>CM062296.1:797670633-798155935 GCA_031216915.1 Pictodentalium vernedei
CAAAATGAAGGTTGGGATGTATAGAACACGAACCCACATATGTAATCAACTCATAGAGTCGACTGTAGGCACAGCTGGTTCCTGGAAGTCTGCTACCGTATTCGCACCAGAACTGATAATAAAATAATATTTCATCAGAATAACTTGTGGCCAAATGTGCTTCATATCTCCAAGAACAAAGCTAGGCATTCAAAACATTTTCGAATACAGCGATAGGACTGCATTTTGGAAAAGGACAACACTGTCTGCATTTTTTATTGAAGATGGTTTCCATGCTCGACAGAAATGTGCAAATCACTCGTTACCACGAATTTCCATCGAAAAACAAATTCGTAATTCTAAGGAATTTCAACAGGTATCATGATACCTTGCATTGAATGTAGCAACTGTGCAATCTCTATCTAATAACAGTATACTGTATGAAGGCGATCTTTTTCATTATTTGATTTTAGACGGCGTTATTTTTACATGCTTTTTCTGTCCGATGACGTCGACCGGAAATCGAAAGTATACTCATACGTAAACAAAAGCAGAGGCTTTGGAATTTTCCCCAATGCAGCTCTGTCGCCGTGTTTTGAAGAATTTTTATCCCCTAGCTTTGTTCTTTGATATGTAAAGCACCAGGCCAGTCGGAACCGGGGGGGGGGGGGGCTGCAGCCCCCCCCCCCCCCCCAATAATTTGCTCATATTTCGTCGTTAGTTTATCCATGATGGGAGCAACCGATGTAACCTGAATAAAACTGGACATTACATTATTGAACTCAGATTAGAACAGTGGCGTAGGAACCGGTTGGGGGGGGGGGGGAGGGTAAGGGAGATATTTCCCCCACCACCACAAGTTTGTCAAAAGTAGGCTTTACTGGGTTGGGTTGGTGGTTTCTCCACACGGAATGCCCGCTGGTTACCATATTCCGACATTACTGTTAATGATTACTGGATTGAGTGGGTTCCATGTGGGCTTTCTTCCACCAATAAAACTGACAGTCGTGTTTTCGCCTAATTGTGGAAAGCGATGTTAAACCCCAACCAACCACAGGGTAATTCATTGCATGTTCACTATTCTTGTCATTCTGCTCGGAAATCACGCTGAATTGATCAGAGAGCTGACGTATTTCCTTATTGACGATGTATTTGCTCAGAATCACTCAGAATGCATATTTGTACATCTTAAATTAAAAAAATTTCCCGGGGGAGGCCCCCCGGACACCCACCAACGAGACGGGGAGGTACCCCCTCTCGTGCTCACCCCCACTCGCCTTTTCGCGGTTCGGATGACGCTTCGCGTCATAGGAATATACGATTTATTTGCTCAGAATCAACGAGAATGCATGTTTTTTACATCTTAAATTCGAAAATTTTCCCGGGGGAGGCCCCCGGACCCCCACCAACGAGACGGAGGATATCCCCTCTCGTGTTCACCCACACTCGCCGCTCGGATGACGCGTCTCGTCATGGGAATATAGGTCCTATCCCCCCCCCCCCCCCCAATAAAATTAGCTTACTACGCCCCTGGATTAGAATTATGAACGTATCACTGAATGTATAGCATGCACCTGCATATGCTGATGTGCAAACGTTTTGAGCAATTCCTTTGGCAGCTCAGAAGACCACGACAACCATTGGCGTAATGATAAAACTAATGAATCCACCATAAGGCCTGACTGTTTTTTAGCATGACGGAATACGACCACGGCCTTCAGGTGAGCCCGGTGTGAGAACCGTCCCCAAATGTTATGGGGTTCTATTGGGATTTTTGAAACATTTTGTTAAAAAAACAACTTTTGCCGTTTAAAAAAATCAAGAGGTTTTTGCTTCAAAAGCTACCAGAATGATTCCTTTGATTGCCCTTTTCAAAAAATTTATTGGGGGAGTAACCCCCCCCCCCCCCCTCTCTCCCCTGCCCCCGCCCCCCCCTCTCAAAAAACTCGTGCCTTCAGCACTCGCGCCAGATGCCTTCGGCACCTGGATACCCCATACCCATTTAGTATCAGCCAGTTCACCCAAATTAGCAATATGAGCCCCCCCCCCCCCCCCCCCCCCCAATATAAATTTCGTTCCGACGGGCCTGAGCACATTTGGCCACAAGTTGTTTTCGTGAAATATTATTAAATTATCAGTTCTGGTGCGAATACGGCAGCAGGCTTCCAGGAACCAGTGGTGCCTACAGTCGACTCTATGGGTTGATTACACATGTGTTTCGTGTTCTATACATCCCAACCTTCATTTTGATGTACATTTTGTGTGTATTTAATTTGAACTTAAGGAATATCAGAGGTGAGAATTTTCAAAATAAACAAAATTTCATTACTTATATAGGCCCTTAATTGCACAATTCACTTGTGAAGTTATCGTTTATAATCAAACCGGGAAATCCCAGTAAATCACACTTTGGAAAGTAATAAATACAAGTTCTGATCTCTTTTCTCGAATCGTTGTTTATCGTATTTGCTCCAGATAAAACTAGATGAATTTGAAATCTTCATTTTAACTCCCGCTGACTTTTGTCAACTGCAAGCGATATACTCTTTCGAAAAATCAATGTCCAGGGGAAATAAGTCAAATAACTGTACAGTCTGCGTTTGTTCTTTTAATTACACGTGGGTCTGTTTACTTCTCATTGTATTCTAATAAATCTGACGTAATCATCAATACAAACAAGTTTCACAAAATATCGCTTGCTGTTCACTCCAAAATCTGACAAAAGTCGATACAACGTTCTGCGTCGCCCGGGAATCGAACCCGGGTCGCAAGAATGGGAATCTTGCATGATACCACTACACCAGCGGCGCTCGCGAAACATAGTTTTCACGCGCCATTAAACCTTGTCCTGTGTAGGGTATTAACATTCCGTCGCATCTACTTTGTGAAAGTAAAGTTATTTTGCTGTTGATACCCTTTCTTTATTGTAAATCAATATTATCTTATTTGATAACCCTTTGCCTAAAATAAAAAGAAGACGACACTTGCAAACAAAATTATTGAATATTTTTTTTCTTCATTTTTTTGCATAAAAACACAGCTTATGATCCCTCATTGTTACGGGCTCGTTCCAATGAGGGATCATAAGCTATGTTTTTGAGGTAAAAAATGAAGAAAAAAAAATGAAAATTGAATGGCAATCTTTGTGAATAGCGCTAGCCGTTTTTGGACATTACGTTGGGTAAAGGGTTAACCCTTTACCCAACGTAACGGCCAAAACCGGCCAGCGCTATTCTCAAAAATCGCATATTAATTTTCAAAATATTTTTATTTTTTGTCTCAAATACATAGGTTATGACCCCTCGTTGGAACGAGCTCTTTGAGCTCGTTCCAACGAGGGGTCATAACCTATGCTTTTGAGACAAAAAATAAAAAAAAATAGTTATTCAAGAATTTTTTTTGCAAGTGTCGTCTGCTTTTCATGTTAGGTAAAGGGTTAATAGCGATAGTTTGCTGCCCCAATACTGACTGCGAGAATACGACGTTACAATATGTAAACTGCGAAGGACAGAAATGTCGGGTGTGGGCCACATATATATATATTGTACATAAACGTTACGATTTCTCACACGCGTTGGACTATAAAACGTCACACGCGGCAAACAAATGCTCATTTCCTACACGACGTAGAATAATATGAAAACGAGACATTCTTTAATAGGGCCTTCTGTGAATTTCTTTACTTAATTCCGTTTCCTTATTCGATATTCGGCAACCACGTTGTGTCCTTGGGCAAGACACTTCACCCCCATTGCCCATGTGGGGGCACGATGACGCCGTGTACTAAGGCGTACTGCACGTCGATGGTACGCTTGTCTTCAATCAATCTAACCCTGCCTGTGCTGCAGTGCGGAGTTACGATGTTGGGGAGCTGGCAGCTGCTCGTCGTTGCTCGGTGGTTCTCTCTGGGTACTCCGGCTTCCTCCACCCGTAAAACTGTCACGGTCATGATTAGCCATTGTGCATAAATATGTGACCTTAAACATCAATAAATAAATAATTCGATATTCAAAATTTTACTAAAATGGTCAGAACTTTTGGTGTGGTCCACAAAGAACGAAGAAGACTGGTAAGTCTATACCCTCCATATCTTTTAAGGGGCGTCGGCGAAAATAACGGGAGTTTTTGGTGTTGTAGGGTGTATAACGGGCAACTAAGAAGATTGACACCCAGACGCTCTTATTCGGTCCCATTTGGGGGTAGCAAGCGCCCTCAAAAAGGGGCAGTTACAAAAAATCGACAAAGTCGACTCAATTGATGGGATATTTTGATATTCCTGTGTGGTCCACAAGGAGCGAAGAAGAATACACACCGACTGTCCAAATTCGGCCCCTTTTGGGGTGGAACGAGGACCCCAGATAGGGACAAATACAGAAAATACCAAATTTACAGAAAATGACAGGGTTTTTTGGTGTTGCGGTGGTCCACGAGGAACTAAGAAGAATGACACATCAACTGCCCCAGTCCGACGCCTTCTAGGGGTGGAGCGATAGTCTCAAATAGGGGCAGTTGCAAAGAATTGCTAATGTTTGCGAAAATGATTGAAAGTTTCTGGTGTTCCTGGGTGGTCCATGATGAATAGGCGATTGACACTTCATCCACTCCGGTTTGATCCTTCTGTGGTACAGCAAGGGCTCCAAAAGGGGCAATTAAACAAAATCGCCCGAGTCGACAAAAATTATGGGATTTTTTTTATTTTGATGGTTGTCCATCAGAAACAAAGAAGATTGACACCTGAAGTGACTCCTTCTGGCCCATGTTAGGGGTCAGTCTAGAACCCTTTACTTATTCATATTTATTTATTCGCCATTCAAAGCGCCGCGCCCAAGACAGCGAAAATGGCCGGATCTTTTTGGCTTGTCAATTGCATGGTCCGCCAGGAATTAAGAAGACTGACTCCCCAAATGCCCCGAAACGACACTGTTAGGGGTTTAACGAGGCCCACAAAGGGGCAATTAAAACAATCACCCAAGTCGGCGAAATAGACGGTTTTTATGTTACTGGGTGGTCCACGAGGAACAAAGAAGAAAGTCACCTCAAGTGCATCGATCTTAGAGGTGAAGCGAGGTCCACAATAAGAACACTTTGGCCGGCCGCTGATTTGTCGCGGCCTCACAATAAGAGGCAATTAAAATATCGCACAAGTCGGTGAAATTGACGGAACTGTTTGGGGTTTCTGAGTGGTACACATGGAACTAAGTAGATTGAAAACCCAACGCCCCCGACTTGCCTCCGACCCCTTTTAGGAGTGGAGTGAGGACACCAAATAGGTGCAGTTACAAAAATAACGCACTATTTTGGCGTTGTCATGATATCTACGAGGTACGAAGAATATTGACACCTCAACTGGTCCCGTCCTGTTTTCGGGTCGAATTAGGACCCTTTACTTATTCACATTTACTTATTCGACATTCCAATTTTCGCAACCATGTCGGGAAAAAAGATCAGATCTTTTGGTGTTGCTGTGTTGTCGACGAGGATATCTATTCTCGATTCGTTGTTTTCCATACTGGCCCCAGATAAAACGGGAAAACGTTTTGTGCACATGTCATTTGGAGTTAGTGTGCTTTATGATTCCGTTTATGTTGATGTTGTGTGTACATAGCAATCTGCCTTTGTTCTGGTGTATTTGCTGAATAAATCTTATCTTATCTTATCATGCAATTCTTCAGATTAGAACATAAACAAGAAACATTCTGTGAACAAATTTGGACCTCCCTCACTAAAACAAGGTGAATACCAACCCTCAAAGCATTATGACTGATGATTCACAATAAATTAGTTTAACCCTTTACCCAACGCAACTGCCAAAATCGGCCAGCGTTATTCAGAAAAATCACCAATTAATTTTCATTTTTTTTCTCTCAAAAACATAGGTAATGACCCCTCTTTGCAACGAGCTCCTCGAGCTCATTCCAATGAGGGTCATAACCTATGTTTTTTGAAACAAATGAAAGTGTCAATGACACTGTAGCCCAACTTGTGTAAGACATGTACATGTATAATATGTGACACAGCAATGACACACATCTAGGTAATGACCTGATAACAAAGGTACGTGTAAAGTATTGTAAAGGTCTATACATAAATACTGACCATAGCCTGTAACAAATGTACAGGTAAAGTATTGTAAAGGTGCGTGAAAGTTAGATGCTAAACTAGAAAAGAAATCTCCATGGGGTTAATGTTACAATGGGGATCCTCGTCTGGTGCATCATAAGCCAAATGTTAGCAATTGTTTTGGCCTGTTTGATTCAAACCCTTTTACTGTGGGTTCCTACTAATTAATAAATATTTGTCCAGTCCTTCTTAAAATATAGGTATTTTAATTTTTTATCTTTAGCTCATAGGGTTCCCACGGGCAAGGAGGTTTTATTTTTCTCATTGAAAACAGAAAACTGGGTTGTGCTAATAATATTTACCCTCCCCAAACAACACCAAATATTAACACAGCCGAGTCCAAAAGCACTCGTTATCGTCCCATGATGATAACAAACGTTGTCCTAGAAGTTCTGTACAAAAAACTGATTGCACCTAATTTTGGTATAAAATAGCCATCTTGAATTGCAGACCGCACCCAAAAACATTTGTTCTCGTCCCAAGGTGATAACAAAGGTTCCCAAGAATTTTCGTGAAGATCGGTTCAAAAATACAGCCTCTAGCCCGAGCTGTATTGACATGTGCACTTACTGTGTAAAAGTAGCGCTGAATAAATCAAAGTTTATCTAATTTGCATAATTTCTGCTCGAGACAAAACCTGCATTATATGTAATGTATTCCATGTTACTAAACATTCATCGAAACATTTATTCAAATCAGAACTTCATACAGAAGTTCTGTACAAAAAACTGATTGCACTAATTTCGGTACAACATGGCTGCTGGTGGCCATCTTGAATTTTGGACCGCACCCCAAAACACTCGTTCTCGACCCACGGTTATAACAAAGGTACCCAAGAAGTTTCGTAAAGATCGGTTCATCAATACGGCCTCTAGCCCGAGCCGAATTGAATTGTTGACGCCGGACAGACGGACATACGGGCCATGGAATAACCTCAAATTTGACTATGTCAAAGTTGAGCTAAAAATTAAAAAAATAAGTTATTCAAGATTTTTTTTTTGTCAAGTGTCGTCTGCTTTTCATGTTACTAAAGGGTTAGAATAATTGCAACTTTATTTGACAGGGTTTCATGCTGGGGGTGGGGGGGGGGGGTATACATGAATGAGCACCTCTCTTAGATACAGAAAACCCCCAGCACCCCCCCCCCCCCCCCCCAAAAAAAAAAAAAAAAAAAAAAAAGAAATAATTTTTTGGACAGATCGTCTCTGTACTAAACTCGACTTGGAACAAAAAACGCAGAGGTGATTTTTGAGAGGAACTGCGCCGGCACCATCTTCAAGTCTTTCCAGGAGTGGTTCTCGAAAATTCTTTTTAAAGGATTCCAGGCTTATTGGACAAGGGGAGGATTAGGATCTCCAATCGAAAAAAACTTGGAAAATTATCCAACCCCTCCACACGAAAATCAACAAATCAGAATGCTTAAATATAGGCTACAGAAATGGGTAAAAGTATTCACGATTACATTCTATCTTATATAATCGAGGGTCGATTATCATAATAAAACTGTTTTTAAAAAGTACTTCTAAGTCTGGAGGTGGCATAACACAACACGAATATTGATAACATTGAAGACGGTAAATCCCAGTCAAAAAACGCATTCCGCGTTTCAGTGGATCCAGTAGGCCTATATTACACATAATTTACACGGTTCCATTTTTCTTTGCTTTCCAATTGAATCTACCTAGGAACTCACTACCTCATGATGTAAAGGCTCAAATAGGCTGGGGAAAACAATAGCGAAATGCGCCATAAAGGCCCAAAGATGGTGACAAAAAGACAGTGGCGAAATGCATCGTAAAAGCCCGAAAAGGTTGAGAAAAAAAAATAGTAGCGAAATGCACCCTAAAGGCCCAAAGAGGCTGAGGAAAAAGACAATAGCGAAATGCGTTGTAAAAACCCAAGGGGGCTGGGAAAAAACCAGTACCGAAATGCACGGTAAAAGCCCTAAGAGCCCGAGAAAAGAAAAAACAGTTTCGAAATGCACTGTTGAAAAAAACCCCTTTAAATCTGTCAGATTTTATACTTGCCAGTTCAAAGCCCAGGTAAAAGATGTGGGAAGTGGAAAAACTGCAAAAGAGAATAAGAAAAAGACACTAGCAAAATTCATTGTAGAAAAAAACTACAGATCTGCCAAGTTTTATAATTGCTGGTCGATCCTAAGCCCAGATAAAGGATGAGGTGGAGTTGGTAATTTAACCCTTTACCTAACATGAAAAGCAGACGACACTTGCAAAAATAATTCTTCAATAACTAATTTTTTTCATTTTTTGTCTCAAAAACATAGGTTATGACCCCTCGTTGGAACGAGCTCGACGAGCTCGTTCCAACGAGGGGTCATAACCTATGTTTTTGAGACAAAAAATGAAAAAATAATGAAAATTAATAGGCGGTTTTTGAGAATAGCGCTGGCCGGTTTTGGCCGTTACGTTAGGTAAAGGGTTAAAAGAAAACAAAAAACACAAGCAAAATTCACTGTAGAAAAAAACCTCTTACCCTTCCTAGTATTATAGTTGCCGATCTTCAGCCCGGGTAAAAGATGAGGAGTGTTGATAAATTATAAGATATTTATTTCAAGTCAAGCTCAAAATCTTCAAAATTTTATTTTTAAAGCCGCGATAAAGTATGGGTGGAGTTTTAATTTTTATTCACATCTAATAACAATAGGCAAATCCACTTAATTGGCTCATTTCAGGGAAGAGTTTCCTATAATATGTGCCACTATGCCTGGTAGGAAATTAGACCGCAAATGTGATTTTCTATCAGACATTAAACATAAAAACTATAAAGTTAAAATATAAACATTACCACTATCTTTGGAATAATTCTATATATGATATATTATATCTCACGTGACTTCCTTGCATTCTGATTGGCTGAAAGATGATACCCTATTTCGTGTAGTTTGCATCCACAGAACTGACCAGGCACTACACCCAGGCACTACACGTTTTCTATTTTTAGCACACTACTATATCAGTTTTCTTTTCATACTGGGCGAACAAAACTAATCAGGTTAAATTTAAATATCGATTCACAGAGGCACAACATCCACAAAACGACCCGGAAAGAAATCTTTGTAGAAAAATGTATCGCTTTTCCATTGTTGAAATCACATTTTTCGAGGCGTTCATTTTATTCCTTGAGAAGATGATCCATATCTTGTTTCGAAGAGAATGATCCATACCTGGGAACAACTTTCATGAGAACGCGTCCGGATATGAAAAATCGTTTGTTTCGCTGCTCATATTATTAAGTTATTTACTTGTTTGTTTTGGGCAGTAAACGAATAAATAATGGAATTCAGTTGAATCTTCGGAGTTTGTATCCCGTACTGACCCTTTCGGTAACGTATATGTGTGACAAATGTGTGGAAATTATCAAACTGCGTTGTCAAATTTCGAAAATTTTAGTTTTCATTCGCGAGTTGCGCGATTCTAGAATACACAGTTCCGTTTGGGGGAACTGTTTTGTTTACCCTTGCCGACCGATTCAAAATCTGTCTTCTGCTCATATCAATAATTCAAGTTTGCCGTGTTTTGGAAGAAGAAAATGTTTTTTAAAAACTACGTGGAATTTTTTTTCTATATAACTCTGGTTGGTAGGGCTGCTACCTTGGTTACAGATTAACAAACCGGACAGATGTTTTTCTTGATGGATGTTCGATATAATATAAGGATTAGTGCATGTCTTCTCGTTGACTACGCCCATATAGTGCCCAGTGAGGTGGTGTAGTTCCCTCCGCTTCGCGGCGGGAACTACACCACCTCACTGGGCACTATATGGGCGTAGTCAACTCCAAGTCATGCATTATTCCTTGAATATAGCGTATACTTTCGCGCTTATTTAAATAGTTTACTTGCGGGTCTCTTTGTCACCGCTTGCTTAAAATTGAGACCGCAAATCGGAATCGCGATAAACATTAAAGGTGGGTTTCTAGGGGTTAAAAATAAAATATCGATATCAAAGTTCGGATATACATTGAATATACCTAAACTCACTTGACAGAGTTCATTTTCTGTTTTTAGGACCAGAAGTTTACTTGCGGTCTCTTTGTTCTTAGTTGCGGAAAAGTGAGATCGCATGTCGGCTGTCGCACTATACATTAAAATGAAAACTTTAGGGGTCAAATGTTAAAACCTATTGGTAGCATACTTCGGATATATATTTGATAAACCCCATATAACTAGACAGCGTTCATTTGGGGACTCTACATCCCCACCCCACTCCATCCCCCACCACGTACTTTGCAAGCGATCGCTTGCGGTCTCATTTTGTACATGCGGTCTCATTTTAGTACGACCTGTCTCATTTTGTACATGCGGTCTTATTTTAGTACGACCGTTAATTCAATGTCACCTGTAAAAAAAACTTGGTTCGGACTTTCTATCGGATTGTTTTCGTTTCACTGCTGCAAAAATACTTTAGTACACGGAATAAGAGCATATAGGCTATGTATTACGGATTGCTTTGCTTGTATAGTTAAAAATCAATGCACGGAGAAATGAAAATAAAGCAAAACCAAATAAAGGAGAATTACAAATATTCGTTTCAGATTTTTACAAACGTCCAGTTTTTCTCCAGTTAATTGAATCCTCCTGAAAATTAAAGTCACCAGAAATTGTGTCAAAAATCGTTTCAAATATTACGCGCGCGTGCGCGCTAAACAGGATGAAATGTTATTTTTAGCCCTCGCTGGCCGCTGATTGAGTCAATTGCAAACGAAACTCACTAGAAAAAATCAATGTCCAGGGGAAATAACTGTACAGTCTGCCTGTGTTCTGTTAATTAAATGTGGGCCTATTCGTTCATCATTGTATTCAAATAAATCAAACTGACGTAATAAATACAAACACTGTACATAAAATGTTGCTTTGCAGTTAACTTCCTGATCTGACACCAGCTCGCAAAAATAGAAAAGTCGATATAACATTTTGCGCCGCCCGGGAATCGAACACGGGTCGCAAGAATGGGAATCTTGCATGATACCACTACACCAGCGGCGCTCGAGAACCTTTGTTTCAATTGTGAAAGTAAATTTATTTTGGTCTCCAGATGCTTTCTTTATTGCAACATAATCTAATTTGCTAAAATAGCCCAAGAACATTAGGTTTCACTAGGGAAAAAAAAATCGGAGAAAGCTGATTTTTTCAGGGAATGTCGAGTACATGTCACTGAACGATTAGACAAAAGTCCCCTAAAATCCCAGTTGAGCTTTTTTTCTACAGCCTTTTTCGAAAACGCGTTTGAAAAAAATCAAAAAACAATCGCACGAACTTTGTAACCTCGAATTGATCCAACTGTATTTTTTGTTTACGCGTATTTCGAGCTACATAATGTCTAATATACATTTACCTAGAGGAAAATGTGCATTCTGTGACAATTTCTGCGAAAAATTATTGAAAATTCACAAAAAAGTATCGGATTTACGCAAAAAATGACGATTTTCCTAACGGATTTGCCCAAAGGGTCGTAGTACAGAACGGGATGTTAGTTGGACAGACGATAAAAAATCCACCACCATTTGAAGACTTTTATCATTGCTTACAAAATAGACATTATGGAAGACCCCCTCTGCTTCTGGCCGAGTTCCCCTTTTGGCATAAAATTCGTCAGCATGAGAACTCAACTATTTTCGGGCTTGGGACCGAACAGACACGTCTGTGTCTGGCAGCATTAGATCAATAAATAATATTTACAGAATGTACAAAAATCAATAAATAATATTTACAGAATGTACAAATCAATCAACATGGATTAAGTTACATTGACTATTATCAACGCTATATACAGAAATGACATGACCTATATACATATTATTCATCGAACTCAGAAATTTCCGACAGGACAGTGTTTCTGTGGTTGTTATAAGAATCCGAACTGCAATTACACAAACCTGAGCAAGAGAGTCCTGCCTTCTTACACCCACACCTTTTTGTACAAGCACTCTTGCAACCACAACTGATCAGATTCAGTAGGTTATCGGGGGCACATGGCTTTGTGGCTGCAGTCGGTACAAGAAGGCCATTGTCTAGCGACCACCCCCAGTCCGTCGGAGGAAGCGAAGTGCCTGGACCTGGAGATAACATCTGTGGACATGTTGTTGTGCAGCATCGCTGCTTGGTGGGAGTGAGGCTAGGTCGATGGGTTTATTCAGTTTAGATTTTGCTACATAACGCTTGTAAGTGACATATATATATTGGTCGAGAGAGGAAACAGTTTTACTCCCGTATAAGATCAGGAGAAGTTGTTCCCCGACAGCGGCTACTGCACTTGGTGTACTGTCATCCGCCAAAATTGTGTTGACATACTGTTGTGAGTCGCTAGTAACATCGGAGACAATTGTACTGAATACTTTCTTCTTACCAACTCGAAAGAGTGCAGAAGTAGTGTCACAACCACTTATAGAATGTGCTACAAGGAGGTTGCTTCTATGGTCACCCATTTTGGTTGCTATTTCACTAACTGAAACTAGTAAGTTTGGGGTAATGGAATACATCATGTGAATATTACATCCCGGTTGAACTCGAGAGGTAAGAATGACTAACAAGTCTGTGTCTGTTCCCACAACGACAACATTGTTGTCATCGTGAGCGATGTCAAGTGCAGTTTCGGCTATCAGTACATCAGCATCAGCCTCGGCCTTCTTGGACTGAATATTGATAGCAGATAGCTCCTGCATTAGAAGATCGATCAGTTGGGTTTTGTTCTTGGCATTTGCAAGGAAATCGGATTGGGGTGTGGTGGCTAGTAACTCGGGTGAGATATTGATATCAATGGAATACCTGTCTTTAGATCTACGGGCTTGTTCCATGCCCTTTGTCGACATTGTACAAGCATAACCATCAAAAACAACCACGACGTTCGCCCCAAAATGTCTCACTAGATAATTGGAATATGATGTACATATGTCCTTATATGACGACTGTTTAGGCCATACAACTGCCCTCAATAAAAATCCACCATCTACAACAAACAGAGAATGTTCTGGGATTTTAGTTTGCTCGAAACCGTATGTTTTGAGGATCTTACCGAGCGTGCTTTTCTGTGTCTTCCTCATTCCAACAGAATCAAACAATGCTGGTGGTTTCGGGGCGAGTTCATATTTGAGATACTCTTCCATCTCTGCTTGTGACTGAATAACACATGTGATACGGTTGAACAGAATTGTGGGGTCAATCACTACCTTACTTCCACGGACTTTGATGCTATTTGCCATCGATGCGAAAGACTTCACAGTGTCAACACGTCGTAGTTTGATGCTGTTGAACGTTTTGCTTACAACATTCGATACGCAACATTCACCAATTTTGCGAACTTGGTCACAGTTCACAGTTTCGTCGGCCACAAGCCCGGTCGCTATAGAGAGTCAGACTAATTGTAGTGGATCTCTATTCTGAAAGGGGGAATGCACTCTGAGCCAGTTCAATAATTTGGTGATATCATTGGCATCAGTCAATTGTGAACTTTGACGGAGATCCCGATGTTGTTCGCCATGACCAGTGTGAACATGAACAAAATATTTTCGAGAGCATTACATATCGGAAGGCAAAGAGGTAGTCCATGTACCCATTTCGCAACAGTGCTATCGGTTATTCCCCTGCCATGTGTGAGACCACCAGGGAGCTTGAACATTCTCATTAAACACTGCTCTATGGTATGATCAGAATATATCCCGTCCCAGAATTTATCTGAGCGCCTTATGGTAAAGTAACCTTTCTCAGTGAACAACTTCAAATCATCCTGTTGCATTATTTCTGTTAGCTCATTCATCTGCTGCAAATAGAGATGAGAACTTTTTGCGTATGCAAAATGACCACCTGCGTGAAATACTGGAATCATATTGCGAACACAATATGTGTGGAGTTCCCAGTCGCCTGTGCGCTCTGCTCTCAAGAACAACTGGAGAAGACCTATTTGCTCGTAGTATTGTACCCAAAGCTTTCCTGTGCGTCCTACGGACGCATTCTGGAGCAGTTCGTGTAATTTTGACAGTAGATGGTTGACACGTTCTTGATTGACAGCGTCAGCTGTTGTACAGTCACCTCTGGCAAGTCCACAGAATATTTCATTGACTTCTGTGCAGTCTATGTTATTTAGTGTTCGGCTTTCTTCAAACACAAGTTTTGTAATGGCAATTTGTGTTAGCAAATGGGCACGAACTGCTCTTGAATATGCATGACCACTGATCAAATGATGGATTGACCCACCAGCATAAACAGTCTCTCAAAGTTCATCCAAGCCGCTACCAGCCATGATCGAACCAATTGCCCCTAAATATGACATAATCATATGGAAGCCGCCGAGTCTAACGAAAACTTTTGTCAACTTATCTGACGAAGACACAATCTCCACTGCTTTGATATAAAGTGGTTGGTCAAACGTCACTGGACAAACGTTCAGTCCCTGTTTCTCACATTCAGTTTGTGCAAACATGAGAGCAGTGTAAATTGTGCTCGGGTTGGATGGATCAAAATTAATAAAGGGAAGTATCTCGACATCACTTGTTTCATAATCATCTGATGATGTGACAGTGTGCATATATCCAGCCCAAGATGGGCAAGGTACTCTCAGTACATGCGTCAAAGACCAAAGATACTGAACAGAGCAAATTGAGCAATGGACAGACCTGGAATGCGGAATTAAACAGCGTTTCCTGATGAAATTCGTTCAAGGCTATTTTGCATCAAATTAAAGAGCGTTGTCTGTACAATACAAATTTGTTTATGAGTACACATCAAGGGCGTGCACACATTATATGCCAATGCATCTTGAGTGTAGGCGAACACCACATTATGTGATTTAATCGAACATGGAAATTGAAACAATGATGCTATAATACGGTATTTGAATGAGAAAAGTCGATGCCGTTTGAATTTGAGTTTAGGGGGTATGGTTAATATTTCACACGTTTCACCAGTTCATTATGGAATAAATGACTATTGTTATATATCGTTATAAAGCCACTGCTTTTCTGCAATTTTTGATATATAATTTAACTCACAAAGTAGTCGTAGATTTGATTTAATGGACGTTGTGTACCGTTGTGTATATGAAAACAATAAATTTTTTTTCGTAATTTTGTACATTTTCGTGAATATTTCACCATTGAGTGTGAGGATTGGTACAAAGTTGGCATTTTCTGTTGGGGATATGTATTCTCAATATAATTCAGCACGATATTTATGATTCTCACCCTACTAAGGCGAATAAGAATGAGAAATATGGAGCTGGGTCGAATTTTTTTTTACATTTTTTTTTTCATCAAAAAAACGCTATAACTAAAAAAGCTCAACTCGGATTCGCGGGGACTTTTCACACTTTATCCGCAATGTGTGTCCCGGAAACATATAAAAAAATCAGCTTTCTCCGATTTTTTTCCTTACTTTCTCATTTTTATGTCTAATGTGCCTGGACTAAAAGTGAAAGTTCACTGCATCGACACTGACTCTGAAAATTCGATATTGCAGTATGGAAACTGCGAAGGGCAGAAATTTCGGGTGAACGCCAACATTTTCATGTAATGATGAATTCATGATGTATGTAATCTGGATTATAAAACGATTTCGCATATGCGTAGACCTATAAAATGTCGCACACGGCAAAAACGAAATGTTCATTTCCCACAAAACGTAGTAGAATTTGAAAACAAGACATCCTTTAGCACAGAGAATTACTTTACTTATTCGCGTTTCCTTATTCGACATTAATAAATATTTGGCAAAAATGACCAGAACGTGTAGTGTTGCCGGATGTTCCACAAGAAACGAAAAAGACTGATACATCAACCCTCCCGACCCGACCCCTTTTAGGGACTGTAGTAATGCGTTCAAATGGGGGTAGTTATGAAGATCGCCTAAGTCGCGAAATTAAATGGCATCGATGCATCCATGTCATTCAAACCTTGGACTCCGAGGTGCTGACTACTGAACAATGGAGCTCCCACTTGTTATTCAAGAAACACTTGTCAGGGTGAAGGCTACCCTTGCTACCACCTGGAGTATCCAGTTGCTCAAGGGTAAAATTCACCTGGATTTTGATAAAGAAGCTGAACCGATGTCCTTGAAGAGGTGTAGTACCCTCCGTGAGGGGATTTCTACCCGCACTGGTCACCCTCCGAGTGAAAATGAAGTCGGACATCGCACATGTCGCTAAACCCACTCTTGCTCTTCCTGCCTTTTCCGACCGGGACACCATCCAGGAAGCAAACACCACGAGTAGGTAATAATGGCGGATTCTGGGACACTTTGTACATGTACCGTACAGGTACACGAATATGTACGTGTACCGCCATAGGGATTCAGTGTTAAATTGTGTACACGTATACAAAAATGTCGTTTTTTCATGGTGTCCCAGAATCCGCAATTGTCTTGGGGCTCACAGATCGCACTTTTGATGTTCAAACACTCGTTGGCAAAGCGTAGATTCGACACATCGCTCAAAAAGTGAAAAAATCTACGAAATTTTTAAGAAAATGTACATTAAAAATTTTTGTCGACGTTCCCACCGTGGATTAGACCATGGATCCATCGTTGGTGAACGAGAGCAAAAAACGTTTTGTGGCTTCTAGGACAGCATCAAAAAGTGGTTTGCAGATTCTGGGACACCGACGTTCGCCAACGGGTGTTCGAATGTCAAAAGTGCGATCCGATCGGGGAAACCCATTTGTGGATTCTAGGACAGGAAAAATCGACCTGAAAACGTTTTTTTCGACGTTGGCCAATGGCAAAAAGTGAGCGTAAAGTGTAGTTACTCATCGAGGATTTTTTAAAATTTTGTTTTAAGACCAATTTTGGCCTCGTTGAAAAAAGGGGGTTTGCGGGTTCTGAGACACCACGTTCACGATCGCATTTTGGATGGTCTAGGGTGCGATTCGATCGGTGAAAACGATTTACTGATTCTCCTCGAGAGTTTTGTGAGGCGAATCGTGATAGAATCGGTTTTGAGGAGTTTTTCAATTTTGTACTCAGTGTAAATAAATAGCTTAATTAGAATCGATGGAAATCATCTGTTCGCGTTTTGTCACAGTGAAATTTGTAAGATAAATTTTAAATGAAACAGTTCGTAGAATTGTTTCATTCAAATAAAACAGTTCATAGAATTGTTTCATTCAAATAAAAATTCCACTATAAAATCTTTTTCACTTAGATGAATTTTAAGAGATAATTGTATTATAGACACTTATGTTTTGTTTCGGTGTGAATGAAAGGTTTTCGTTCAATAGAGTCGACTATAAAATCGAGTCTGATAAAATTGTATCATAATAGACACTCATGTGTGAATGAAAGGTATTTTCGTTTTTAATAATAGACGATAAAAGCGCGTTTCCACTCAATCAGGTTTAAGAGATAATTGAATTTTAATTTACTTGTTATAATGTTCGGAGATATGAATGAACCCTTTTAATGGATATAATTATTCTCAAACGCGTTAAATCAGAAACCGGTTTCTTATACGCTAAAACTTTCAAATTTTTTCCAAGTTCTCCATTTAATGGATGTAATTATTCTCAAACGCATTAAATCAGAAACCGGTTTCTTATGTGCTAAAACTTTCAAACTTTTCAAAGTTCTCCAGTTCGTCACTGAGTGAATAATCGGTGATGTGATTTTTAATGCGTTCGGGGGCAAAACGCATTTATAGAGGTTTTATCATGTTAAATGTTTTTCCTCAACTGGTTTTAGTTATTATATTAAGACAGAAGATTTTTATTTACTTAAAACATAAAACATAAAATAATTATACATTTAATTTTGAGAATAATAAAATAACTCACGTTAGCATACTCTAAAGGAAATATTAATAATTTAAAACGAAAAAATGATTTTACACATCACAGATTCTAAACATAGAGATCAACTTTTAAACGAATATGAATGTGCCAAGAAGAGTATTCAATCAGCTGACAGAAGCAGACGACTTGGAGAGGTGGAATTGAGGCGCGAAACCACAAAAATATTTAAACCCGTGACGGAGGTTCAGGAACGAAGCAAGAAGGAGATAGTTGAAGAATTGAGACCCATAAAAGAGAGTTCTTTGAGAATGGGTTCGCTGCCCGGCAGTTTTACAAAACAGTATTCCTTTCAATCTACACCGGATTACGTTCCCGTGGGAATCGAAACCGACGTGAGTGAGAGCGACGATACAGCTTCGACTGTCACCACTGATAGCATCGCGTCGTCCGAGGATGGTGGTAAGAGAGATCTGTTGTATGGAATTTATAAGGATTCTGATGGTAGAACTTTTGTGGGCGACACAGAAGTGGAAATGGATGATGATGATGATTTAATCGTCGGTTCGAATAAGTATAAAGTAACTGATGGACTGTGCAAATTGCTCCTTTTCGACAAGCCTGGAAGTTACACGGAAGAGGATTACGACAATTACGGCGACATTCTGGTTCAGAACCACGCCATGAAGAGAAATAACGATGCCAGAGAAACGAGACCCAAAGCCGACAGAGGTTACAAGTGGACGAAGGTGGTGAAACGCATATGGGATATGAATAAGAAGTTCGTCGAGTCGGTGACTGGCAAAGGGGTGAAAACCACTTTTCTTCTGAGTGATTCTGACGCTCTGTCTCAGAGATTGAGTTTGTTGATGGCAAGTAGACGCGCTGGTAACACTGGATTAGATAATGAGATAGTGAGCATCTGCGATGAATTGTTGAAGCAGCAGGTTTTGAATAAGCACAATTACAAAAGACTGATGAATGAATTGAAGGATTGATATATAATAAGTAGAGAGAAACAAACAAAATATATAATATAAAAAAGAGTAAATTTTACACTACAAAATAATAAAAGTAATTTAAACAACAAACGATTTACCAGTGAAAAACAAAATATATATTATAAAATATGTTGGTGATAAAGATACATCAGAACTTACGTTCAAGGTGGTTCTGGCATCGTCGATTCTATAATGCGAGTGTTCACGAGCGATGCAGGTAGAAAACTCGCATCGACCTCGTTTGAGGTCAGTAAGAAGACGGCTTTGGATGCTGGTAAGAAAGCCGCTTCTGAAGCCAGTGGTAGGATAGCTTCTGTGGCTGGCAAGAGGGCAGCCAATACATTGATCGACAAGTTGATCAGTCCGCCGGTGAAGCGAGCTACGTTAGAGCGATCGCCGAATAGTTGGAAAGATTTTAAGGATGCTGTGGTACCCATACAAGATTTGGCCATAATGACGAGTGGATCTGGATTGAAGAGAACTTGCGACGGTGTAATATAAATAAATAATAATATTTATAAAACTGAGTTTGAAAAAAACATAAAAATTGTGTTTGAAAAAATCTAAAATAACAAAAAAATAAACAAATATGAACATTAAAGATATGTCTTGGAACGACGCCGTGACCAAGAGGTCGAATAAGTTCTTTCCCAAAAGCATAAGAGGCTTGATAGTGGGAAAATCGAATTGTGGAAAGACCAATCTGTTGATGAATCTGTTGTCGTGACCCGACTGGTTGGATTACGACAGATTGTTCATGTTTGGCAAGAGCTTGTTTCAACCCGAATACAGATTGCTTCGAGAGTGCATGGATCGTAGATTGCCCAAGGACGTCATAGCCAGAATCTTTGACAGTACGGTGGAATTCGACAAAAGTGAAGCTTCTTTTTCGACCATTTTGGACGGTGCGGCGATGGAATTGATGAAGAGAAATGCGTCTTCAAACATAGAGTGTCGATTTTATGAGAATGCTAGCGACGTTCCGGATCGTAGAGAATTGAAATCAGAAGATAACAATCTCATGATTTTCGACGATCTGCTTTTGGAGAGACAGAACCAATGCGAATCGTATTACGTTAGGGGTCGTCACAGCAACGTGGACTGTTTCTACCTGTCGCAGAATTATTTTCGATTGCCCAGACAGACGAAAAAGGAGAACGCTAATTTACTGTGTCTCTTTTGCCAGGAGCTCAAGAATCTCAATCACATCTACGGCGATCACGTCGCAAATGACATGAGTGCGGCGGAATTCAGGAGATTCTGCAAGAGGGTTTGGGATGGAGAACTTTACAATTTCGTCATGATCAATTTGACTAGCGAATTTAATCGCCGAAAATATCGGTGCGGATTCGACAAGTTTTATATTTCTGATGATAATAAGACAGAGAGCGAAAATAAAATTAGAAAATAATAAATCATCAAATAATTTAGTTTTGAAAAATAAAATAAAAATTAAAATTTTATATTCGAACAAGGAGAATTGTTAGAATGGATAGCCGAGAATATGGCTGCAAAACAATCCATTCAAATCGTGGTGAGTGGCGATTTGACTCGATTCGCGATGAAATTCGAACCTTCCATCGAATTGAATAGAGAGAAAAGAGATGGCGTTGGTGAATCTGGAGACTTATTATTCTTTTCCCAACGTCACCGAAAAGAATAACATGTTCAAGTATTCCGACGGAGTGTATTGGTTGGAGATTCGAATTCCCAAAGGAAGTTACGACATAGATGATTTGAACAATTACATTCAGATGCGAATGAAGACAGATGGAAAGGGAAGCAACAAGATCAGACTCGCTCCCAACCCTAATACCTTACAGACGATGTTGGATTTGAAAGATAATTTTTGAGTGGATTTCAACACGGACGATTCTATAGGCAAGATGTTGGGATTCGATCAAAAGATGTATCGAGGCCACGCGGCATCTGAAAATACGGTCGACATTCTTGCAGTCAATGGCATTCTGGTGCACATGGACATGATTGCTGGAAGCTGCGTGAATGGTAGCGCTCACCCGACGATCTAGTCCTTCTTTCCAAACGTGTCGCCGGGTTATAAGATCGTGGAACGACCTCGAAATTTAGTTTATCTACCAGTGATTTTAGACACGTTGTATAGTCTCAAAACCACGTTGACGGATCAAAATGGTGAACTGTTAGATCTTCGCAGAGAGAGGGTGACGATACGATTTCACATAAGAGAAATATAAAAGCAAAAAAAAATATTGTGTATATATATATAAATAAGAAAATAAAATAAACGCAATATTAATTTACAAAAATTATTTAATATATATATAATTATCATTAAAACAAAAAAAAACAATTTGAACAAAATATATTTTAAAAAAAGAATTATGACACAATACGTGGTTAAAAACGTGAACATATCCGCAGGACAGAGGAAGAAACTTAAGAGAGCGTTAACAACTCGAGGCGAGGCGGTGAGATTCAAATTCACTCACGAAGATCTGACGAGTGGCGGTCAGGATTCGATCGCCTGGACCAGAAGTCAAAGCAAAAGGATGGAGAAAGTGATTCATGATGGAAGAGGGTTGACGGTGAGATGGAGTCCTGCTCAATTGAGATACAATTTGAGAATGAAAGGCGGTTTCCTACCACTATTGGCAGGAATCGCCGCAAAAGCATTACTCTTTGCCACAAAAGCATTATCCTTTTTCGGAAAGACTCTCGGCGTGGGAGCTCTCTCGGGACTCACGAGTTCAGCAGTTGAGAAATTAATGGGTGGCAGCGGACTGTTTTTGAAGAAGGGAGGAGCCGTGTGTCGTGTCCACATAGGCGACGGCAGTGAAGGATTGTATCTAGAACCCGTTAGAGGTGGCAACTCTTTGAGTGGAAATGGTTTCTATCTGAAGAGTGGACGGAACGTTGAGTGACTCGGCAAGGGTTTGTTGTTTGAAGAGAATTCGCCGTTTAAGAATATACCGATTTTGAGTATGTTATTATAATGTAAAAAATTATATAATTATATAAAATATAAATCATAGAAAGTATAAAATAATATAAAATGGATAAAAAGGTGGAAAAACAATTAGACGATAATGATGAATATCGGGAGATAGAGTGCAAAAAAGATGTGGAAAAACGATTAGACGCTAATGATGAATATTGCAAGATACTGTGGAAAAAGATGTGGAAAAACAATTAGACGCTAATGATGGATATCTCAGGAAAGAACTGATAAAAGAGTTAAATAAAGATCGGGATAGATTGTTGAAATTTAAAAGAATGAGACATTTTCCACCGTCACCACTACCTTCTGAAGAGAATGGTAATGATGCGATTGTTACCAAGAGATGCACCACATTCGTTCATAATTATGATTCGGATAAACAAATGTGTTCTTATAAAAACGTAACATATCACAAAAAAAAGAAATGAAGAATCGACACCAAATTTGAGAAAAAAGGAAACGTTATTATAATATATATGGGCAATATTGAAGAAGGAAAACAAAAACAAAAAAAACAAAAAAAAAAAAGTAATGAGATCTAGAGATGATCAACCTCTCTAGATTTCATTACTTTTTTTTCCTTCTTCTTCGCTAAAAATCAATCTCTCTATTGCTTATAGTTCCAAGTCCGTTATTAGCATGTTGACGCTCGTGTCTTCTCCTTTTTCGAAAATGTGTTGAATGTTTATCTTTACTTTTTTTAGTTTTTTTTACATCGGTGAATGCGCTCTCACCACCTGATTTGTTCATGAGTTCGAGTGAGATTTTTGGATATATGTAACTTCCATAGGGCAATGACAAATTGTCCTTGTCGAATTCTCTATCTTTGGCGATGATGATTTTCTGTAGATCGCTTTGCTACTCGTAAAACAAATCGAGCGTGGCTTGGTCCAGTTTCAAAGGCATGCTATATTTGTCGGGTTTGTGCTCTAAGCCCTTTGTCACGACCTCGTTCAATTCGATGGAGTCGTGTCGTTGTAATCTATAGATTTTATAACTGAATTTCTTACACGTTTCGACTTGTTTCAATTTCAGTTCGCATCTTTTAGGTGTTGTTGTCATGATCGATTATTTGTTTTTTTGTTTTTTTTAAATTTTGTATTTAATAATAATTTGTTAAAAAAGTTTGTTTTTTTTACTCTTTATATATATATATAAAAAAGTTTTTTTAATTTTAATTTTCTTTAATGTGAAAATATTTTTTGTAAAAGTGTTTTTTTCTCTTTATATATATATAAATAAAAAGTTTAACGTCCTTTTTTCTCGTATTAATTCAATTTTTTTACGTTAAGGAACATAAAAAAAAATTGATTAATTTCATCAAAAAAAATTTTTTTGAAGGAATTAAAACATATATATATAAAAACAATTTTAAAACTTTTTAACAAATTATTTAAATACAAAATTCAAAAAAAAAATATTCTTACAAATGAAGCAAACAAATAAAACAAATGGAAAATTTAAATGAGAAAACCGTACCTCAGTTAAACGAGATTTGTAAAAAATTAAAAATTCCACATTTCAGAAATCATAGAACCAAATCAAAAAAAATTGAAGTCATACAGGAATATCATTTGCGAAACGATGGAAAGAAAAAAATCGAAAGATCGGAAGTGGATAAACTTAAACAGTCAAAAAATGCATCGGTTGTGAAAAATGAGAAGACGACTAAACGAAAAGCCATTGAAGAACTTCAAGTTTCAAAAAAAAAAAAACGAAAACGAGTGATGCACTTCAGAATCTAGTCAAGCGAGATATATCGAGCAAAATTTGATGAGCAATCGACGAAGGGAAAGGAGAAGAATATGTAGCATGACTCATCATGGAACTATTCCAATCGAATCCCGTAGAATGGGAGAGTCCGATCAAATGCATTTTTAAAACTTTTGACGTGGTTCCCTCGTTCAAGAAAATCGATCCGAAATTGTTCATGGTACGGGTGAAGAAAAAAGTATTGGATTTGTTTCGTGAACACATGAACGTGGGACAAAAATTTAAAATGGCGTCTCGATGATCTCCCACAGATATTCCGAAACTAACAATCCCTACATGAAAGAAGGTTTCGATTTGAAGCGATCGAATAAATACATACAGTATTGGGATGCTAATAATCTGTACGGTTGGGCTATGAGTCATCCTTTACCGATTGGAAATTTCGAATGGGTGACGGAACCGGAAGAGATGCAAAAATGGAGAGACTATCCTTGAATTTTAGAAGTCAATTTGAACTATCCGGAAGAATTACACGATCTACACAACGATTATCCGCTGGCTCCCGAACGAATGGAACCGATAGAAGGAGACGAGGAAAAACTCATTCCCAATTTATTTATCAAACATAAGTACATCATCTACAGCGAGAATTTGAAACAATACGTCGATCACAGGATGAAATTAGTCAACATACATCGCATCATTCGATTTGATGAAGAGCCTTGGATGAAAAAATACATCGATCTCAACGCGAATCTCAGAATTTGAGCCGAGAACGATTTCGAAAAAGATTTCTTCAAACTCATGAACAACTGTGTGTACGGTAAATCAATGGAAAACATCAGAAAGAGAACTGATGTTCGACTCGTCACGTCTGAGAAAAGAGCTAAAAAATTAGTGGCGAAACCCAATTACAGACCCCGAACCATATTCAACGAAAATCTAGTGGCCGTTCACATGCAAAAGACGCACCTGAAGTTCGACAAACCGTATTATCTCGGACTGATCATCTTAGATATCAGCAAGCGATTGATGTACGAGTTTCACTACGATTACGTCAAATGAAAATTTGTTGATAAAGCCAAACTACTGTTCACCGACATGGACAGTTTAGTTTACGAGATAGAGACGAATGATGTCTACCGAGATATATCTCCGGATGTGGCCATGTGGTTCAACATGAGCAATTATCCCGTCGATCACCCGTCCAACATTCAATCGAACAACAACAAGAAGGTGTTGTGTAAATTTAAGGATGAGAGTGGTGGTAAACAAATCATCGAATTCGTGGGCTTGAGACCCAAACTGTATGCTTATCGTCTAGAAGATGAAGAGATCAAGAAGTGCAAAGGGGTTAAAAGCATGCGTGGTGAAGAAAAACATCTCTTTCCAAGAGTATAAAGATTGTCTGTTAAGAAGTGGTCCGGTGTATAAGACTATGAAATCGATTCGAAGCAAAAATCACGACTTGTATACCGAAATAGTCAACTAAATTTCGCTGATGGCCGACGACGATAAGAGATTCATGTTAGATGATAAAATGAGCACTTTGGCACTCGGACATTGGACTTTGGATCTAATTTTAGACGATAGGGTTTCAGATATGATTGAGGATGATACGATTCCAGATATGATTAAGGATGATAGGATTCCAGAAAATCAAGAGGAATTAGACGGATTCAAGATTATGGAAGTCGATAAAGACATCGAGAGAGTTAGTTTAAAAAGAAAAAGAAAAACATTAAAAAAAATAACGTCATTTTAGTGAATTATAATAAAATAAATAAATTTAAAAAAAAAATATACACATTTATGAATAAGAAAATAGAGATATCTGTAGAAGGTGTTGTCTTACCTAACGAACCCCTATCCAACATCGATCTGTCGAATGTGGCGAAGGATTTGAAAATCGAAGATTTTCTAGACGTGTTTTCCAGAGATGCCTTGCCAAAGAGAAGACCTCAACAATCGGAATGCGGAATTTTAAATCTAGACAATTTATCGGGTGAAGGCACTCACTGGGTGGCGTGGTTCAAGAACGGGAAGAAGAAGAATTATTATTTTGACAGCTACGGAATCTCGCCGCCGAAAGAAATAAAGAACTATTTCAACAAATCGATGGTCCGTTACAACACAGAACGAGTGCAATCGCCAGATCAAGTGTTTTGCGGTCACCTGTGTCTCTACGTTCTCAAAAGATGGTCTGAAGGAGATCGGTTTCAAGACATTCTCAATGATTTACATTAGAGAGAGATTTTTTTTATTCTATATATAAAGGTAAAAAAAAATATTTAAAAAAATTTAATCGAATAAAAACGAAAAATAAAAATAAGTGAAATAATTCATTTTTAATAAACTGCATTTGAAATATATTTTACAACAAAAATCTCAAAACAACATGCCAGTTGATAAATTTGGTAGAAGTGATGACGAAAGTCGACCCAAAAAGCAGAGGAAGACGCTCGAAGTCGGCGATGGTTATGACGTTGCCAACTTGGACGAATGTTACGTTCGGAGATATGAACCTCGAGAGGAACCTTTGAACATGAACGATAAGAAGCTCTACAATCTTCCCGAGCCGATAGATCTCGCAGATGCTGCGACTAAAAAATATGTCAACGGGGGAACGCGGATTTCGAATGAATCATGCTAGATAATTACGTGGATAAAGAAATGACCGATGATCTCGATCTGAAATCTAAACGTTTGATGAATGTCGCAAATCCCATAGATTCCACCAATGCCGCGACCAAGAAATATGCGGACGACTCTCATGCGCGATTCAGCGAACATCTGAGAAGTAGATACATTCATAAAACGATACAGTCGGAATTGAACGCCAATTCTAACAAGATAACGAAGGTGGCCACTCCCACGAATCCCAAGGACATGGTGACCAAACGCTACGTAGATCTGGAACAGAGAAAGTCTGACAGACGAGAAATGAAATCGGATCTGAATGCGGGATTCAACAAGATATTGAATCTGTCGAAGGTCGACGACACGGATGCGGACTCAACCACGGTCAACAAGGGCTACGTAGATTCTGCCGTGATATGATCACAAGAATACGTAGAATCGCAAGTGTACGATCTCTACCTGAACAAACAATCTGGTGGAAACATGGAGGGTGGCATCAACATGAACGGTCACAATTTATTCGGTCTCGATCGCGATCCCGAATTCGATTCCAGTGCAGTCAGCTGGAAGTACGTGGACGACAACTCAGTCTGGAGAAACGGCAACATCATGGAAGGTAAACTAGACATGGGCGAACACGCGCTCACGAATCTACTGGATCCCGTGAACATGACGGATTCCTGCACCCTGATTTTGGTGGTGGAAAGAGTAAAATACGCTAGACAATTGATCACCGTGTGGGCTGAGGAGGCCGGCATGTTAGAGGAGGGAAAAACCGAGTGGTCTTTCGGAAACGGAGGTAGTGGATCCCAACATGGTCAGGTGGGATATCCCATGCCGTTAGGAGGTGAAATCATACGAATGGGTCTGGCTTCCACGGATTTGAATAACAGAGCGGTCGTCAATCTCGTGGTGAATGGAGTAGAGAGCGATAAGAGATACAGCGTTGAAAAGACTGAGAATCAACACGCGAATGTTAGCACGTTCGGCACACCTCTCATAGTGAATGCCGGAGACAGGATTAATTTCGTTACGAAAACCAATAATCCTGAAGCCGCCACTTCCGTGGTAAGTCTACTGATTGAACTAGATCCTTTGAACAAACAGTGAATGCGTGGAAATAATTAAAAAAAATAATGTGTGATTATTAAAAACAAAAAAAAGTAATGAGATTTAGAAAGATGTTCAATCTCTCTAGATCTCATTACTTTTATTTTTTTTTTTTTTTTTTTTGTTTTTAATAATTACTCATTACTTTTTTATTTTGTTTTTAATTTTTTTCACACACGTCTTTCATCAAATGATCGACATCTTATTTCCATCCGATTTGAATTGTAATTCTCTGTCCGACAGGACCAGGGTGAAGGCTTCGGTTTTTCTCGCACGTTCCTATCGAATTGCATCTTGATCTGAATGTCTAAGACGCTACTTATGCACGCACAGATCGACAAATTCTAACCGATTTGGGGATGGCGAGAGCCTGAAAAGGGGAAGATAAAAAATCGGACAAGTCAACGAAATTGACAGAGTATTTTGTTGTTGTTGGGTGGCCCACGAGGAACTAAGAAGAATGACACATCAACTGTCCCAATCAGACCCCTTTTATGGTGGAGCGAGGGCTCCAAATAGGGGCAGTCACACTAAATCGACCACAGTGGCAGAATTGATAAGACGTTTTGGTATTGCTGAGAAGTCCACGAGGATCAAAGAAGAATGACGTATCAACTGCCCCAATCTGCACCCCCACCTTTTTTTTTTTAGATACCACCACTGTGTGTAATATTGTAAAATGTTGTAAGAAACGATTTCTCACACGCTTAGGCCTATAAAATGTCACACGCGGCAAAAAGAAATGCTCATTTCCCACACGACGTAGAATAATTTGAAAACGAAACATACTTTTATTCTGTGAGTTTCTTTACCTATGTATACACTTCAGGCTTCTATTCAACTCGCAGAAATAAAAATATATACTACTCAAAGTTTGCTAAGCACCAAGTACACCCAACTACCTGTTTTACGTTTTAGTTGAAATATTGTAATGAAAAGTGTATATATTTTTATTTAATTATATTTTTAATGATTTAAGTACAGAAATTAAGATTTTATTTGTGTTTGACATTATTTTTTAGCTTTTGAAGACGATAACCATGGAAAATGGATAATATCGGTAAAAGAGGAAATTTTTCAATATGCCAAAAAGTTGACGGAGCGAACTGGTATAGATTCAATATCGAGTATGAGACCCATTACTGTTAATTACAGCTTGACAACGCCTTCTCAAGCTCCCAATCAGGTTCCTGGTTGTCCTTTGTGGGATGTTGTTCCATTCTTGGACCAGCATCGCACCAAGCTCCTGGACACTTCTTGGCTGGACTGGACGGGCTGAAATTGCAAGCTGCAACTCATTCCAGACATATTCGATTGGATTGAGGTCAGGGGATCTTGCTGGCCAGTCCATACGCCCACCCCACCCCCCCCACCCCCCCACCCCCCTCTGTCGGTACTCCCCGACAGCATGGGCAACATGAGGGCGGGCATTATCGTCCATCAGAATGAATCTATCACCCACTGCACCTGCATACAATCTAGCGTTGACATCCAGGATCTCATCAATATACCGTTGTGCAGTCAATGTACCACGTTCAAGGACACAGAGCTCTGTACTTCCATCCCAGCTGATGCCGCCCAGACCATTATTGACCCTCGACCATGGCGATCATGTTCAGCGATGTTGGCTGCATGGAATCTCTCTCCTGGTCTTCTCCATACCCTAGAACGCCCATCTGTGTGGTCTAGGCAGTACCTTGACTCATCTGTAAAAGGACAGGTCGCCAATCTTCTCTGTCCATCAAACGTGGTCCATGGTCCATTCATATCGTGCCTGGCGGTGGTTCTGTGACAGCGGAATGCGAATACATGGTTTTCTCGATCGGAGACCACCTTCGTGCAACCTTGCCCGGATAGTCTGCGTCGAAACATTTACCACAGATGCATTCTGAACGTCACTGCGAAGCTGGTTGCTGTGGCAAAGCGGTTCATACGGGCCTGAATGATCAAAAACCGGCCTTCAACTGCAGATGTTGCCCTGTCTCTGCCACCACCATGCCGTCTGACTGGTGTGCCATACTGCTGAAATCTTGCCAAGGCTCTGGTGATCAACGTATGGTGCACACCAAGGGCTTCACCAACCTGACGATGGGTAGCCCCTTGCTCAACCATCCCTACAGCCTGCCACATTTCTGCTTCAGACAAATGTCTTCTTGCATTTGCCATATTCAATCATTAAATCACAAGGGTTTGTGTTGAAATGAGGATTGAATACCCTACACATGTCCTGTATGTATATGTAGACAGTACACGAAAACATCATGAAAATCAAGGGATACATGCTTTCCATGACTGTTACGAAAGGTATGCCTGTCAAGAGAGCTAATGTAAACACTGGGGACCATCTCAATACATTCCTCAATCATATCCACCCAAAAATATCGCAAATATGTCACAAGCAAATTTCACAATGACGTGTCAAATATTTGGTGCATAGCAAACTTTGAGTAGTATAATATCGCTTCACCTCAATTATTATTTACATCAATCTTTTCCTGAAATAATGCCGGTTTTGTCCTTAATATTTATTTTTTAATATTTAACTTTAAATTCATGTTCCAATCATTTGAAACTATTTTGTCGAATAACTTCTCGCCACTATACTCTTTTCTCAAATCGCTGTTTCTGTATTGGCCCCAGATAAAATCTCGTCAACTGCAAAAGATACTCACTCGTTAAAAAAAGGCAAGCATTATTGGCACATACGTATGTGGAAATAAGAGAACCACGGTGAGTTGCTCATTGACACATACGTATGTGGAAATAAGAGAACCACAGTGGGTTGCTTATTGACACATACCTATGTTTACATTATTTTGGGTTAATATTGTTACCTTATTATTCTACAAAATAATTACTTTGTAGAATAATATAACAATAACATGACTTTTGGAGGCACAATACTGTGTTTAGCTTATTGACACATACATATGTGGAACCACATTGTATTTGGGAATATTGTTACCTAATTTTCTGCAATATAATGAATTCAATGAAGACTGTCATAAAATTAATTGACTTATCCATAATCCATGCAGCTTCTAATTCTAATATTAATCTCACTGGCTGTGGGTTTCATAAATTAGCCTGTGTTTTTATTAGAATTGAGGAGATTGAGCAAAGACAATTTAGATAGTTCAAGTGTGAAAATACCAGTAAATCATCAGTGTTTTGTCTATTAACTGTTTTGGTTTGTGCACATAATGATTACATCTAGGCACCAGTTGTTTATACAACAAGTTTGAGATAGCAGATTCACTGTCTATAAAATTCTGTTTCCTGCCAGATCCAATAATCCACAACAACCATCATTCACACCTCTGACTTCAGAGTGCGAACTTTCAATTCGACATGGATTTCCTGTCTGAAAAAATCAAGAACACCTTGCTGGTGCTGGATGCAAGCTCATTTCTCAGCTGGAATGTCCAGGTTGAGAGTGACTGCGTCCAGCTTACCATTAAGTACGAGACAAAGCCCACCTCTGGGAGTGGTAGCACCTTTCGCGGGCCAAAACGCACTGGTCTACCCCAGAGGAAGGGAAAGGAGACTACCACCGAGACACCCGTGGAAGAAAAGAAGAAGCCAAAGACGAAGAAGTCACCAGCCACCAAACGCCGGAATACCAGGCAAATGGAGGCGTAGATCGAGCGGAAAAAGGTTGCTACCGAGAAACAAGAGACGGAGAGGGTAACGACTGTCGACTCACCTCCTAAATCTGCATCACCAATCCCAAACCGTACCTCTACATCAAAGAGGCCGGGGGGGGGGAGGAGAAGCAGGAGATGGAGGAGAAGGTGATGGAAGTTATCCAAACTGTACCTGGATCTCCAACCAACCCCAACCAACCGGACCACAATTCCAGTTCGACCTCGGACTCTGAGTACGAAACTGTGAAGGCAGCAGACATGTCCCTAGGAATGTACATTGAAAGCCTGGACGAACGAGCCATTGAGCGCTTCGGCGAGCTGAAGTTGGATTGTAGTGGCACCACGGATGACTTCTGGGAATACTTAAGAACTCAGGAAGGATGGGCTGATGGAGTTTTCGACTTTCTCATAAACAAACCTGAGCACTTGGAAGCAGCCAAGGTGCGCAACCCCTACTTCCACAAATGGCTGCGACTGCAAAATCAACAACTGCAACGCCTTCTCCTACTCAGCCACCACCAGCTAAGAAAAAGAAACAGAAACGGCACAAGCTCAACTGAGTACCTTAACCCTCGCCTCCATTACCACGCTCAGACATACAAGAAAACTAACATACTGTTACCGAGGGTCGAAAGGGGCTTGCCCCATACCTTCCCTGCGCGCCTTCGGCGCGCTAAAAGCATTTCATCCATCCGATCCAATAATCATCATCATCATTCGCACCTCTGACTTCAGAGTGTGAACACCATCTGGACATTTACAAAGCAATCACGATGGCTAATTTGGACCTTCCAATTAACTTACAGAACGCTTTGTCAGCTCTGGGCATCTCTTGCCCTCTCAACTGGACTTTCCAGACAAGAGGCAAGAGCGTCCAACTGACACTGGAGTTTGACGCAGAGGAGAACACCACCACACCTTCTTCGTGGAGAGGTAGCACCTTTTGTGAGAGGAAACCCTCTCACACTGGTCCTCACCCGAAGAAGTCTGGACCTGGCCCTGAAAAGAGGAACAAGAAGAAGAGCCCATCTACCAGGCGCCGTGATGCCCGGCGGCTGAAGAAGTTCCTGAAAAGGAATAAGGAAGAGAAGGCGGAAGATTAGACAGAGGAGGTCATTACCATTTCCCCACCCCAACACCTGCGACTCCCATTCACACCCCTGCTGCCTTTCCTTTGAGAGGCAACCTGGAGGATGGCGATGTCACCAACGAGGCGGAGGCGGAAATGGAAACTGGCTCTCTGAAGTCTCCTAATCCAATCCATCCCCTCTCTCCGGATCAGGAGCTGGCACGGGAAATCTCTGACATGATGGCTAACCTGAGAAATTTGAGTGAAGACATCAAAAAGACCAAAAAGGAATCATCTGATAACGACAACCTTGTGAAGGCAATCCTGGAACATCACAGCAGCCACAGCACCCCTGAAGGCTAGGACACGACCATTCCAACCGAGTCAGTCCTCCAAGAACATCAACAGCCCGACTACAACAACCACTACAGTCTCTCCATCACAGCCACCTCCACCAAAAAAGAAAAGCAAGCGGCACAAACGCCGCTAAAACAGTCAAAGAGTGCCGAAAGGGGCTTGCCCCCACACCGTCCCTGCTCGCCTTTGGCGCGCAAAAACCATTTCATTCGTCGATCCAATAATAATTTTTTCCAAAAGAACCGTAACACCCTCCAAAAGTCATGTTATTGTTATATTATTCCACAAAGTAATTATTTTGTAGAATAATGAGGAAACAATATTCACCCCAAATAATGTAAACATATAAGTATGTGTCAATAAGCAACCCACTGTGGTTCCCTTATTTCCACATACGTATGTGTCAATAAGCAACTCGCTGTGGTTCTCTCATTTCCACATGCGTATGTGGAAATAAGCACTTCCTTAAAAAACACAGCACTCCCTTCAATCAACGGTCCTGGGGAAACAACTTTACTGTCTGACCGTTGATTGAAGGGAGTGCTGTGCTTTATAACAGTTGAGCAAAATTGTTGCCCATTGTATTATAATAAATATGACGTAATCATTGTTACAAACAATAAACGAGAAATATCGTTTGTTGTTCATACTTTGATCTGACATCAGCTCGCACAAAATACCGAAAGTATAACCTGCGCCGCCCGGGAATCGAACCCGGGTCGCAAGAATGGGAATCTTGCATGATACCACTACACCAGCGACGCTCGAGACACGTTTGTTTTAAGCGCCATTATACCTTATCGGTTTATAGAGTTTTAACATTTTGTCACGAATATTTTGTAATAGTAACTTTATTTTGTTGTCGACATGTTTTCCTTATTGTAATTCAACATATTCGCATTTGATAATTTTGATAATAGCGATAGTTCGCTGTCCCGACAATGACTACGAGAATACGATATTACACACACTAATACTGTCACTGTGGAAACTGCGAAGGGCCGAAAATTTGAGTGTGATCCTCAATGGCCCCATTTTTTATGTAGCCTATGTAATGTTGTGCAATAAAACGATTTCTCACACGTTCAGCAGCGTTCAGGCCTAAAAAATGTCACACGCGACAAAAAGAAATGCTTACATTCTGCACGACGCAGAATAATTTGAAAACGAAACATACTTTAATCCTGTGAGTTTCTTTACTTATTCCTGTCTCCTTATTCAATAATCAAAATTTTACAAAAATGGCCAGAACTTTTAATGTTGCAGGGTTGACTACAAGCAAAGAATAAGATTGACTCATCGACCCTGTATGTCTGACACCTTTTGGGGAGGGGAGAGGAGTAGGGGATTAGTGCCGATTCTGACGCGTTCACCCATTTTGAGCCAGAAATACCAGTGACGTCACAAAATTGGGTTATATTCTAAAAATAACTTGGGGGTTCCCCGGAAGGATTTGATCACCTCGCGAAAATGTGTGCATTTTTGAGAGACAATTGAATCGTTTCCTGGAACCCCCCGGCTTTTTCTCGGACACGACGATTTACTGGCCCAGATTTTTAAAAAATTCCGGGAGGAAAATATCCACTTTTTTTCGAATTTAACACTGATTTCCCATAGAGAGGTGATTTTTTTTTGTCTCGGAAAACGAAAGCGGAAAGTGCTCGTCGAGGTTTCGATCCGGAACGGGGGATTTAGCTTGAAATGCGCGACGTTTGGGTCTAGCAAATTTTTCCGGTGGGGCAGAATATAGAGACTGCGAAGTCTCCATTGTCGTTCGAGCTTTGCAACTCGATGGATCTATCCGATTGGGAGGAGGAGGATCGCGATCGGAAGGATGCGTGTGCGTCCGATTGTGTTTGTGTATGTATATATTATAAGTTGAAAGATGAATAATAATAATAACAAAAATTGTTTAATAATTGTTTAAAAATTTTTTAAAAATATATATATATAAAACAACATTCATAAAAATAAATAAGAATACAAAAAAAACATAATCGTTTTTCATCCATTAAAGAGAGAAAAATAAAATAATAAATAAATAAATAAAAACAATGTTTCCACACATAGGAGATTCTAAGCAAAGGGACGAGCAGGTTCGCGAATTGATACAGGGCAGGGAGAACATCCAGGTGCAAGACAGGGCCAGGCGATTGGGAGAGATGGGACTGACACGAGAGGCAACTAAGTTGTTTAGACCTGTCACCGACGTTCAGGAACGAGCGAGGAAGGAAATCGTGGAGGAACTGAGACCCATAAGAGAAGGTTCTCTGAGGATGGGTTCCGTTCCCGGTAGTTCCGCGTCGAGAACTCCCTCCGGTTACACTCCGGAGAGAATCATGATCGATCTGAGCAGCAGCCTCGGTAGCGTGACGCCAAAAAGTTTGTCCGGATATACTCCGGAGAGGATAGAGACTGATGCGAGTTGCATTGCCAGCAGTGCCGCTAGATCCGACGATGGTAGAGAAAAAGATTTGATGTATGGATTTCGTCAAGAAGGTGATGACGATTTCGTTGGCGACACGCAGATATGGTTTGAAGGCAATTGTTTGATCGTTGGTTTGAACAGGTACGAAATGACCGATGAATTGCACACTCTGCTCTCTCACAAGAGACCCGGCGATTACACTGAAGAGGATTACCAAAATTACGGAGACATTCTGGTTCAGACTCACGCCATGAAGAAGAACAACGATGCCAGAGAGACAGGTCCGAAGGATGGGAGAGGTTACAAGTGGAAGCATGTGGTGGAACCCATATGGAAGGTGAACAAGTATTTCGTGAAATCGAAGACTGGAAAGGAAATGAAGACCGACGCGATATTTCTTCCATGTGATCTCCATATTATCCTCGTGCCCTGTCGGAGAGACTGAGATTGTTGTTGGCAAGCAGAGAGGCTGGTAACACCGGAGTAAATAACGAGATAGTGAGCGTGTGTGACGAATTGTTGAGGCAGAAGTTTTTGACTAAGAAGGATTATCAAAAGTTGATGAATCGTTTGAAATGATAAAATAGTAAGAGAAGTGAGACAAAAAAAAAAAAAAAATTAAGTAAATAAAATAATATATATATTCAGAAATAATAATAATATAAAAAAAAAACAAAAAAAACCGAATTCTCCAAAAAAAAAAAAGTTGGTGATAAATAACAGGGGATACACTGGACCTTACGTCTACGTTGGATCCGGTATCGTCGATTCGATGATGTGATTCTTAACTCGTAAATTCACCAGCGACGCCACAAAACAGATCACATAGAGCACTCTCAAAATCAGAAAGAAGACGGCGATCAACGCTGGTAAGAAAGCTGCAAGCGAAGTTAGTGGTAGAATAGTTTCAGAAGCTGGCAAGAGAGGAGCCGACATGTAGATTAATAAATTGATAACTCCGCTGCAACCGCCTGTGAAATGATCGCAAATCGAACCGAAAAGTTGGAAAAACTTCTATGACGACGTCGTGCCGATACAGGGCTTGGCTAAAATGATGAGAGGATCAGGATTGAAAGTGATTCATAAAATTAAAAAATAAAAAAAAACATAATTCAAAACATAGCAAAAAAAAAAAATAGAAAAAAATGGATATCAAAGACATGTCATGGAATGACGCAATGACCAAGAGGTCGAACAATGAGTTCTTTCCCAAGAGCATAAGAGGTATGATAGTGAGAAAATTGAATTGCAAAAAGACCACTCTCTTGATGAATCTATTGTTGCGACCCGGCTGGTTGGATTACGACAGATTATTCATTTTCGGCAAGAGTCTCTTTCAACCAGAGTACAGATTGCTACGAGAGTGCATGATGCGTAAATTACCTATGGACATCATGCCGAAAACCTTTGACAATCGTGACGAATTTGAAGGACACGAGACTTCGAATATATTGGAAGGAGCGGCGAGAGAATTGACGAGGAGAAACGTCGAGTGTTCGAATGTGGAATGTCTGTTTTATGAGAATGCTGACAATGTTCCCGATCCCAGACAGTTGAAGTCGGTGAAGAAGAATCTCATGAACTTTGACGATCTTTTGTTGGAGAGACAGAATTGATGTGAATCGTATTATGTTCGAGTATGTCACAGCAACATGGATTGTTTCTATCTGTCTCAGAATTATTTTCGACTGCCCAGACCGACGATAAGGGAGAATATTAATTTTCTGTTTCTCTTTCATCAGGATTTGAAGAATCTCAATCACATCTACAGAGATCATGTGGCAAACAACATGAGCAGGGAAGAATTCAGGAGATTCTGTAAGAAGGTGTGGGACAAGGGACTTCACAAGTTTGTCGTGATCGATTTGACTAGCGAATTTAACAATGGAAAATATCGAAGCGGATTCGATGATTTTTTTTACTTTCCCGACGATAATAATAGAGAAGAGAATAAAAATTGAAAAAAATAAAAAACATCGATAAAATATAAATGTATATAAAAATATATATAATTTATAAATAGTAATAAAAAAAAATAAAAAATGTCAGAACATCGCCTATTGGAACAGATAGTCGAAAATACAGATGCGAAACAGTCCTTTCAAATCATTGTGAGTCACGACACGACTCGATTCACGATGAAATTCGAACCTTCCATTGAATTGAAGAAGGAAAAGAGATACGAGATGGCTTTGGTTAATCTGGAGACTTATTATTGGTTTCCCAACATCAAGGAAAAGAACAACGCATTCAAGTATTCCGACAGAGTGGATTGGTTCCAGATTCGAATTCCCAAAGGGAGTTATGACATAGACAATCTGAACCGTCACGTCCAAACAAGACTGAAGACTGGTGGTCATGGAGGCAATATGATAAGACTCGCTCCCAATACGAGTACTCTGCAGACGATATTAGACTTAGGAGTTAATTTTCGAGTGGATTTTAGTGCAGAAGATTCAGTCGGTGAGATGTTGGGATTCAATCGAAAGATTTATCAAGATCATGCCGTGTCCAAAAATATGGTGGACATTCTCGCAATAAATAGCATTTTAGTGAATGTCAATGTGATTTTGGGAAGTTACGTCGATGGTAGTGCTCAACCTATTATCTACTCATTCTTTCCAGATGTTTCACAAGGTTATAAGTTCATGGAGCGACCCTGAAATCTCATCTATTTACCCATGATTCTGGACACGTTGTATAGCATCGAAACCACGTTGACGGATCAGAACAGCGATCTGCTAGATCTTCACGGAGAGAGAGTGACTATACGATTTCACATCAGAGATATATGAAGAAAAAAAAAATCAAGTAAATACAAAAATAATAAAAATATATAATTTTAAAAAAAAAAAAAAAAAAAAGAAAAAAAAAATTTTTTTGTATTTTTAAATTTTTTTTGTATATATATAAGAAATAAAATAAAAAAAACTCATAATATTGATAACAATAAAAAAAACAAACAAACTTATAATATTCCTAATTAAAAAAAATATATATATATATAATCCAGTGAAAAAAATGACTCAATACATCGTTAAAAACGTGAACATATCCAAAGGACAGAAAGCTAAACTTCGCCGAGCGTTGAGTAATTAAGGCAAAGCTGTCAGATTTAAATTCAGTTACGAAGATCAAGTGGTTGGCAGTAGTGATCGGATCACCTGGACTAAAACACAAAACAAAAGGATGGAGAAGGCGATTCGTAATCAAACAGGAATGACGGTGAGACTGAGTCCCACTCAATTGATTGAGATACAATCTGAGAATGAAAGGTGGTTTCTTGCCATTATTGGTGGAACTCACTGCAAAAGCATTACCCGTTCTCACGAAGATGGTGTTGCCAGCTCTGGGATTGGGAACTCTCTCGGGACTCGCTAGTTTGGCAGTAGACAATTAATGGGTAGAGGATTGTTTTTGAAGAAGAGGGAAAATGGACTGTTTTTGAAGAAGGGAGGAGCCGTGTGTCACGTAGACGTGGAGGGTAAAGGATTGTATCTAGGACCTGCGAGAAAAGGTGGCAATGCTTTCCACAGAGACGGTCTCTTTCTCAAGATTGGAGAGAATGTGGAACCAATCGGTGAAGTTTTGTTGTTCGGTCAGAATTCGCCATTTAAGAATATACCTCTTCTAGGTATGTTATTATAAAAATAAATAACAATTAAAAAAAAATAACAAATATCTTAAAAAAAAAATTGGGGGGGGGGATATATTTTTTATATTAAGAAATAAAAAAATGAAACAAAAGGTGACAGAAGAAAAATATCTTTTAAAAGACGTGTTAACAAAAACGTTTTCATCATCAAAACAACGTTCGTTTTATGAAAAGCTTTTAGCTTTTTCTAAACATTTACACGAGTGTGCATTAGAAAGAATTCAATCAGAACGAATCGAATACAACTCGCATTTAAACGGGTGTGTAAACTTATTTTTGTTACTATTGTCAATCATATCTCAAAATCAAAGCTATCTCAAAAATATCGAAATGTGTTCAAACGATAAAAATGTGTTTTATTATCAAAATTATCACATGATTATAGATATCCTAGATCGTTTAAAATACAAATTGAAACTTGTCAAACATTACAAATATGGAGAAATTTATTACATGTGTACTTGTGCAAAAAAAGTAGTTAATGTATTCGATCGCGGTGGTGGTGATGATGAACATATTGAAAAATCCATTCGTCAGTGTGTCAGATATATTCGCAGATTACATTCATTCGCGTCGAATAGATCGTGGATCAAATTTGCCATAAGAATAGAAATCATTATGCTTTATTTCCCGTTTCATTCTAACAACGACTAGGACGACGACAAGAAACTCCATGACTCCAGCCAATACCGGTGCCGATCTGAGATTCGAATACATCATCAAGACATCAAGACCCAGAGGAACATTTTCGTTCAGGATACCTCTGAAACACATATTCGGATTCGCAGAAGATTATGATAAGATTCTCTATGGATTCAAACACAATCTGACATTGATTCAAAAAGGAAACAATGAAGCCATCATGAGACCCGCTGCGACCGATGCGGGTAAGATACATCTGAACAAGATATCTTGGTTTGTTCTGCACATGTTGCCTTCGGTCGTGGAGAAAGTACGACTCTACAAGATCATAGAATTGAAGAGTAAACTACCGGTGGGATTTAGAATGAGACAGTGTGACATGGCTAGTATTCCACCCTCTAGCACTCACTTCGATTGGAGATTGACCGTGAAATCTGCATCAGAAAGACTGTGATTCATCGTAGTGTCATTTCAGACCGACAGGGACGGATCTCAAGAGAAAAATCCTTCTCTGTTCGATCATTGTAACTTGAGAAACATGCAGGTATTTCTGAATGCCATGAGATATCCTGCAATCGATTACAACAACTCTTTTGATAAGGACAATTTCTGCAGACTATACAGCGATGCCGCAGATTGAAATATCATCAACTGGACGAATTGATGGGCAATCCTAACATCACTCCCACCGAATACAAATCGATGTATCCCCTGTTAGTATTCGACGTCAGCAAACAGAGTGAGCGACTCAAGAGTAGCGTCTTAGACATTCAAATCAGAATGCAGTTCATCAGGCACGTGCCTAGGAGAACTGAAGCTTTTGCCCTAGTCCTGTCTGTTAGAGAATTCGAATCAGACGGACAAAAAATGTCCATCATTCGATGAAAATAATAAATTAATAATAATTAAAAAAAGAAGGAAAAAAAAATATTATGAAAAGTTTAATAAAAATCTCACAATAAATCATTATAAATCATCTTTTTTTCTTCATACTATATAAAAATGAAACATTTGAAAGAGTGGTGGAAAATTAAATGTTTATTGAATATATAAATACCCCCCCAAAAAATAAATATATAATTGGATTTTTTAGACATTTATGAATATTCAATCTCTCAAAATCCAATTATATATTATTTTTTTTTAGAGTTGACACCCCTACATCACAAAAAAAGTGATTATATTTTTTGATTTTTTTTGTTTTCACTGTTTATTCAGAGGTTCCAGTTCGATCAACAGAGAGACTACTGAACTGACTGCTTCGGGATTATCAGTTTTCATCTTAAAATTTATCCTGTCTCCCATCCGCACCTTGAGAGGCGTACTGAAGACGTTAGTGTTCGAGTGTTGTTCCTTCTTCTTTTCGACTCTGTACCTCTTGTCGCATTCCACACCATTCACCACGAGCTTGATAATTGCTTTTTCACTCAAGTTCATAGAAGCCAGACTCATTTGAATGATATCGCCTCCCGCTGGCATGGGATATCCTATCAGACCATGCAGCTGTCTGTTACTTCCATTATGGAAGGACCATTCGGCTTTTTCTGCATCTAATGCACCGCTCTCCTTGGCCCAGACGGTGATCAATTGTCGGGCGTATTTTATCATTTCCACAACGGAGATCAAAGTGCAAGCATCCGTCATGTGTGTGGGATTTGTTATCCTCCCATGTCCAGTTTGCCTTCCATGATATCACCCTTTCTCCAGAGCGTATTTTCGTCCAAGTACCATGTGCTGACTGTACTGGAATCGTATTCTGGCTTGTCTTCGAGTCTGAATAGTTCATAACCATTCATGTTGATGCCAGCCTCCATGGTTCCTCCGGATTTTTTGTTCAAATACAAGTCGTTGACTTGAGATTCCAGATAGGATTGAGAATCCAGTAAGGCAGAATCAATGTAACCTTTGTTGACCACCGTTGAGTCTTCATCATCATTGTCGATGGCAGACAGATTCAATATCTTGTTCAATCCCGCATCTAGATCCAATTTCATTTCTAACCTGTCGATGTTATTCTTTCTCAGTTCCAAGTCTATGTATTGTTTGGTCGCCACATCATTAGGATTTGTGGGATCGCGTGCATTGATTATGTTGTTAGAATTCGCATTCAATTCGGACTGCATCACTTTAGGAACTTAGCGATCTCTCAGATGTTTTCTGAATCTCGCGTGAGTGTTGTCTGCATATCTTTTAGTGGTGGCATCAGTCGAATCTCTAGGATCCGCTAGATTCACCACTCATTTAGATTTCAAGTTGATATTGTCCGTCATGTCTTTATCCACGTATGTCGGTCGAATCTCTAGGATCCGCTACATTCACCAATCATTTAGATTTCAAGTGTAGATCGTCGGTCATGGCTTTATTCATGCAATTATCTATCATCATCTGCTGGAAATTTTCATCTCCTCTATCAACGTATTTTTATTTTTTAGTCGCGGCATCCAACTGATCGATCGGTTCGGGAAGATTGTATATTTTCTTATTGTTTGAGTTTAAAGGTTCTTGCCGAGGTTCATATCTCCAAACGTATCGTTCATCTAAGTTGGCAATGTCATCAACAATTTCGACTGTGGTTCTTCTTTTCTGTCTAGAAAAACCTTCACTATCATCAGCACAACCAAATTTATCGACTGTCATGTTTTGTTTTCATATTTTTTTTTAATTAGGAATATTATAAGTTTTTTTTTTATTATTATTATTTAAATTATTAAATATAAACGACTAAAAAATTTTTATTATAGAATAATTTTTTATTATAAAAATATTTTATTATATTTACATCTCTCTCTATACATATATCAAAAAAAAAAAAAATTTTTTTCTTTAATGTAAATCATTATAACTGTCGATAAATAGTTTCTTATTTCCATCGGAGGTGAGATTCCATAACTATCAAAACAATAATTTTTATCGTTCGAAAACCATGCGACCCAATGCATGTCCTCGCCTCCGATGTCATCCAGATTCCAAATCGTCTTTTTTTCTCAGCAAAGCATCTCTAGAAAACACACCTCGAAAATGTTTGATTTTTAAATCTTTTGCAGCTTTCGATAGATCGATGTTATATAGGGGTTTTGTTGGGTAAGATGACACCTTCAACGAATATGCGTTTTATTTTCTTCTTATACATAAACGTTTTTTTTTTTTTGTTTATTTAATTATTTTTTTTCTCTCTATTCTTTTTCTTTAATTCATAAACTCGTGAGTGTTTTTTAAACTTATGACATTTCGACTTATTCAGTCGTACTCCATTCATCATTCTCTCGATTTTGTTGAAATGTTGCAGAATAATGTCCATGTGTAAAAGTGTGAATTTTATCGTCACATATAATTCTTTTATCGTCGTTGGACGTCAACGCAATCTTATTGATTTCTTTGGTGTACATCACATGCTTTTCACTTTGAATCGCAGTCATTTTTTTATACACAGTCGAACCTTCGAAAAGACATTCTTTATAGTCTTCAAAAGTGATGCCTTTATTCATCACACATGCTTGAATGCCTTTACATCTTTTGATCTCTTTGCCGTCGAGGAGATAAGCGTACAATTTTGGTCTCAAACCTACAAATTTGGTGATCTGTCTTCCACCGCTCTCATCTTTGAATTTACCCAACAACTTTTTATTAATGCCCTCAATGGGTGATCACTGGGATAATTACTCATGTGGAACCATTCATCCACGTCTGGCACTACATCCTCGTAGATGTTTGCAGTCTCTATCTTATAAGCCAGACTGCCCATGTCAGTGAACAATAGTTCGGCTTTTGAACCGAATTTCGCTTTTACATGATCATAGTGAAACTCATACATCAACTGCTTGCTAATGTCTAAGATGATCGCTCTGAGATAACAAGGTTTGTCGAACTTCAGATGCATCTTTTGCATGTGCACAGCAACTAGATTTTCATCGAATATGATTCTATGTCGATAATTGGGTCTCACGATTAATTTTCTAGACCTCTCTTCGGACGCGGCAGTTTGAACATCGGTTCTATTCCTAATGTTTCCCGGAGGTTTCCCGAACACGCAATTGTTCACGAGTTTAAAGAAATCTTATTCAAAGTCGCTCTCGGGCTGTATTCTTAAATTCGTGTTGAGATCAATGTATTTTTTTATCAAAGGCTCTTCATCGAATCAAATGGTTCGATGCACATCGAGCAATATCATTCGCAATCGATGTAACATTTTAAATTTTTGCAGTAGATCACATACTTGCATTTGTTGTTTAAATTGGGAATGAGTTTTTCGATGCCTTTTACTTCCATTTGTTCGGGAGCCAGCAGATAATCATTGTGTGAATAGTGTAACTTTATCAGATAGTCCAAATGGACCTCTAAAATATAATGATAGTGTCTCCATTTTTGTTTTTCTTCCAACGTTTCGACCCATTTGAAATTTCCGGTAAAGGATGACTCATGGCCCAACTGTACAAATTATTAGCATCCCAATACTGTATGTATTTATTCAGTTTTCCCGAATCGAAATCTTCTCCCATGTAAGGATTATTAGCTTTGGCATATCTGGTGGAAATCATAGAGACACCACCCCTCAGACTTTTCGAACATGAGTAACATATCAACGTCCGTTAATAATTGCAATCAAACCTCAGTCGTTTTCAAGAGAGCATTCCAAGTGAGTCCATGTGCAGTGAAATACCAAGCCAGATCTAATTCATAATGTCGATGACACACCGATCGAAAATTTTCAAACACGTCAGCCAAGAGAAGCACATCATTTTTCAAATAGAGGTCGCGATATTCTCTCATGGATTTCATCTCGAACAATCTCCACACTTTTTGCATGCATTCGTAATCATGAGACTTAGTCAATTTCGAATAAAAATATTCTTTAGGAGGTAGAGCAATGTCATCGAATTTCTTGAGATTACTCATGTGATCATAAGGGTAGATGCCTCTCCTCAACATAACGTCAACCAATTCTTGTCGATCATTAAAATGTTTACTTGTGATTTTAAATTTTTTCCCTTCTCAAACTGTCAACTAATTTTTCCAGACTAGCTGACATGAATTTATAACTGTCGATGAAATGTATAGCTCTATGGATTTTTTTTTCAACGACCTTCCATTTAATGAATGAAATGTATTTTTCATCGCTTTTTGCGATGCAGCTCACACCTCCCTCGCTAACACCCATATTTTTCACAATTAGGTGACTGTCGTAGCCCAAGAGATTGTGAAATATCACCGGATAGAATTCAGCATCTTGAAATCTTAAATTACATGTGTTGTGAGCAGCACCGCGAAACAGACCTGTGTAGTGATCGTGATCTCTAACTTTTTTTATTATTTTCAGACTGATTGTCGAATAGTTGTCTACAGATGTGACATTCGGTGGTTTTCTCGAATTCTCGCTGTTGCTCTGGCGTGATGATCATGTCTTTAGGTTTTTTAAATTTGTCGTATAATCCTTGTATTTTCGATTCTAACTCTTCCACGAATTGTTTAGCCACGTCGTTGTCATCCAAACATTTAGAGTAAACGAATGGACCCAACGATTCTGTATCGTTGAAAGAACATTTCACATAATAACAATAGGTACGTACGTGTTTCTGAAGTTTTTCGACGTAACTCCCATGCTCGTCAGGCTGACAATAATTTATTTTCGCTGTGAAACATTCGAAATCGGCGTACAGGACAAATGGTGGTTCTAATCTTTATTTGTAGTTACAAAAATCCACATAAGTGTTAGGTTTAGGCATTTCAACTCCGACGTTCAACTTTTCGTTGCAGTATTCCTGATGATGCATCAACGATTCTTGACTATGGAACGAATTTATGCAGCTGAGACAGAAAAATCTCTCGTGCTTATGTTTAGAAGTCTGCTTCGACAACAATCTACTCATATTTTTAATCCAGCAATAATGCTGATTGTCATCTTCAGAAATCAACAACAAATTAACAATGTTTTCTCTCTCTTTATACGAAGTCAGTCTGAGAGGATAGTCTATTCCTTCCACATCATATCCCAACATGCTCACTGCCACGGTGGGATTTACCATTTCGAAACGCTTTATATCTTTCAATCACGTCGGGAAAGGCACCCCCGTCCAATCGAGATTTTTACAAGTCTCCACGTACTTGGAAACTCTCTGAGCATTCTTTTCGACAGGATACAGGGCCGATGTGATCGCCCATTTGAAACACTCACTATCTGATTTATTTTTCACATTAACCAAAGCTTTTTTATTGTATAGAAAACGAGGCAATTCTCTATAGGAAGACATTGTCAAAGGATCGTGTCTGTCCACGTGAATCTCGAGATTTAATATCTTCTTGAACGTCCAACCACTTCCCCTCTCATGATAACTGGACATAGATTCTAACATCTTGTCTTTTATCACTTCGTAAACATCGAATTGTTCATCATCTTCAAACACAGTTTCCATTTTGGATTGGAAATAAGCATCTTGCACCATGCTCTCACCCGTTTTCGCGTCGGCCTTTTTCATCAAACAATGCTTAATGTTTAAACCCCTATCTAGTTCTCTTCAAAACACGTCCAACACCCACCCTTTGCCCGTTCCATGAACGATTCGGGATTGAGATTCGTGAAATCAGAAATCACGTCGAAAGTTTTGAAACATCCTTTGATTGCTTGGTCAAGTTCAATCAGAACCAATGATTTTTCACTGCCTTGCTCATGATCGCTCTTATCGCATCAACTCCCTCATCCTTATCCAATGCCGCCAAGTTTTCCCAGAGTGTTTTGTTTTCTGATGAATCACCATCTTGAACCGTGTCGCTTTTCATTCTTTTACCTCCAGTCCCTTCCGGAGCCCGCGACTCAGCTTTTCATTTGACAGTCTTGTTCTTCTTTTCAACTTTTTGTTCGACAATCTTGTTCTTCTTTTCAACTTTTTCGTTTGACTGTCTGGTTCTTGTTCTTATTAGTTTCCATGCATCGAGTTTGTTTCGTCTTCACAGCACAACTTCTCATCACGATTCGAGTTTTCGCCTCCATCGCAGGCCTTTCATTCATCCCCTTCCCACATAGTAAACGATCAATCCATTCTTTATTCTTCATGCGTTTGACACCTTTCAAATTCAAAAACCGACGCACTTTGGCTTGTAAATTAACTAGCATTTGGTCATAAGTCTCGGCAAACAGAAGGTTAATCAATTCTCTCTTGGTCTTTTTATCCACATAGCGATTTTCAATTCCCAAATTTTTACAGTACCGTTTCAACTGGGGTACTGTAGAGAAACATAACTTTGCCACGTCCGAGGTTTTTGTTGTTTTTTGGCATTTTGAATGTTAAATGAATTTCTTATCTTTTTAAAAAATATATATATTATTATTTTGAGTTTTGTGAATTTTTTTTCTTTCTTGTTTCTTAAATATATATGGATATAATTTTATTTTTTGTATTTTTAATGGATGGAATCAATTTTTTCTCTCAGAACGCGAATTTTTGTTTTTTTCAAATGCGGGAATCAATTTCTGATCTAAAACGCAAATATCACACTAAAGGAAAGAATTCAATTTCATACAACACAAGTAGAAAAAAAGCGCACATGTTAGTCGCCATTTTCATTCTCACTGACGATAATAGCGAGAAAAATTCTTTACACTTTCAAGTTCACTGAAGAATAATGCACGACACATGCTGATCACAATATACATTCTAATGGTTTTATGTAAAAATTTCATTGGTGAGATTTGCAACGGTACATTCAGCAACAATCATTGAAAATCATTTTTATGATTCACATTTTATAATTCACATTATAAATTCACATCCCATTCGTGCAAGGTGTAATATTGCTTCGATAATAATTAGTTTTTTTTTGTGAAACATACATTGAGATCACGACAGTACACTTTTCACATACACACTGAAATACAAAACACCTTCAATGCTATGTTAATGCAGTACTTCTTTTAATTATCTCAAATAAAATTGAATACAAGCAATCTAAAAAAAAAAAATTGATTTGCGCGTTTGAAAAAAACACAATTCGCATTCTGAGAAAAAAACAAAAATTGATTCCATCCATTAGTATATAAAAAATAAAATAAAATTACATCCAGACATTTTTAAAAAAAAATTAACCCTAAAAGAAATAGCTACTACTGATTTTTGCGCAACGTCGTATCCACGACGTGAACATTGATTTTGAAATTGGTTCCCTTTTGATAGACCCATTGAAACACCACATCCACTGTCTTGAACATCAGTCGCTGTTGTTGTTATCCAGTGATCAGATTCAATCTGCGAACCAACATCGTCCTTCCAGAGAACATGGTGGACACGCGGTCTGGATGGAACCCTTCAACGTCCACCGAGAAAAAAGGTTCAGTAAATCATCTTGGGATTTGAGTCTCGCTCAACTTCAAAGGCAGAACGTATTTGTCGAATTCGTCCATCAAACCATCACATTCCACGTCTGTCAATCGAATGGGATCGTGAGATTCTAACTTGTAAATTTTACTGTAAAAATTCGAGTATCTTTCAACCCTCTTCAATTTGAATGAGGATTTCTTTATTTCAGGTGCCGCTCTTGATTTCATGATTATTTTTATTTTTTATTTTATCATGAAAATATTTAAATTTTGGGTTTTTGGTTTTTTTAAATGATAATAATTATTAATTCTTTAATTCATTAATTCTTTTGTTTCTTCTTCTTATATATATATAACACAACATAACATAACATTTATTAGCATAAAAACATCCTATACAGGACAGTATGCAATAATCTACAAGTAACATGAACAAAAGTAGAACTCAATATATTACAATTTCATCCACCAATTTTACATGATCAAAGTACTATATATGTTCTTTTATTAATTTGATATTCAAAAGATTGTGGAGATGTGAACTAGAAATTCCAGTACACATCACTAAACATATCATAATCGTCTGGCGAAAAAATCCCGGATCACGCTCCAGATTTTATGGCATAAACTGGGGGTTCTGTTTTCAAATATTAATTTGAATTTCTCAAATTTACTCAGATCAATAAAACCGTCAATCTCACTGTTGGTCAGAACAAATAGTTTTGACCGAAGCTCTGAATAATGTGAACATTCCATAAGAAAATGGTGTTCGTTTTCTATTTTCCTAGAGTTCGCTTCACATTGAGTACATATCCTGTCGATAACAGGCTTCGGCGGTTGATAATGTTGCCCTTTTTTAATAGCTAACTTATGATTGCTGATACGAAGCTTAGTGAAAATTTCCCGGTCTTCCGCCGAGTTCGTTTCCACTAAGTACGTTTCCATTGAACAGTCATTTTTAAACAACCTGTATGTTCTCAGTTTATTATCTCCATTTCTTTTTGCAGTCCTCAAACATTGACTTCTTGAACGAGTTTACATGCTACAAGCGCAAATTATACTTGAGCTTACCTATAGCATTAGTGTTAGTGATAATTGGATGTTGAGGGACAGCGAGACCGTATCTTTCCAGTAACTTGAAAGGGGATTCCGGTTTGTCTTTACGATTTCGTTGTTCAGCTACCACATTCCACATCAGGTCATTATGATTCTCAGATATTTTGATTGCGACAGAAGCCATCCTACTTACCGCCTCGATATATAGCGGATATCGACCAAGTTCTGCGGTTATATATGTAGAAAAAAAAATAAAACAACAACTCTTTACAGTTTTTTCTTTAATAACAAAAACAATTCCATCCATCATTCCTTTCACAACACATATACACACACAAACACAATCGGACCCACACGCATCCTTCCGATCGCGATCCTCTTCCTCCCGATCGGATCGCCTGCATCGAGTCGCGACTCTCGAACGACGACGGAGACTCCGCAGTCTCTCTATTCTGGCCCACCGGAAAATTCGCTAGACCCAAATCCCCGTTCCGGATCGATACCTCGACGAGCACTTTCCACGTTCGTTTTCCGAGACAAAAAAATCACCTCCCTATGGGAAATCAGTGTTAAATTCGAAAAAAAGGTGGGTATTTTCCTCCCGGAATTTTTTAAAAATCTGGGCCTGTAAATCGTCCTTTCCGAGAAAAAGCCGGAGGTTTCCAGGAAACGATTCGATCGTCTCTCAAAAATGCACCCATTTTCGCGAGGTGATCGAATCCTTCCGGGGAAACCCCCAAGTTATTTTTAGAAAATAACCCAGTTTTTTGACGTCACTGGCATTTCTGGCTCAAAGTGGGTGAACGCGTCAGAATCGGCACTTATCCCCTACTGAGGGGTAGCGAGGGCCCTAAAAGGGCAGTTACAAAAATCGGCCGAGTCGGCGAAAATGACGGGGCTTTTAATTGTTGCTGGGTAGTTCACGGGCAACTATGAATATTGACAATTCAGTGACCCCGATTCGACCCTATTTGGGGTACCAAGCGCCCTCTAAAAAGGCTCAGTTACAAAAAATCGTCTAAGTCGACGTAATTGACGGGATATTTTGATGTTGCAGGGTGGCCCACGAGGAACTAAGAAGAATACACATCAAGTCCCCCAATTCGACCTGTTTTAGGGGTGGAGCGAGGGCCCCAGGTAGGGACAAATACAAACAATTGCCAAAGTCAGCGAAAATGGTGGGAATATTTGGTGTTAACGCGTGATCCAAGAGGAACTAAGAAGAATGACACATCAACTGCCCCAATCCGACGCCTTCTTGGCTGGAGCAAGGGTCCCTATTATTTAGGAGCAGTTACAAAGAATTGGATGCTTTTGGTGTTGTTGGATGATCTACAATGAACAAGGAGACTAACACCTCATCCGTTCCGACCTGGTCCTTCTATGGAGGAGTAAGGGCCCCAAAACTGCTGTTACACAAAATCGCCTAAGCTAGCAAAAATGACTGGTTGTCCACGAGAATCTAAGAAGATTGATATCTGAACTGACCCGATCTGACCCTTTTATACATGTGCCAACCTTTACTTAATCGTATTTACATATTCGACATTAAAAGTTCCGCGTCCAAGTCGGCAAAAAAGGCCGAATAATGTTGGTATGTTAACTCGACCACCAGGAACAAAGAAGATTGACTCCTCAACCGCCCCGAACCGACACTGTGAGGGGTTTAACGAGGGCCCCAAAAGCGGCAATTAAAACAATCACCTAAGTCGGCGAAATTGGCGGATTGTTTTCTTACTGGTTGGTCCATGAGGAACTGAGATGAAAGACACCTCAAGCCACCGATCCAACAAATTTTAGAGGTGAAGTGAGGCCCCAATAAGAGGCAATTAAAAGTTCGCAGAAACGCCGAAATTGTTTGGTGTTTCTGGCTTGTCCACAAAGAACTAAGTAGATTGAAACTCCAACCTCCCCGACTCGATCCATTTTAGGGGTGTTGCGAGGGCCAGAAAAAGGGGCAATTACAAAATTCGCCAACGTTGGTGGAATTGACAAGATTTTCTTGGTGACGCTAGGTAATGCATGAGGCTCGAAGACGTATGACCGCTCAACCGCCCAATCCACACCTTTTTGGGGTGAAGCGAGGCCCCCAAATAGGTGCAGTTACAAAAACAAACGAACTATTTTGGAGTTATTGGGTTGTGGGGGGGGGGGGGGGGGGGGGGGGGGGTCCAGTTATTTATTTATTTATTTATTTATTTATTTATTTATTTATTTATTTATTTATTTATTTATTGGGATTTAATGACATTTCGACACCCAGGGCCACCTCGTGTCGGAATTTTATTTTTAATTCATTGCTTGTATATAACCAGCTCCAACGGCCTATAGGCTGGGGAAAAACATACTAGTCCAAAGCTAGAAATATAAATTGCTTCGATCACACATGCACTGACTGTGAATAATATCGTGCGGATTTATTGCAGTTGATTGAAGAAAATTACCTATACAACCCCCCCCCCCCCCCCCCCAAAACCAAAAAAAAAAAAAAACAACAAAAACCCACAATGGTCCGACGCAAGTTTGACATAATAATGAGTCCCCAATCATCTCCAGTTTCGGCTTTTACACGCGGCGCAACGGCCTCACATTTGATGTAAGAGCACTTTTGTATTTTTTTTTTCGGGAACGGTCACCCGACACAACCCAATGACTCTGTATATCATACCCCCCCCCCCCCTCCCTCCCAATTGGCTTGGTTCTTCCCAAGGATTTATTGCAGTCGATTGAAAAAATCACCGATACAACACCCCACCCCACCCTCACCCAACCCCCCCCCCCCCCCAAACAAAACAAAAAAATAAAACACATTGGTCCGACGCAAGTAGGCCTATTACATAACAAAGAGTCCCCAATCGTAGCCAATTTCGGTCTATACACACGATACGAAGCCCTCAGATTCGCTGTTTGAGCACGTTTGTATTTTTTTTTCTTTGGGAACGGTCGCCCCGACACAACTCAATGGCTCCGTCTATCATACTCCACCCTCACCCTTCCAAATGGTTTTGTACCTCCCTAATCCGGACTACGCACATGGATTTGCCTCGGTCAATATTCCATCATGTTTAATGAAACTTGAAATTCCGCAAAAAACAATAATTTGAACCCGAATTTCGTTGGCACCCGGCGTTTTTAACCTAAAACTTTACCTTTGTCGTGTAACTATTCTGGTACTGGGATAGTCAGACAGTGTTTCAACACTTCAGGCTTCGGTTCAACTCGCAGAAATAAATATATAATAGCACTTCGCCTCAATTATTATTCACATCAATCTTTTCCCGAAATAATTCCGGGTTTATCCGTATAACATTTATTTTTTAATGTTTAACTTTAAATTCATGTTCCAATCAATAGAAGCTGTTTTGTCGAATAACTTCTCTCTTCAACAGGTAACAACACTGTCGGTCTACTCTTTTCTCGTTGTTTCCCCCAATCGCCCTGGGCAGATAAAATCTGGTCAACTGCAAACGATAATCGTTAAAAAAAACACAGCAGTCCCTTCAATCGGCGGTCCAGGGGAAATAACTTTGCTGTCTGTGCGTGTTCTTTTCATAACAGTAAATGTTGTGCATAATTGTTGTCCGTTGTATTATACTAAATCTGACGTAATCATTGCTACAAACATTCCACGTGAAATATCGCTTCTTGTTCACTCTTTGACCTGACATCCGCTCGCCAAAATTACCGAAATTCGATATAGAATTCTGCGCCGCCCGGGAATCGAACCCGGGTCGCAAGAATAGGAATCTTGCATGATACCACTACACCAGCGGCGCTCGAGTAATGTTTGTTTCAACTGTGAAAGTAAATTTATTTTGCTGTCCAAACCGGCAAACTGGTCCACATGCATTTTTTTGCAACATAATCTTATCTTGAACTTAAAACGATTTCGCATATGCGTTGGCCTATAAAATGTCGCACACGGCAAAAAGGATATGCTCATTTTCTCCACGACGAAGAATTTGAAAACAATACATACTTTAGCACAGTGAATTACTTTACTTATTCCCGTTTCCTTATTCGACATAAATAAAAATTTGGCAAAAATGACCAGAACTTTTAGTGTGGCCGGATGTTTCACGAGAAATGAAAAAGACATACATCAACCCTCCCGACCCGACGCCAATTAAGGACTGCAGAAATGTGTTCAAAAAGGGGTAATAACAAACATCACGAACGTGACAACCGTTACTTATTCCCGGTTCCTTATTCGACATCAACCGATTTTCGCCAAATAAACTGCATTGTGGGGTGGCACAAATAGATTCATGAAGATTGCCACCAAAATTAGGCTCCTCACGTTCCCTTCTACTTCTCCTGTATGCAGCACATTTAGCTTTTCTACCTTTTATGGCCCTTTCAGTTCTTCGTTCACTCTGTACCCAAGTTCCCGTGTTGGCACCCTAATCTTTCTTACCCCTTCCTTCCCTGCCTCCACTAGGCTCGCAATTAATGCCAATTATGGCGTCGGCCATTTTCTGGACACTGGCCCCCTTGTGTATGGTTGCGAGCTTTGGTTTCAATTTTTCTTCGAACTTCGCCCAGTCAGCATCCTTTTTGAGTTCCCAACTCTCCTTGAAGCTTCCTTTGCCTCTTACTAAGTTTTTGGCCCTGATCGTCACTGTAGTCAAGTTGTGAACACTATCCAACTCCCTTTTACCCTCAGCATCCACTTCTACCCCTATCACCACCTCCATAAATTAATATCTGCGAGAATATAGTCGATTATTGATTTTCTGTCGTTTCTTTCTCAGGTCCATTTCCCTTACACCTCGCGTCCTTGTTCAGAATCTTCAGACCGAGCTCATTTGTGAAGTTCAACAGCTTCCTTTCATTCCTGTTGACTTTCTTGTCCCTACCCTCTATGCCTTCTTCCTTATCACCTGTGTGTCCATTAAAGTCACCCATCAAAATTATACCGAGCCCCCTGTTTTCTAGTTCTGTGATATTGGACATTAGTGTTGAGTATACCGAGTCATTCCACTAGAGTTTGCTTCCCTCCTCTGCACAGTACACAATCCGAAGAGCAATACTTTTGTTTCTTGGATTGATCTTTACCCATCCAATTTCTTTCGATACCTCAGCCGAGGTTCTTACATCTTCCAGGTCTGTGATCAGCGACGGTTTTAAATCATCTTTATTGTACATGGCTACCCCTCCCCCTTTTTCTGGCCTTCCGTTTGCCCTACATCTATCCACACGCACCCCCTTACTTGGTCTAACCGTTCCCCGTGTCTTACCCACACATCGCTTAAGCCCATGACATCAAAGTCCTCTACCTCGATCAGTGTAGCAATTTCACTTACTTTCCGGTGGAAACCCTGAATGTTGCTATAACCCACTTTCAGGGTACCGAGATTGATTGGCTTCCGCCTACTGGGCCCATTCTTTTCTGACGCTAGCCTTGGTAAACTTATTCTTCCCCCCTTGCTCTTGTTCACCCCACCTAAGTGTTATACTTGCCTCTGGCCTCCCACCCCGCTCCTCTACAAAAAAAGGCTCCGCTACCCGTAGAATTGTATCCCCCAATACCCGTTTCCCCATCCTGCTAAGATGCAGCCCGTCACGCCCGTACATTCTCGCGTTGCCCCAAAACGTGTCCCAATGGTCGATAAAGGGTATTCCCAGGTCAACACAGTAGTCCTCTAACTCCTCAGTCAGCGCCAAAATCCTTGAGTTCCGTTTATCCCCACCTCCAAGGACAGGAAAGACCGGGGATACAACTACTCTTGCATTCCTACTTAGCAGTTAGCTGACTAAACCTCTGTACGATTCCACCAAACTTACTGACCTTCTCTCCCTGATATTGTTGGTCCCCACATGGACCACCACTACCGGATTTGATCCTGACCCTGCCACAATACCATCTACCCGGTCCCTCAGATCCTCCTCCTTCGCCCCCGGAAAACACAAGACTGTTCGATTAGAACTATCAGGTCCAGAAACCACACTGTCAATCCCACGTACAATGCTACTCCCTGCTACAACTAATTATTTTCCTCCCCCAGTTCCTATATCATCTGCAACTCGCCTCGTTTTGCATGCTTCTGGCCTCCTCTTTCTCTTCACCGCCCTCCTTACCCCATCTGGTCTATCAACATCAGCAACCACCTCTCCCCCTCAACGTCCCCCTTACTCTCATCCCCAGGGGTGTCGGAATGTAAAACACCGAACCTGTTCTCTAGCAACATTGACAGCCTTACGCCGACTCTGGCCTGACTCTACGCAGCCCTGTCCTGACGCCATCTTCCGATTTTTCCTACAAGATCCCCCTCCTCAGTTACACCCCCACATCAAGCATTCTCCCCTACGTTTCCTGCCTCCCAGTTTCCTCCTTAGCCCACAAGGACCTTCCATCCTCCTCCCATCTCACCACCACAGGTAACCTTCATTGGTGTGTCTCCAGATACACCAGCACTCCCCAACCTCCCCTTCAGCTCCGCAATTTCCCGCTCGAAGCCAACACATTTCTTTGACAACTAGAAAATATCCCTGCAGTTCGCACACTCCCCACTACTATCCATTGGCCGACCACCATCATAGCTCATATCACACTGTCTGCACGCCCCTGTACCCTCAAACTTCCCCACCTGCACCTGCACCCCTCGACTCCCCCCCCCCCCCTGGCCCCTTTAATAACCATACTTACCTCTGTCTGGACACCCGTCGAGCACTTACCATTCAGTTTACAAATATTATAGGACCTAATGTCCGAAATCAGCAAAACACCAAACACACGAAAAAGGGCAACTAAAGTAAATAAATGTAAACTCGGGAAAAACTGTATATTGTGACTGTTGTGTGATTGTTGCTATGGATGGGGTGAGGGGTGGGTTTCTTCGGAGCTCACTCCCCACAAGCGAAGTTGCGAGGCAATCCTCACAGACTCAATCTTAAAATTCTCAATGAGTAGCGAGGCAATCCTCACTGACTCCACGCAGTTTAATTGTACTGAGTAATTTTAATTTACTGTGGCTTATTTTGTTTTTCTGTTAAGGAAGGGTTCGGTGTTCGTTCAACTCTGCCATTGATTCACTATCCTGGAGTCTGTGGAGGGTTTTGTTATATAGGTTTTATTAAACGCGTTGCAGCAGAGTTGCGAGGCAGTCCTCACAGACTCAATCCTAAAGTTGTCAATGAGTAACTGACTCCACGCAATTTAATTATATTATATAATTTTTATTTTCTGAAAACTTATTTCGTTTTCCTGTTAAGGGCTCGGTGTTCGTTCAACTCAACCATTAATTCACTATCTTGGAGTCCGTTGAGGGTTTTGTTTTGTCGGTCTTTTAATCGCGTATCAATAGTTTCTATTTTTGCTAGCTCATGAAGTTCCTTTATCGGTGTCCATTTGGGGTTTCCAAGTGCCACACGCAAGGCATAATTTTGAACCCTCTCTTGCTTCTGAATGTTGGTTTTGCTCTGGTCACTTGTTATTATGGCACGTATTCTAGTACCGGACGTATAAATGATTTGTAGAGCTTAAGAAGCATATCTATGTTTGCTCCCCAGTTGTTACCTCTGATCATCTTCAGAAAATTGATACGTTTAGTAATTCTAACCGTAATGGACTTTACGTGATTGTTTAGGCTGAAGTTGTTATCTAGTATAAATCCCCAAAATTTGGCCTCTTTGCTTGCTTCTAATTTGTGATCGTATAACTGGCGACCGATACTGGGGACTGTTTTTTTTTTTTCTCTGCATCTTGAAGCACGTAACTTTTTGAGTTCTGGCGACATTAAGTTTGATGCGCCATAGGGCGCACTAGCTCTCAAGATCGCGAATGGTATCCTGTAGACGATTTTTAATTATGTTTCCGGACTTGCGGGCCGTACACAAGCCTTTGTCGTCTGAGAACTGCGATAGTTCAACACAGTTTTCCCTACTTTTTCTATGTCCTTGTGGTGTTCATGCTTCGCGTATTACTTCCACTGGCACCTCGTGTTTAACCCTCACCTTGATTTTTAGGTCATTTGGAAATGATGATATAATCCTCATAATTTTAGTGGGTAATCCCATTTTCGCTAGTTTATATCTCATGCCATTGTGTCGAACGCTTTTTCTACATTCAAGAAAATTGCTTTTCCGATTTTGTTTTGACTGAAGGCTGTTTTCAGATAATCGACCCTTCTACATACATGTTCCATTCCCTCTTTCTGACTCCTATACGCTCTTTGCCATTTGTTGAAAAAGTTGATTGATTCGAGATAGCTGCGAAGTCTCGTAGTGAGAATTCGCTCAAATATTTTTCCAACACGGCTAAGCAAGCTAATTGGGCTGTGGTTAGAAGGTTTGGTAAGGTCTTTGTCGGGTTTGGGTATCATGACTCCTGTGGCCACTTTCCAGCATTTTGGGAAGTACCCACAGGAGAGACGGCAGTTTAGGAGTTGGATAAGTTTACAGTAGAAGATGTTGGGGCGCTGTTTCATCATTTTGAAAGAAACTTTGTCTTCTCCTGGGGACGAAGATGACTTGCATTTTCTGATTATACATATGACCTCTTCCACGCTTATTGGTTCGGTTAATTCATGGTCGTCCCCGTCTTCATGCCTTTGGTTGAAGTTCGGTTCATTGAAAATTGAGTTATCTTGGACAAATTTATTTTTTCTAAGCGTTATTAATAAGCTCTAAGCTTTCTGTCGAATCCCTCCTTTAAAATGTATCTTCTCTATTCTTATGCTGTGTAATATTGTATAATACCGAGTTTTGTACAAGTATTCCATTTTGTATATAGCAAATGTAATAAGTTCCAATAAATATTGTTTAAACTAAATGTATTTACTTTTACCTTAAAATCGTTGCCATGTCTGTTCCGTTCTTGTGACTTTTGCCTTGTCATCCATGGCCACAGTTCCGTCTTCAGCACATTATTGTTGGCACTTTTGCCCAGTAACAGTTTTAAATGTATCCCAGAACCTCTTAGGTTCTCTCAGTCCATTTAGGTTTTGTTGCTTTTCCCATCACACGCGATTGTCGTTTGCTATGGCCTTTTTTACCTCTCCATGTAGGCGATTATACGCGGTTTTAAGTTCTGCTTTTTTCATTTGATCATTCTCTGATTGGTAAGCCCGGAAGGCTTTTCTTTCTTGTTTAATTATTTGAAGAGTTATTTGAGTTATTCTGTTTATCCGCGATTTTGCGCTTGGGACAAATTTCATCTAGTGTACTCCTGATAACCTCGTTAAGATGGGTGCATTTTAGGGGTCATTTGCCCTTATTGTTACTTCGATAATGTTTCTGAAGAGGTTCCAATCAATTTTTGATAGGTTCCTCCTCTTCACGGGAGGATACCTTGTGGGACCAGTATAACATTTCAAAGAACTGGCAGGTGATCACTGCCTAGCCGATCAACCCATACAAATATGTCTTGCATTTGGCTGGTTAGTGATTTGCTGGTGATAATCAAGTCTAGGATATCTGATTGATGGAGTGGGTTGCTCATGTATGTTACGTCTTGATCATTATTTACCACGAATAGATCGAGTTCTTCAATGATGTTGAAAAGGGCATCACCATAAGGCTCAGTCTTATGACAACCGAATACATGGTGTTTGGAATTATAATCATCCAATAATATGCAGGGCTTGTATTTTTTGGTGAAGAATTCAAAAACTTTACTGTCTACTGTTGCTTGTGGCTTGTTATAATATGATATGACGGCCACGTGTTTGTGGTCGAGTTCAATTTCAGCAGCAATAACTTCAGCATTGAGGTGGTCGCATAATATTGTTTTGCATTTCATCTCCTGCCTTATTAGCAAAGCGACGCCGCCACCTTTTTGGACGGGGCGATCTCTTCTGATAATATCAAACCTACATAACAAGAATTTTCTGTTTGGTTTAAGCCATGTTTCGATAATTCCAATTATGTCCTTATTTTTTTAAATAATGTGATATTTGCACGTTTTTCTGATTAACACTTCCAGCGTTCCACTGGGCTATTTTTAGTGTAGCCATGAATGGTTTCGGAATAACTTTACTAAGTTTATTTAAGTTTCTTTACTATTTGTAATATTGTTACCTAATAATATTTTGTTGACGGCCGCTTCTAATAGCGTGTGAGATATTTGAGTTTTATATAAAAAAAAAAAAAAACGAAGAGTCTGTTTTATTGATCTCTTTGCATACTTCCGAAAGACTGGTGTCCATGTGTTTCTTCATTATGCTGAAAAAAGAGCCAGCCATTAGGGTACACGTGGAATAAGGGGAGGATGAGTTCTCAACATTACTTACATTCAGAGCTTTTAGATGAATGTTTGTTTTAACTTTTTTGAAGTGGCTACACCCCCGGTAGTTGCTGATGTGTTGACCCCCACAATAGAGGCATTTCAGAGTTGTGGTTTTACACGCCTTCGCGATGTTTGTCGCCACATTTCATACAACGTTGCTCCCCGTTGCATTTGTGTGACATGACTTAGTGCCCATTTTTTCTGAAAGTTGTGACACTGAACGGGTTGCGGAAGAACACGATAATCCTCGGTTTCGTATTTTTTGCCGTTGATAATTACCCCTTTGCTTATCAGATTTAATTTCGTTGCTCAATAAGGGCACTTTACTTTAATCTTCAATGTATGGTCCGTTGCTTTGGAGATTAATCTCTCCCACGAGCATCCTGAAAGGGCTTTATCAATCGAGTGTTTTTCCGTTTTGATGTGAACACGTGTGATTACGACACAGGGGTTTGGTTGCTTTGGCTCTGTGCCACTTATTGTTTTTATTGGTCACCTTAGTTGGACTCGAATGAATGAATGAATGAAATGAAAAGTTTCAGCGCACCGAAGGCGCACAGGGGCGATGTGGGATTGAAATCCCCTGCAACCCGAATAACTTTATTTGCTTTATAGCTTGATTTGTTTATGAGTCCACGAGTGTCTGCAGCGAAAGCCAATAATCTTATTTGGTTTGAGTGTGCGTGTTGGCAGTAGGTTTGTCGGTTGAGATCCTCGAGAAACTCGAACTAGAAGATGGCTAGGAATTTTGCACAACTACAAGAGTTCTGCTCCGTGTTTGCTTGGAGAGATTGGCCTATTTATGGTAATACTGAAACCGCAGTTTGGTGGCTATTTTAGTTGGACTCTTTCCGTGAGACCCTTATTTGTGTGGGGAGTTGTTTTTACGCAAGAATTGTTCAAATAAATGTTCAAAGAAACCGTGAAAAACAGTATAAGATTATCTCATCAAGGACAATTACAGTGTTGTGTTTGATGAAAACGATAATGTTCAATGTTTATGAAAGGAATATGCAATAAGACAAGAATTGTGATAATTGGGAATATGTTCATTTCTGTTCCCTGTATGCTATGTTTTTGCTACAAAATAATATGAGGTGTACAGTGTACTAAAGAGCTGAGGGGTGGGTTAATATTACCTCACAGTTAATGTATGTGGCCCTCACAGTTTACGTATATCACCAAGTTACAGTAAAATTATTCCAAAACGAGTCATCCTATCAAGTTACATTGAAATCCCTTCATAAATATGGCCTGTAGACTTTGCTAAAGGTTTTCAGGCTTCGGGCCCCTGGAGCCGTCAGTTTCCCAATTTCGTCGAACGGAGGCGTTCTCATCTAGACATTGTATGAAGTCAACCTACCAAGTTACAATGAAATCCCTTCATAAATATGACCTGTAGACTGTGCTAAAGGTTTTGGGGCTTTGGGCTCGGGCAGCCATCATGGTTGAATGATCGCAACCAAAAGGGGACATTCTCATCTGGGCATCATCTGGAGTGATCCTACAAAGTTACAATGAAATCCCTTCATAAATATGACCTGTAGACCGTGCTCAATATTTTTGGGATTCGGGCACCTGTAGCCATCACAGTTGACCAATCACGACCAAAAGGGGATGTCATCATCTAGGAATTATATGGAGTCAATCTAACAAGTTACAATGAAATCCTTCCATAAATACGACCTACAGACTATGCTAAATGTTTTTGGGCTCGGGCAGCCATCAAGGCTGAATGATCGCGACCAAAAGGGGACGTTCTCATCTGGGCATCATCTCTCTCTCTCTCTCTCTCAGTGATAATTAAGAAGCCATTTACCTTTTTATAATCCTTTTTGCTCTTCCCTGACATCACACAGAAGCATAGTGGCAGCTGTTTTATGCTCTCTCCAGATTTAAGAAAGGCGTGTATTGAAAGCAGCTGGGTGAATGGGGTCATGACAATTTTGAATGTACCATCAACGTACCAAGTTTTTTGCTTTACCGAGTAACTCTAATTGTTTTTGAGTTGAGAAAATAATGTGTCGTCTTTCACGTACTTGTATGTCTTTTTGAAAAAATTGCTCACTGAAATTGGCATTAATATAGTCCATATCTAATTCAAAAGACAAATCTGTCGGGTTTTGTGGACGCTTGGTTGCCCTTGAACGGTTAACCATCCTAATTAAATTAGCCACGTCTGGCCGAGAGCCTTCTGGTAAATGATAGTTTTCCCTATTGTTAGTGGCTTCTCTCACTAAAGTCTGTGCTGACTCAAACAAATGCCAGATTCCTTAACATCTGCCTTTATTTGAACTGCTGTTAATATCCCTGGAATTGACTGATGTGTGTGACTTTGCGTACCAGTGCTGAAGCTCTGACCCTTTTGTTTCACTATGGCAGGACAGCTTGATTGTTTGCCACGAACGCTACAACGCCACTCAACAGTTCCACCAACTAACGTTCTCTTGTGAACATACGCAAACCCATCTGTGAAGACTAGCTTCCGCTTTCCTCTTTCGCTACCATTATCGACAACGTGAAATGTTATGTTAGCTTCCTGTTCTATGATGTCCTCTCTCCGTATTGACTCGTCAGCTATGGATATTTCCATTTCTTCTCTAATAAGTGACCTCTTGGGGCGTGGAACATCAAAAGTTGAGTCATCTGCGCCTGTGCTGCCTAGGACAGTTTGTGTGTTTGTGTTGTTCTGTGAAGTGTGTGTGTCTGTGTTGGTCTGTGCATTTTGTGTGTCTGCGCTGTCCTGTGAAGTGTTTATGTCCGTGTTAGCCTGTGTAGTTTGTGTGTCGGTGCTGTCCTGTGAAGTATATATGTCTGTATTGGCCTGTACAATTTGTATGTCTGTGCTGTCCTGTGAAGTGTCTAGGTCTCTGTTGGCCTGTGTAGCTTGTGTCTCTGCGCTGTCATGAAGTGTGAATGGCCTGTGTAATTGTTTGTGTGTAGATGTTGCCTTGAGAAGTGTGTGCGTTGGCTTGAGAAGTGTGAATGTCTGTGCTGCCTTGGCATGCTTGGCACATAAACTGATGAGAGATCTCCCCCGCCTCAAACGTCCATACTTGTACTTTGAGAGTCCTGTGTTTCCACAACCACGATGTTGCCATCCACCACAGCTATCACAGTCTATCGCCTGGTGGCGTGGAGTCACTGCCCTATTGCAATACAGACATAAAACTGCCATGAATGGCAACTTGGTGACAAGAAGTTTGAATGATGAGGTCAGTCGAATCCAGTCTTTTATAAGACCATTTTCGGCATGTATAAACGAATGAATGCAATGAGATCAAGCCACACAAAGTGTGTTTATAGAGAGCATTGTTGGTAAATAAACATGTGTACTTCGCAAGAGGTACAAACAAATTCAGCGAAAATGTTGTTACAGTACCAGGGTACCTGGTGTCAGTGTGTTAAGTGCTGTATAAACATTTTTCCATTCAACTACCCGAGAGTCATTATAGTTTTTATTCAGTTTCGGATCTTGTCAGTTCATTTTTTATTTATTGATTGTTTTAGAATTTCTAAAGAACATCAACCAAAAAACCGACTCCGAATCCGAATCATGCAACCGTCTGATAATTTGGTCCAAATGGCTTAGAAACATGCTCCATATCGCCCCAAAACTTGATCCCAACCGCCAGAAAACTTGGTCCGAAACGCCCATAAACATGGTCCGAATCGTCCATAAGCATGGTCCGAATGGTCCAGAAATCTGGTCCGAATCGTCCATAGATCTGGTCCGAATCGTCCAAAAAAAATCTGGTCCGAATCGTCCAAAAAAAATCTGGTCCGAATCGTACATGGTCGGAATTGTCCAAAAAAAATCTGGTCCGAATCGTACATGGTCCGAATCGTCCATATACCGTTCTCATCTAGACGTAATCTGGAATCATCCTACCAAGCTACAATAAAATCCCTTCATAATTATGACCTGTAGACTGTTCTAAAGGTTTTCGGGCTTTGGGCCCCTGTAGCTGTCACAGTTGCCCAATCGTGTCCAAAAGGGGACGCTCTCATCTGGACATTATATGAAGTCAAACCTACCAAGTTACAATGAAATTCCTTCATAAATATGACCTGTAGACTGTGCTAAAGGTATTCGGGCTCGGGCAGCCATAATGGTGGAATGATCGCAACCAAAAGGGGACATTCTCATCTGGGCATCATCTGGAGTGATCCTATGAAATTACAATGAAATCCCTTCATAAATATGACCTGTAGACTGTGCTCAAGATTTTCGGGCTGCGGGCACCTGTAGCCATCACAGTTGACCAATCAAGACCAAAAGGGGATGTCATTATCTAGGCATTATATGGAGTCAAGCAAACATGTTACAATGAAATCCTTCCATAAATACGACCTATAGACTATGCTAAAGGTTTTTGGGCTCGGGCAGCCATAAAGGTTGAATGATCGCGACCAAAAGGGGATGTTCTCATCTAGACATTATTTGGAGTCATCCTACCAAGCTACAATGAAATCCCTTCATAATTATGACCTGTAGACTGTTCTAAAGGTTTTCGGGCTTTGGACCCCTGTAGCCGTCACAATTGCCCAATCGTGTCCAGAAGGGGACGTTCGCATCTAGACATTATATGAAGTCAACCTACCAGGTTATAATGAAATCCCTTCATGAATATGACCTGTAGACTGTGCTAAAGGTTTTTGGGCTTCGGGCTCGGGCAGCCATCATGGTTGAATGATCGCAACCAAAGGGGACAATCTCATCTGGGCATCATCTGGAGTGATCCTACGAAGTTACACTGAAATCCCTTTATAAATATGACCTGTAGAGTGTGCTCAAGGTTTTCGGGCTTCGGGCACCTGTAGAGTTGACCAATCACGACCAAAAGGGGATGTCATCATCTAGGCATTATATGGAGTCAACCCAACAGGTTACAATGAAATCCTTCCATAAATATGACCTATAGACTATGCTAAAGGCTTTTGGGCTAGGGCACCCATCAAGGCTGAATGATCGCGATCAAAATGAGACGTTCTCATCTAGACATTATTTCGAGTCATCCTATCAAGTTACAATGAAATCCCTTCATAAATATGACCTGTAGACTGTGCTAAAGGTTTTCGGGCTCCGGGCCCCTGTAGCCGTCACAGTTGCCCAATCAGGACCAAAAGGGGACTTTCTCATCTAGACATTGTATGAAGTCTACCCACCAAGTTACAATGAAATTCCTCAATAAATATGACCTGTAGACTGTGCTAAAGGTTTTCGGGTTTTGGGCTCGGGCAGTCGTCATGGTTGGCAGATCACGCCCAAATGGGGAAATTCTCATCTAGACATCATAAGGAGTCATCCTACCAAGTTACAATGAAATCCCTCCATATTAAACATAACCTGCAGACTCTGCTTTCGGGCTTGGGCAGCCATCACGGTAGATAGATCATGCCCAAAAGGGGACGTTCTCATCTAGGCATTATACAGAGGCATCCTACCAAATTACAATGAAATTCCTCAATAAATATGACCTGTAGACTGTGCTAATGGTTTTCGGGTTTTGGGCTCGGGCAGCCATACCGGATGCCCGATCGCGACCAAAAGAGGACGTTCTCATCTAAACATGACTCCAAACCTGCATATGAAATTTCGTGACGATCAGACAAGAACTGCAGGGTGTAGCCGGTGCTAAAGGAAAATGTGAACAGACTCACAGACAAACAGACTTCTGCACGCGTGATGGCAATAGCTTATCTTGACTTTGTCAAGTTAAGCTAAAAACTGTAAAAATAGTATATGAGTTAATCGAGTGTGATTAAATGAACCAAGCTTCAGCCGTACTGTAAAAAACACTGTATGGGTATCTCATCTGAGGCCAAAACTTTGATCACTACTTCAGAAGAACATTTAAAAACAATGGTTTTAAGTTGAGTTGTGGCAAACAAACATCCAAGAAGAAGTGTATCATTTCGGGTTTGCATGTCGACATTGGAGTACATATATTGTCATTCTGTTATTCAATACAGTGGATTTTATATTTCATTATAATTCATTATGGATCGGTCTTGTGCTTAATGCCTTTCAACTTTAGGAATAAAGGTGGGTACCCCGTATATATTATTCTTTAAAAACATTTTCTGGAAAATAAAGTACCAAAAAAACCAACAAAATGAACTATAAAATTATTTTTTAAAGTTATGAAAGTGTGTTCACATGTTCAGGTAGGAGTTCTAGATGTGAATAAAGGTTCGGATTTTTGATCTGGCCCAAAGTTATTGGAATTTTGTATCGAGTCCTGTGTAACTCCAATCATACGACTTTTTGTTGTTATAGAATCAGTTTCTGGCAAAAGGCCACAAGGGTGTATTATTTGAAATGTTTCAAGTGTTTTCATGTTATGATAGGGTTCATAGATTTGTATGGAGTATTCCTAGTGTTATAGAGCCCTGTATTGCCCACAATGATGACACTTTGGTTGTATCTGAATCGATTTGTATCATCGTGATGGTAACATAACTTGGGGATACACCATAGTGTGCTTTTCACACAAATGAAACCGCTCTAGTTCTTGTGTGAACCAGGATACATTCCTGTGAAAACCAGGATTCAACTGAATTATTTTTAAACTACATGAAAAGCAAATACTTGTTGGATGTTGATTCCATTTGAATTTCGCTTATTGCTTTATTGGAATTTAAAAGAATTTTTGCTGAATTTTTTGAGTGAACATTTCATAGCATTTTGTTGAATACCGTGACTGTTTCTTGCGCCACATCAGCAGCTGAAAAGTTTCTTCACTGGATTCTACTAAACTTTATTTTGGCTTTCTGATGTTTTATAATCTGAATTTTCAAATTTCCATACATTCGATATTGATGATTCCCTGTTGAGGCTTGATAACAGTTAAAAGGTTCATTTTCATGAAAGAAGTGACTGATTTTCTTTTCAGTTTTGTTAACCCTCAATGGACTGTGCAACTGTCCTGAATTCCCACTGGACTACAACCAAAACATGCCAAATTGCTTAGTCAATTCCAATCAGGTTTTACACCTGGTGATTCAACTGAGTGACATATGCGATGAATTCAGCGAGTTCTTGATGAAGGCAAAGAAGTTAGGGTTGTCTTCTGTGATGTCAGTTAGGCTTTCGACAAGCTATGGCATGTTGTTCTTATTCACAAGCCGAGGAGAATTGCTGTCTCAGGTGAACTATTGTTGTTCTTGAAATCGTACCTTTTGGATAGTCACAACGAGTTGTGATAGGATCAGATGCACCATCCTGAAGATCCTTTAATGCTGGTTTCCCACAAGGATCGATACTTGGGCCGTTATTGTTCCTAATATACTATTAAAAAAAAAGTAGGGGATATCCAAACGGAGTTTAGTGTGGATCATGAACATCACCAGCCCACGAAAACTTTGTGCAGGTTTTTCGCATGAGCGCTGCGTTAATGTATGTTGAGTACTTTTGAAATTTTCATTTGTACTGGACGAGCTTTTTCGGAGGTCTCATCATTCTTTTCTTGGTATAAACTCGTTCATCAGTAGATTCTGGCTGAAACGTAACTTTTGGGGTATACGAAGACTGACACGTGACGAACGTTTACGAGACATTGGCATGTTGGAAGCTGACAACAGACAGACTGCAGTGGCTCAAATTCTCAATGTTACTCAATCGGTGATTGGCGGGTTGTGGTCACTCTACCACCAGACAGGCAATGTTGATTATAGACATCGGTCAGGTCACCCAAGGACGACAACTGCTAACCAGGATCGTTTCATCCGAACCACAGCATTACGTAACCACCATCAAAGTGCCACAGACATTGGACGGCAGCTGCACCGAGCCACAGTGGTCAGGCTCTCCGAAAACGCCTACACAGCTGGAATTTGTACGCTCGACGACCTCGAATAATTCCACGTTTGACTGAACGTCACATCGCAGCAAGGTGTAAATGGTGTGGAACACGACAGTGCTGGGACAAATGTCTTGTTTTCCGATGAATCAAGGTCTCGTTACAGTTATTCAGGTGAAAATGTCAGCTTTTCAAGAAATGTTCTGCTTCTGATTAACACGGCTGAGGATATTTCGCATTTAAATTACCTCCCCTATTCACAATACTTACAATGTATATAGTTTCTGGAAGCTCAGAATATGGCCCTTTCTAGAGACAACTGTACACAACAAAAATCTTACAATATCACTCAAATTCACTCAGCCGAATCACACAGTTGATGGCTAAAAAAAATGGGTTGTCACTAAAAAGTGTACTCCGACCCCGACCCCGACTCTGAAATTACCGACTCCAAAAATATTTCTTTTTATAACTCTTTTATTAATGGATCAATTACACTGAAATTCAACATAAATGTACAGAATTGTGTGTAGTATACATAAAATCATATAAATGTTACAAAAAAATTATGATTTTCAATAAATTTACTTTTATTGAGTTTTGACTCACTAAAAAGTGTACTCGGCGATTTCAACGAAATTTCATTCTCTCCTTTATATAATACATTCTTCCAGCTAATTTGTTGCAGTATTAAGAATATATACGTATTTTACGATGTCTAATGCAAGATTTATAATTAATATGGAAATTAATCGTGCTTAAAATGGAAATTTACTCGAATGAGATTCGCCGACTCCGGCTTCATTTGAGGTTGCATGTAAAATTCAAACTTTCAATTGGCGGATCAATAGTCAGAGGTTTTCCCGGACTGTGGTAACTGACGCAGTTAACATGCACGAGAAGGCGTTGAAAGTGATTTTTTCATAGGTAGTTTGTTGGACCCTTCTTTTTCTCAGTGAAATTTATGTCCAAGAAAGCCTATCACATTTGCCTTAGAGTTGGCGTGTGTTGCTTGTAAACTTCCTGATCTTTTTTATGTCATGGTGGAGTGTAGCAACACCACTTGTCGTCGCTGGTATCATATACAGTGTGCTAATATTTCCAGTTCAATCACTGATAGCATTAATTTCAAGTGTGAACGGTGTTAAATTGTACCACCTACATCATGTATATTAAATTACTTTGTAACTTAGTGTGGAGATTGTGAGACAACATACTTTTCTAAAATTGACTTCTGACACCCACACCAAGAGAAGTTAGACACCACTTTTGTAATATAATTCCCGGTTCTATATGCCTTCCGAGATATATAGCATTGGAAATTGTATTACGACCTTTGGGTTCAAATTCTTATTGAAAAATTACCTCCCGTGCTACTGACAGAAGCTAGACTCCTTCTCCATAATATAATTCCCGATGTTATTTGCCTCAGAGTCCAACTTCTTATCGAAAAAAAATACTACTACTGACAGGTGCTATAGACTCTATTGTTATAATTCCCGATGCTATATGCCTTCAGAGATATATAGTACTGGAAATTATTTTACAGCCTTAGGGTCCAACTTCTTATCGAAAAAAATTACGCCCTTCTCTGCTACTTTTATTTTATTATTATTTTTTTTTTATTTTCTGGAAACTTATTTTGTTTTTCTGTTAAGGGATCGGTGTTCGTTCAGCTCAACCATTAATTCACTATCTTGGAGACTGTTGAGGGTTTTGTTTTGTAGGTCTTTTAATCGCGTATCAATAGTTTCTATTTTTGCTAGCTCGTGAAGTTCCTTTATCGGTGTCCATTTCGGTTTGCATAGTGCCACTCGCAGGGCATAATTTTGAACCCTCTGTAGCTTCTGAATGTTGGTTTTGCTTAGGTCACTTGTTATTATGGCACCGTATTCTAGTACCGGACGTATAAATGTTTTGTAGAGCTTGAGAAGCACATCTTTGTTTGCTCCCCAATTTCTACCTCTGATCATCTTCAGAAAATTGATACGTTTAGTAGCTCTAACCGTAATGGAGTTTACGTGACTGTTTAGACTGAGATTGCTATCTAGGATAAATCCCCAAAATTTGGCCTCTTTGTTTGCTTCTAGTTTGTGATCGTATAACTGGAGATCAATACTGGGGACTGGTTTTTTCCTTTGCTTTTTGAAGAACGTAACTTTTTGAGTTTTGGCGGTATTGAGTTTGATGCGCCACAGGGCGCACCAGCTCTCAAGATCGCGAATGGTATCCTGTAGACGATTTTTAATTATGTTTCTGGACTTGCTGGCCGTCCAAATGCCTTTGTCGTCTGAGAACTGCGATAGTTCAACAAGTTTTTTCCTACTTTTTCTATATCATTCACATATATTATGAAAAGGAGCGGACTTAGAATCGACCCTTGTGGTGTTCTCGCTTCGAGTATTACTTCCTCTGACACCTCGCGATTAACCCTCACCTTGATTTTTCGGTCAGTTAGAAATGATGATATGATCCTTAGAATTTTAGTGGGTAATCCCATTTTCGCTAGTTTATATCTCACGCCATTGTGCCATACCGAGTCGAACGTTTTTTCTACATCCAAGAAAAGCGCTGTTCCGATTTCGTTTTGACTAAATGCTGTTTTCATATAATCGACCAGTCTATATACGTGTTCGATTCCCTCTTTCTGACTCATATACGCTCTTTGCCATTTGTTGAAAAAGTTGATTGATTCGAGATAGCTACGAAGTCTCGTAGTGAGAATCCGCTCAAATATTTTCCCAACACAGCTAAGCAAGCTGATTGGGCGGTAGTTAGAAGGGTTAGTAAGGTCTTTGTCGGGTTTAGGTATCATGACTCCTGTGGCCACTTTCCAGCATTTTGGGAAGTACCCACAGGAGAGACAGCAGTTTAGGAGTTTGGTAAGTATGCAGTAGAAGATGTTGGGGCACTGTTTCATTATTTTGTAAGAGACTTCGTCTTCTCCTGGGGACGAAGATGACCTGCATTTTCTGATTATACCCATGACCTCTTCTACGCTTATTAGTTCGGTTAATTCATGGTCGTCCCCGTCTTCATGCCTTTGGTCGAAGTTCGGTTCATTGAAAATTGAGTTGTTATCTTGGACAAATTTATTTACTTTTACCTTAAAATCGTTGTCATATCTGTTCCCTTCTTGTGGACGATGCGCCTTCTTTAGAAGTTCGACAAAAGCACTGGCCTTTGCCTTGTCGTCTATGGCCATAGTTCCGTCGCTAGTCTTCAGAGCATTATTATTGGCAATTTTGCTCTTTTGGCCAGTAAGAGTTTTAAATGTATCCCAGAACCTCTTAGGTTCTCTCAGCCCATTTAGGTTTTCGGTTGCTTTTTCCCATCTCACGCGATTGTCGTTAGCTATGGCCTTTTTTACTTCCCCATGTAGGCGATTATACGCAGTTTTAAGGTCTGCTCTTTTCATTTGATCATTCTCTGATTGGTAAGCCCGAAAGGCTTTCCTTTTTTTGTTTGATTATTTAAGAGTTGTTTGGGTTATTCTATTTATCCGCGTCTTTACTGTTTGCTTGGGACAAATTTCATCTAGTGTACTGTTGATAACCTCGTTAAGGTGGGTGCAGGCTTTTTCTAGTTAATGAGCATTTGAGGGGTCATTCAGCCGTCAGTGATATGCGGTCTTCAATCTCTGATTCTGTTGACATATTCCTTGCTTGGTCACAAGGAACACAAACGAAATGCAAATCAGAGCTATCTCTGACGACGTTCCTGCAAGTGGATAATGATATGCCGGTTCCACATTATCTGTGCTGCCACCTCCCACATACGTCACAGGTTACTGCATGTTGTCTCCGTCTCACCCCCCTATCACAGTCTATGCATAATTCTGACATCTTCTTTCTTTGACCAGCGGTTGCGATATGAATTTTCCGTGGCTAACTGTGGTTTATAAACGGCCTTGGGACGTTTCGGCCTCCATATATTGAGGCACCGGAGAAAGGAGAAAATGTTTGATGTTGGTCGAGGACACAAGAACACTTGATCAGGCATTCGCAGAATTGTGAGTGAGGAGAAAATAGAACAACGCAGAAAAATTCTGAAGATTTTTTTATTTATCCTTTTCAATGTGTTTGTATTGGAAGTACATTTTTTCATATAAATAAACAGAAATACGCATGTTAAAAATAACAGAGAGAAATAAATACATTTGTACTATTGTAATAACAATATATTAGTTGAAACTGTTTATTTACAGGTGGGGGTCATATCGTGTCAGGCGTACTTGCACAGTACCACTCAAAACAATAAAATTCTGTTATATTTTATTTTTTATGGCAATTCCGACACGCGATATTGTTACTCGGAGAAGACGCACCAAATAAGAATGTCAAGTGTTGGAATTGTCAGCAAAAATAAAATATAACAAAATTTTATAGTGATTACCCTGCAAGTTATTTTTTTTTATTTTCAATGGTAATTTTTCAGTCCATAGGGTAGTCTTACCTTATTGTAAATCCTCCTTGATAAAAGACGTTCCTTGGTCATTGTGACTGAATATCTATCATGTTAATCAAGTGACTGACACTAACATTAATCTGACGAAAACAGTTAATCCACCTTGATAACAAACAAATGATTCCTAAAAACGTTCCTTGGTCATTGTGACTGAATATCTATCATGTTAATCAAGTGACTGTCTCTAAAATGAAGAATGAATGAATGAAAGGTTTTAACGCGCCGAAGGCGCGCAGGGACGATGTGGGATTTACAAATCCCTTGCAACCCGGTTAACCTTATTTTATTTCACTTGGATCACACAGGCCTAGCTTTCCTATTGCCAAAAATGGAGTCTGAGGGGGGTATGCACGCGGTTAGAATACCCGGCAGTTTACGTTGGAGTGTTAGACGGTCAATACTCAATCCCTCAACGCCTTTAAAACTATTAGAGAGTGGGCTCTGTTCGGTTCCAGTTCGGCGATGGTAGAGGTTTGAGTCCCACCATGGTGGCGAGCCAGAATGTAATGTTGTGCGATGGCAAGTTTAAGGAAAGAAGAGAAAAGAAAACCAAACAGCAACGCCGGTTTGGTAGCGGCCCCGGTATATGACCATAGCGGTTACAAAAAAGAAGTGGAGAAAGCTCCAACAGTTTAGTTTGAAAAACCGGGAGTCATCCATCAAGCCTTCTGGGAGATAGGATGCCGTATGTGATTTTGAGGTATCTGGTTATCCTTCGGGAATTCCAAATGACCTCCTCCACCCCCCCCCAAAAAAAACCCCCAAAAAAACCAACATTAATCAGAAGAAAGGAACTATACAATGTTGTTGTAAGATAAACAACATATTAATCAACTGACCTTCTCTAACATCAATTGTAAGATAAACATCGTCCTCGTTTGATGCTGTGATTAAAGTTAACGCCTTTCCAACTTGTTTTTTTTAAACAAACATAGGTGATGCGTTTGAGTCAGAGAGCTTGTTTCAAAGTATGCTTTAATTGTGCGGCATTTGGGATTTCTTTTTTGATTTTGAAAACACATTTTCCTTCCCGACCTTCTATGTCTTTATAAACCACAGTTAGCCACGGAAAATTCATATCGCAACCGCTGGTCAAAGAAAGAAGATGTCAGAATTATGCATAGACTGTGATAGGGAGGTGAGACGGAGACAACATGCAGTAACCTGTGACGTATGTGGGAGGTGGCAGCACAGATTATGTGGAACCGGCATATCATTATCCACTTACAGGAACGTCGTCAGAGATAGCTCTGATTTGCATTTCGTTTGTGTTCCTTGTGACCAAGCAAGGAATATGTCAACAGAATCAGAGATTGAAGACCGCATATCACTGACGGCTGAAGAAATAGAGAGACTTGAAAGCTTTGCTCAACAGACAGAGATGGTAACCGAACCGCCAGAAGACAACCTCGTTGAATTTGACATTAGAGAAGCAGATATGTCTGATAGCTCAAGTAATGGACTCGAAGCATCATTTGATATTTCACAGAGAGACATCACGGACGAGTTGCCTAGACAAGTTGATGCATTTTACGAACCAGAAATGCCGGAAGAAATTCTCGACGATGAGATTGTCCAGTACAAGTTTTTGGAAACTGGGAGTAAGAGAGGTGGCCGATTACTAGTATCCAGTGACGGTTTCTCCTATGGTGTGAAGGTAAGGCATTTTTTGCTTTTATTTTAATAAAATTTAGAGATTATACTTGGCCGGGGATTAGTAAAAGAATAGTGGCTGAAGAATAGCAGAGAAATAACAAAGTGGCAGATTATACTTGCCTGAAGAATAGCAGAGAAATAACCAAGTGGCAGATTATACTTGCCTGAAGAATAGCAGAAAAAATAACAAAGTGGCAGATTATACTTGCCTGAAGAATAGCAGAGAAATAACCAAGTGGCAGATTATACTTGCCTGAAGAATAGCAGAAAAAAATAACAAAGCGGCAGATTATACTTGTCTGAAGAATAGCAAAGTTTTTTCCGATCATTATATAAACGACTGATCATTTTTCTTATTTCAGAGAGAAAATAAATCATCGACTCGCTGGGTTTGCAGTGTTCGGTCAAAGAAAATGCGATGCTTGGCGGCAGTAGCCCAAGTTGGAACTGACTTTAAATGTGGAATACAGAAACACATTCACCCACCAGATTTGAAATTACCCTTGAAGGCAGAAATATCATCAAAAGTAAAAAAGACAGCAGCTGATCGGGTTTTTCGCTCTGCCAGTGCGATCATTGAAGAGACAGTTGGAGATGTCACTTGTACGAATGAACGGTTCAACCATAATAAAAACCATATTCAAATTTATTTTACACTTAAAACTATAAATATAAACAAATAAGCCTCTAAACTTCATCAAAATAATACCAAAAACCTAAGACGTTTCGGCCCGATTCTCGAGACGTTTCGGCCCGATTGGAGGCCGAAACGTCCGGGCCGAAACGTCCCAAGGCCGAAACGTCATAGAACCCCTCATTCGAGTAAATTTCCATTTTAAGCACGATTAATTTCCAAATTAATTATAAATCTTGCATTAGACATCGTAAAATACGAATATATTCTTAATACTGCAACAAATTAGCTGGAAGAATGTATTATACGAAGGAGAGAATGAAATTTCGTTGAAATCGCCGAGTACACTTTTTAGTGAGTCAAAACTGGTATCCAGCGTTTTCGACACCCGGCGATTTCGCCCCTCGGCGATTTCGACACCTGGCCGGGCCATTTCGCCCCCGAAGTCGGCCATTTCGACCCCCGAGGTCGGCCATTTCGCCCCCGAAAAAAAATTATAAATGAGCCAAAAAAATGTATTATTTTTAACTTACCTTCTCATATCCGCATGCTTTAAATAAATAAAAATAACAAAAAATGTATAATTATACCTGTTGGTGTACTTAGGAATCTGATTGAAAAAATGGTCGGCCATTTCGCCCCCTGAAATGCTTTTGTGTTAATTTGTTATTTGCTTAAAACAACACACCAGAACAGAGACTTAATCACCATCCTTTGTTCACATTTTGAGAGATTGAAATTCACTCTACTGAATCTAGCGATGTTGTTTTTAGCGATCAGTGTTAACTGGCTTGTTTGTGTTGATACACATTTTAGTTATTTGTTCGGAATTTTCTCTGATAGCGGTATTTTTGTTTATTGTGAATGTGTTGTTTCAGCGAAAATTGTTAACTGATTTCAGTGTGATTGATGGGTATTTGTGTTTACAAATTGAGTGTGATTGATGGGTATTTGTGTATACAATGTTATTTTATAAATAAGGAATGCAAATGGATTTTTCAGCATTCATCATCATGTCTTCAGACACAGCGTGCATTCACTGTTCCAAACAAGTCAGAAAGCGTCAGCAAGCATTACAGTGTGGTGGTTGTGATAGATGGCAGCATCGGACTTGCGAAACTGGAATTACCCAAGCTGCATATAGAGAGGCCGTAAAAAGTGGAGGTTCCATTGATTGGTCATGTAATGAATGTGAAAATCGAGATCAGCACTGCGCAATAACAGACTTGGTTCACTTTGAGTTGAGAGTATCGTTGGTTAGTGAGGAAATTAGCGAAGAAATTCCCATCAATACACAGCTTGAAAGTACTCGTACTTCGACAGAAGTTGGGCAATTTGAACTCGAAATAAGTAATTTGACACACAACTCATCTACGAGGGCGTTGGAAAGGTCTGATTTCGACGTCTCAAGAGAACCAAGGTCATTGATACCCGAAGTACAAGAAGAGAGAGTGGTTCTTAGGTGGTTATCGGGGAACCTAAAGGAAAAGGTTATGTACTAATTACAGAGGTTGGGAGGATTCGGTTTGCTGGGAAAAGAGAAGGGACGCGGGGAGGGGATAAAGGTAAAACAGATGAAGGGTATCAAGGCCTTCTCGCTTGAGAACCGCGACAAATCACACGGATGGCCAAAGTGTTATTATATTATTATTATTGTATTGGTGAAACTAATTACTCATGACACCAAGGGCCCGACTAACCTTTGGGAGCTTCATCAGTAGTGTATGTATTATTTCATTACATTTTCTGATTAATGTTTAAACTAGAGAAAGGTTGAGGACATCGGCCTGGGGATAACTTTGTTGGAATCATGAAAGCGCTATATACAGATGTGAAAAGCCAACTTAACATAGGAAGTGTGTCCACGAATCCTGTCCCCATGGATATAGGTCTCAAACAGGGTGGGAGGGGGTGGGATTCAGGCAGAGTAATGGCCTTCTCTTCAGAGAACCGCGACAAATCAGCGGCTGGCCAAAGCGTTATTATTATAATTATCAGCAGATAGGAGAAGCATTCTTCCGTGATGATATCAAAGTTGGGAACAGGCGTCATCTTATATTTGCAACAGACAGACAATTAGAACTACTTTCGAGAGCTAAAACCTGGTATTTAGATGGAACCTTCAAAGTTGTTGCCGAACCGTTTTACCAGCTGCTTTCTATCCATGGTTTTGTGAAATCTGGTGACAACTTGAAGCAGTTACCTCTCTGCTTTTGTGTAATGTCTGGCAAGAAAACAGAAGATTACAAAAAGGTAAGTTTTAAGTAATTTTGACATTATACATCAAGAAAAATCAAGCGCGTTTGACGGTATAAAAATAATAATTTCGACAAGAATCCTAAAAAAATCAAGAATAATTAAATTGAACACGGTTGATAATAAAAAAAATAGACATTAAAACAAGATTCACTAAAATAATAACAAGAAAAATTACATTAAAAACAATAATAGTAGTAAGAAAATACTAATATTTTATCTTCTTTTTCTTTCTAGGTACTGAACTGCATTTTGGATCTACTCCAGAACAACATTAATGTGAGAGAATTCGTGGTAGACTTTGAATCGGGTATGTGGAAGGCACTAAGGAAATGTTTCGACCAACCTAAAATACACGGATGTTCTTTTCATTTTGGACAAGCTCTGTGGCGAAACATGCAGAACAGGGGATTACAGGTGAGAACATATTTTTTTATTTGGGTTGTGATGTACAAATTTAATTAATTATAATTTATTACATGTAAAACATCTTTTTAATAATAAAAGAAAAATAATTTCTACATTAAAAAATAATCAGTAAGTTAAATACATTTAAACACTATTTTTTTTAATCTTACAAGAGAATAGAAAATAGTTTCGATTTTACGAGTTTAACTTTCAATATATTTCAGCCTGCCTATTCCCGTAAAGACAAGGTGTACAAACTTTTGAGAAAGGTATTTTGCCTACCATTTCTTCCTGCTGAAGATATCCCGGCCGCATTCAATTCCCTCATGGTAAAAGTTGACCCAAGTTCATCAAGCCTCTTGGACTTCATGGAGTATGTAAAAAAGAATTGGATAGAAAGTTCAATCTGGAGTGTAGAATCCTGGTCTGTAAATGGTAGAAGCATCAGGACAAACAATGACTGCGAAGGTTATCATAATCGACTGAATCAACATGCATCCAAGGTGAGCTCTAATACAATTTGTAAAATCTATATATAAATAAATAAATAAAAATAATACTAAAATCAAGAAATTAATAATCATGATACCGGGTAAATATCTTGAATAAATATCAACAAATATCAATGTACAAGTATACAGATAAAACGGGAGGAGACAGCGAAATCGCCGCTGGGACGAAATCGCCGATGTTGCCAAAGGTTTAATAATAACACTGAAATACCAGGTAATAAGAATTTAATATCTAGTAAAGACACTAAGTAAAGAAACTAACCTCCATTCTTTTTTTTCAGGGTAACCTACCATTTTATTTGCTCTTGACCCTGCTCTTTCAAGAAGCCAAACACATACCGTTGTTCGTCAAGATGATCTCGGAGGGAAAGTTGAAACGCAGACAGAGAAACGAAGTGAGGCAGACACAGGGGAAATTGATGGAATTATGGGAGAGCTACAACAACAGACAAATTTCTACATCTTCTTTCTTGAAAGAATGTGCTGCAATTTATGCCCCGAATGGACTGCTACCAGATGACTGTTAGAATAATATATATATTGTACGCATCTATATTTTATATTCAAATTATACTTCTGTTTTTTGTCTGTTTCTATGTAAATAACGTTGAATCTATTTTGTTTGTGTCTTATAAAATAAATACCATATTGTCTGTTTCTATGTAAATAACGTTGAATCCATTTTGTCTGTGTATTATAAAATAAATACCATACAATTGTGTATTATAAATAAAGTTACCATGCCATACGATTACTTGTCTCTACTTGTTTATAACCCCTGGTTTATAACACCTGGTTTGGGGGCGAAATCGCCGAGGGGCGAAATGGCTTTGGGGGCGAAATCGCCGGGGGGCGAAATGGCTTCGGGGGCGAAATCGCCGAGGGGCGAAAAGGCCGACATTCTCAAAACTCAATAAAAGTCAATTTAATGAAAATCATAATTTTTTTGTAACATTTATATGATTTTATGTATATTACACATAATTCTGTACATTTATGTTGACTTTCAGTGCAATTGATCCATTAATAAAAGAGTTATAAAAAGAAATATTTTTGGAGTCGGTAATTTCAGAGTCGGGGTCGGGGTCGGAGTACACTTTTTAGTGACAACCAAAAAAATGGCTCAAAATGGTCAAAATTTTCTCATTTTGGGGATAAATCTCCAATTTTCGTGCATCGATAGTGATAAAACTGTGTTATAGGAATTCCTCATTCCTCCACTGAGGATTTTAAAGCATAACATGATCATTCTGACAAATAAAAAACATATGGGTTTCTTATTCATTTTTTCAGAAGGCTTTCTCAAAGCAAATTTACACAAAAATTGTCCCATTTGTAAACTGCAAATTGTCAGGTCCCAAACAGGTCTGGGTTTGTCATTTAACACTTCCATGTGACCTTGACCCCCAATTGAAATGCACTTGACAATACAGAGTTTGAATCAAGACCATCAACAGATTATTTTGGCCATATCACCATTAAAGAGAATTATTTACCAAATCCACACCACCATAAACTAAAACTATAGCTCAAAATAGTCATTTGGCTGAGGATATCCAATAACCTCGGAAATGACCTTTTAATAGGAAACGAGACCCAAGATTCACTCTCGACTTCCACGACAGGCGAAACAGAGTGTGGCGGCGGCAGAATGAACGATACCATGACGTAACTGTTAGGCAGAGATCGTTTTGGTGGTTGATCGGTTATGGCGTGTGGGGGTGGGGAGCATAACCTTGACAAGCAAAAGAGCATTACACGTCATCCAAGGGTGTGTCACAGGACAGTGCTACCATGACATGTTAGCAGCTCATGTGGTGTCATTTGCACGACGTCACGGCCGTCGATTCATTTTCCAAAAAAGCAATCCAAGAGCACATAGGGCCCGTGTCCCTGAGAGTTCCTCCAGGAGCAGAACATTACACTGCCTTGGCCAGCACTAAGTCCAGACCTTTCACCAATCGAGCACGTCTGGGATATGCTTGACAGGCGCCTATGACAACGCAAACAACCCCCTACCAATGTCCAGGAACTCGCCGCTGCACTGCAGGAAGAATGGAATAACATCAGTCAAGCTGATATTGGACGTTTGGTGAGGAATATGCCACGTCGGATCTGAGCTTGTCTCACAAACTGGAGAGGATTTACAAGGTATTGAGGTCTTGGGCTGAATGTGGTAAATTCTCTGGCTGAGCGTTCATGTCTTCTACAGCTCATTGCGTGGAATGTGTGCTTGTCGGACATCCAACTGCATGTTTGTTCAGTTCTGTATTGCTGCTTTCTTTGTTGAGTTAAGTTTATGAAGTCTCCAAAATTGCTTCAAATGTCCACTTTGGAATTTCATCAGGTAAATATTTCATTGATAAATTGCATATATTATTCCTACTATAGCATTGTGATTGGTTGGAGAATTGGAGTTGCACTAACTAAACAGCCTGGAGCAGTCACATGTCAAATAGAACGTGACCCATAATTCCCTATATGGTATTCCAGAGAATAAAATCTCGAATTCTGATATAACCTATTTACCGTTCATCTGGATATAATAAAGAGGACCAATTACAGTACAGCCATCAAGGACAGGTCAAAATCTATGGTTTGGCATTTTTCCACGCATATAATTCAGAGATGATCCGCTGTGATACCTAGCAAAATTTCCACCAATGAAGCACCAGGATTATACCAGTGCTTCATTGGTGGAAATTTTGCTAGGTGTTATAGCGGATCATCTCTGAATTATACGCTTGGAGAAAATAACAACCTGTGGATTGTGACCCATCCAGGAGGGCCCTACTGTATGACAGTTCATAGATTTTCAGTGAAAGCATTTGCGGCAAGCACAGGGGGAATCAGCTTTCTTAGGGTGTTTGAGCATTGAAGAGAGGGGTCTTCCCACAGGAACATTTTAAAACACTGCTATCAAATAAGGTGATAAGACACAACTTTTTGACGAACTGTTTGTTGTTCCAGACGAACATCTTTTCGGTCATCTGCTTTTTGCTTTATATAACCACCAATAAAATTGTTCCTCTCAAATTTTATGGCCTGGGCAACCTGACTGGACAGTGATGTGACTATTTTGTCACATGACACCAACACTGATTATCAACATTAGACTAGCAATAATGCAAAAATAAATGTCACTTTGATATTTAAAATGTTGCAAATTGCGAATAGAATTGGCCTACCCGGTAAGTGAAAATGGATTATCAATTATTTTTGGTACCAACAATAACTTTATCCAATGCAGGTTTGAGGTATGACAATGTCTACCCAACTAGATAACATGCGAGTTACGAGTTATATATTACTTAATTTCACAATATGATCATTGAGTATGTCGAGTTTGAAGGATTAAAACTGAAATTTCTCGACCATCGGTACAGAATGTCAAAGCTGGAGGATGGGTGAAGTAGGGACCAGACTTGGGGGAATTTTAGGGAGACTTCATGTCTCCCTCCAAAAAAAATAGGGAGACTGCAGATTCAAGAAGGAAGACTTCAAAGGCAAGTGGGGAAAATTAAGAATATTTATGTACCACCTCCACTGCCCCTTCATATTTTCAGCTTGTGGACCTCCATTAAGGCCTGATTAATCCAGATCCACCTGTCTGTGATGCATCTATGCCAAGTTAAAAAATCACAAAGTAATTATTGATTGAAAATCCCCCACTGCTACCCTCTCCTTCATGACCCCTCCCCTCTTCTTCGTGCAAATCCCCTAGCACCCTCCTATGGTTGCCTTTCACCTAAGTCCACTAAACTAATAATTTCCTAAGTCTGAAAATGTGAGCAGGACCAGATGTAAGAAGGTTGCTTGGAAGGTACTTTTTCAAGATCCTTCATATGCAAACTTGTGTCCTGTACAAAGCTTTTCTTGTCATCACTAAAGCATTTTTTTCACGTGTTTCAATTCCATTCATTTTTTTCTGGGAAATAGACGGCCCAACAGTAACAGTCGTCAGCAAAACGAAATAAAAACTACAGTGTTAGAAAATATGTCCACTGTGTATAGTTTCAGCAGAGAATTTTCAGCATCCTAAGCGAAGTAACCTAATTTCAAACTGCGTTATTTTGTTGAGTCGCGTAAGTCACCTATTTTAGTTTCGACACTTGAAACTCCGACTGAAACAGAACAAAATAGAAATAAAAAATCTGCAAAAAGCAACAATGGTCAATTGATTCTCCAGAGATTTCAAATAAATGGTCGCTTATTTGACGTTATTTGAAAATGCCAATTTAACACACTCAAGCACATTCGGTTCTTGAAATAGTTTGTTTTATGTAAACTTTGGATCATTCAGTTCAGCCTTTCCTCATTTTGGCCAATTTTTAGAGGGTGACTTGTAATCGCCCCGACTATTTTTCTAAGTGACTTTGGGCTTAGAAGGGTGCCATAATCGCCCTAGTTGCCCTCACGGCTGGTCCCTGGGGTGAAGTATATATATACAAACAGGGGCGAAGTTGGGTGAAGCCGTCCCAGGTCAAGTCAACCCCACAAAAATGAACAAAATGTGTCATATTTTTCTTTCCAATTTCATATTTTTATTTCTAATTTTTGCTTAGAGGTTTTTGCTTCTGTTTTGATATCAGTTTCATGCCGATGGATAATGTAATCACATTCTGGTTGCTATCCACTTCCTGTTTACCCTCCTCATCAATCTTCATGTCTGTTACCTCTTGGCTCCCAGACCACAATCTGTATGCACAGATATGTCATGGTCCTCTCGATGAAAAGACCACTAACTCCCAACTGTCACAACCCATTCCCTCTCCCTTCCTCATCATAATAAGCAAAGGGTAATACTCACTCAATTTTTAAGAAATCATCTTGATTTTAGAATTTGTCAAAGAAAGTTAAAAAATTTATAGTAATTTACATATTTTTTATACTTACCAATGACCCAGACATAGCTGATGCTAACTCTTAAAAATATAGGGCCAAACACAAATTTTGCCCCCCAATCCCCAAAATTTGCATCTAAAACCAAAGAAAACATGTCCTGAATGGCCCTCCATACTTCACCTCTACTGCGCATGTGCAGTGTCAAGGACGTCCCGAAATTGGCGCCATTAATCATTCTTATAACCAGTGCCTGGTAAGCGCTATGTACACAGCGGGGAGGTATGAGTTCCCAACTCCTGGGAGGGCCATCCCCGTCTGGGTCATTGGTAAGTATAAAAAATATATAAATTACTATAAATTTTTTAACATTTTTATACTGTACCAATGACCCAGACATTGCTGAATAGTAAAAAGGCTGGAGGGCCTAGGACATAGAGGAAATTCCAATAAGCTCAATTATATAAAATAGAGACATCCCCTCGAGGGGAAAAGGAGTATTAGGCCTTACATATATCTTTCTTATTTATGATAAATTAGAAAGACACAACACCTTCCATAATTGAGCATCATAACATCCATGTACTCTATAATATCCAGTATAATCCTTATACTAATAATTTTTAAAGTAAGCCAATAAATAAAGATAGTCTAGAGAATAGAGACTCTTATACTCCTTAAAAGTGTCTGAGGATTGTATAATAACGCCCGTTTGACACGTGATATATTCAAAAGCTATACTTTAAAAACTATGACCTGAATGAATTTTTAAAACATAAACTTATCACTTAAAAACCATCCCAGTAACAGCTCAGAATTACTAACTCCGGAGGAGGTATCCCCTTGTTTTCATAATAAAACAGGTGACCCAAGGGAACACCCTCCCCCCCCCCCCCCCCTTTTTCTTGCCCTGGGTCAAATAGCCCAGAGCGAAGAGGGCAGCAGGACGGAGTCACTGCCGGAATAGAAAGCCTACCTAGCTATAGTAGCAACTGTTAAGTGAATGACATTCTGAGCAGTAGATAATAGACCTAACAATGGAGGCCTCCAGAAATGGACTCAATATTTCTGAGATAAAAATTCATGAATGTAGATGGCTGAGCCCAATGTGCAGCCTTCATAAAATCTATAATAGCGACACTATTAATGTAAGCCCAAGATGTAGAAAGAGCTCTTAATTCATGAGCCGAAATCTCAAGCACAAACTGCTGAGTTAATGATATACCATAAGCAGTACCGATAGTTAATAGAATCCATTAGCAATAGAATGGAGCGTAATGTCCTTCTATTAGGCATCAAAGACAGAAGAAGCTTACGTCCTTACTAATAAACTGATATCTGTTTATAAATACGTAAACTCTAACCGGACAGAGTAAAGGCCTATGCCGTACGAAGACGGAAGGACCTTAATAACAATAGGTTCCGGGTATTTATTAGGAGCCTGATTCTTAACCAAAAATCCAACATTAGTAGTAAAGGAAATAGTGTTTCCGATACTACGAAAATGAGAATCGTCCACCGATACTGCATGAAGCTCACTGACTCTTCAGAAGAAGAGAAGACTAAGAGAATTACTGTCTTAAAAGGTCAGAATTTGAAAACTACTGTTTCCAGAGGCTCAAATGATTACTTAGCTAAATAAGAACCGAAGCTAAATTCCGTATAGGAATTTAATCTAAGGATTCTAGGTCTATTTATCGAAAAGTTTCTAACTGACTTAGATAAAGAGACATAAGACTCAATTGTAAACTATCATAGAGTGCGTAGGTATGAGATAACATAGACCTATAACCTTAATAGTAACAGGCTGCAGTTGATCTTGTCAAACAAGTATACTAGAAAGTTGCAATGTCTAGTATGGAGGGATCAAAAATAATGATCCCTACACCAACGACGGAAGAGCCTCCACTTTAGCCGCATAGTATAGCGAAGAAGAGGTTCTCCTACAGTAAGAAATCGCGTCCACAGCTCGTCCTGTACAATGCTTGCCGTGCAAGAAGGACCACACAACGGAATACGTGAAGGTTGAGACCTTGCAGGTTGTGATGAAGTTGACACGATTTCCCCAGCGAAAGAACATCCTCTCATGGAGGAAGTTTTTGCGGTAAGTCCCACAGTAGACACCTGAGTAAATTTACCCACGGTCTCTGTGAAGACAGAGATGCTATCAACAGAATTGTATTGTGGATGTTTATCTTAGTAATACTTGCTGAATCAACAGCGCTGGAGGATACGCATATCCTATCATTCCGTCCTATTAGATCAATAGAGCGTTAACAACATAAGCTCAGGGATCCGGACATGGAAACACATACGTCTGCAATTGAATAGTGAGTTGTGTCGCAAATAAATTATCATTGGGCGCTCCCATTGATAGCAAATCTGATTGAATACTTGTTTGTTGAGAGTCCATTCTGACGGCAACAAGCGACCCTTACGAGAAAGGGAGTCTGCTAATACAATCAGACGACCCGGAATATGACGGACCGAAGCAGAACTTGGTGTACTATAACAAACAGAAGGATTCTTTCCGTTAAATTGAATAACGGAATCAAATGAGTGCCTCCCTGGTTCCGGAGATACGCAACTACTGTCGTATTAACAGACAGGATTTGGACATGCATTTCTGAATAATGTTCATCCAATGACATAGTGCAAGCCTAAATAACATCATTTCCTGGAAGTTAAGTGCTTGCCTAGAAACTGCGGAACCCAAAGACCCTGGCACTTCGAATCCGTTGGGATCAATATTGTACCCCAACCTGTTTGACTGGCATCTGTCATAATCATAAAACTCGGATCCGGCAACTGCAGTGGCACTCTCGGAGTCAACCACCGAATGTTTGCCCCAGTCTGAATCTCTTGCTACACTTGATAGACAAGAGAATGTGTATATCGAGCAATTCGTAGATTGCTGAAAAGTTGCCGTCGAAGAGAAGCTTCTCCGAGACCGAAGCAACTCTGAGAGAGTTCTTCACCTTACTATCCACGCACGTGGATGTAGCTAGGGCTGCGTCACGTCTAACCAACTCCAGGTTGCCACTGAAGGGCGGAGTTATACGTGGAAAAACTACTGCCCTTGAAAGAAATCACATTGAGGATCATATCCTGGAATTCTTTCTCTTGAAGACGTAATGATAACGCCTCAGTAAGGTGGTCTACGTATGATAAAGCATCTAAGTTAAGTCTATTAAACATCATTGTCGTTTCCAACATCGTGGTTGGAATTGACATAGACGGCGAAAAAGATAATTCCCAGTCTTCAGCACCGCCGTCTAGACGCATATGAACTCTCGGTATGCCCTGTTCTGCCAATATAAATTATTTCCTAGAATTGAAAAAAGGCAGAATAGAGCATTGCGGACAAGAAACTAGACTATCATGCTTGGTAGCAAGCTTATATATAGCGTCGTTAAATAATTCGAATGTTCTAAAGACATTATTGGACTGTGTCGGTAAGTCAGGGACAATGTCCCTGAACTGATCCAAAACTCTGTGTCCAATGACGCTATTAGTCTCTTATCCAGCATCGAAGCAATGTAGTCCGACGGAACAACCTCTGGAAGATAATGCCGGAAGAAAAGTATGGCAGCTTCTGTTGTTCCGAAAGGGAAAGCTCGAAATCGTCCGAATCCCTTTCGCCATCCTGTCGGACCCTATAAAGTGTTCGGTTGTCCGAACCTGATGCAACAGTGGAGCGCACCGACCCAGTGACGTCGGATTATTTCTGATCCGACCGAGAATTTGTCATTTGCTGGGATGCTGCGATAAACTGTGCTATTTTGGATAGCACGTCCGTCACTGAGGCCTGTGGAGAAGCGGTCTTACGATGCATTGCCGCTGGAAGCTCCGTGTTCGTTACCCCGTGCATACTTCTATTATGCGAGCGAACGGAGTGAATAGGCCTCGTGTCCCTTGGCTACCGGATGGCGTGACCTGTTCGCCGTGGAATCACTGAATGACGAAGCTGGCCGGATACTCGAGGTCACGTAGCCAATGTGCGGTCGTGTGCGCTGCTGTGAGGATGAGGAAGCATTATCGACAGTCTCTCGGACTGTCTATATAACGGAGCGTCCCAAGCGACGGACATATGCTCTGAATGCAAAATGTCTGTACCACAACATCCGGTCCCATATGTTGTTGTACGAGAGAGGGACCTCTCTCGCTCGCAGCCCGGACGGACCTGAACGAGCTAGGAACCAAACTAACAGGCTTCCTCCGATCTGTCCTCTAATCCGTCGTCACTTGGTGTGTACTAAAGTCTATTATAGTGCTCGCATCACTCAAATCTCCTTCCTAGACCGCAATGGACGTACCCGATTGCCGAACCATTCGATGAATGGACGCTACACCGGGTGAGGTAGCGAATGTCAACTCCGTCGATCCTACTAGGGACCTCTTAGGTGATTGACATATTCCATGAGCACTTACTGCCGCTAGCTCTTCATTAACTATGACGACAGAGGCACACTTTTGAAAAACATCTCAGTAACTTTGCGAACAAGAAACCAGACATGCTTGTTATTAGCAAGCATATAATAATATATATAGCGTTGTTCAATAATTCGAAAGTTGTGTGACATTATTGGACTGTGTTGGAACTGAGGGATGATGTCCCTGAACGGAACCAAAAATTTCTGTGTCCACCGACGCTATCAATTTCTTATCCAGCATCGCAGCATTCTGGTCCGACGAAAGAACCTCTAGAAGATAAAGTCAGATGACATACACAGCAGCTTATGCTGTTCCGAAAGGGAAAGCTCAAAATCCTCCAAAACCCTTTCAGCATCCCGTCGGACCGGATGAAATTTTCGGACGTCCGTACCTGCTTCCGCGGAGCGTCCCGACCCAGCGTCGTTGGATAATACATAATGCGACAGAGATTCTGTCGTTGCTGGGATGCTGCGATAAGCTGTGCTATTTGGGATAGCACGTCCGTCACCGAGGCCTGTGCAGTAGCGGTCTTACGATGCTTTGCCCCTGGAAGCTCTGTGTACATTGACTCCCGCACACTTTCTTATGCGAACGTCCGGAGTCTGCAGGCCTCGTGTCCCTGGCTACCGGATAGTGTGACCTGGTATCCAATGATTCTCTGATTGGCGAAGCTGACTGGATATCCGAGGTCACGTAGCCAAGAGCGGTCGTGTGCGCTACCATGAGGAAGCCTTATTGACAGTCTCTCCGGACTGACTATATATCGGAGCGTCCCGAGCGGCGGACGTATGCTCCGAATGCGAAACACTTTGTACCACAACATCTGGGGCCAGATGTTGTTGTATGAGAGAGGGGCCTCTCTCGCTCGCAGTCCGGATGGACCTGGACGAGCTATGAACCGGACTAAAAGGCTTCCTCCGTTCTCTCCTCTAATCCGCCGTCACTGGGTGTGCATTTGGTTGATTTATAGTGCTCGCATCACCCAAAACTCCTTCTAGACCGCAACGATAAGAATTTGAAATCTACTGTCCCAAGAGGTTCAAATGGCTTTTCCTTCAATTTAAGAAGAACCCAAGCTAAATTCCACTTAGGAATTAATCTAAGAGTTCTGGGTCTATTTATCGAAAAGTTTCTAACCAACTTAGATAAAGAGACATTAGATCCAATTTGTAAACTATCATGATGTGCATAGGTATCAGATAACATAGATCTATAACCCTTTATAGTAACAGGCTGCAGTTTGATTTCGTCAAACAAGTATACTAGAAAGTTTGCAATGTCTGGTATAGAGGGATCGAATATATCTACAGAATGATCCCTACACCAATGACGGAAAACCTTCCACTTAGCCGCATAGTTTAGCGAAGAGGAGGTCCTCCTACAGTTAGAAATCGCGTCCACTGCTCGTCCTGTAAAGTGTTTGCCATGCAAGAAGGACTGCACAATGGAAAAACGTGAAGGTTGAGACCTTGCGGGTTGTGATGGAGTTGGCGCGATTTCCCCTGCGAAAGAAGATCCTCCCATGGAGGAAGCTTTCGCGGTAGGTCCCACAACAGACACCTGAGTAGATTTATCCACGGTCTCTGTGGCGACAGAGATGCTATCAACAGAATCTTGCATTGAGATTGTTTTATCTTTAGCAATACTTGTTGAATTAACGGCGCTGGAGGATACGCATATCCTATCATTCCGTCCCAAGGGATCGACAGAGCGTCTACTGCAAATACTCTTGCATCCGGACACGGAGACACATACGTCTGCAACTGATTGTTGAGATGTGTCGCAAATAAGTCTATCATTGGCCGTTCCCATTGGTAGCAAATCTGATTGAATACTTGTTTGTTGAGAGTCCACTCCGACGGCAACAAGCGACCCTTTCGTGAAAGGGAGTCTGCTAGCACATTCAGACGACCCGGTATGTGACGGACCGAAAGAAGAACGTGATGTTCTAGCGCAAACAGAAGGATTCTTTCCGTTAGATTGAACAACGGAACTGAATGAGTGCCTCCCTGATTCCGTATATACGCCACTACTGTCGTATTGTCGGATAGGATTTGGACATGAGCATTGTGAATAATGTCCATCCAGTGACGTAACGCAAGCCAAATTGACATCATTTCCTTGATGTTTATGTGCTTGCACAGGAATTGCGGATCCCAAAGACCCTGGCATCTCGAATCCGTTGGGATTAATGATGCACCCCAACCTGTTTGACTGGCATCCGTCATAATGGTAAAACTCGGATCCGGCAACTGCAGCGGAACTCCCTGAGTTAACCACTGAATGTTTGCCCAAGTCTGAATCTCTTGTTTCACTTGATCTGACAAGAGAACGTCTACATCGAGCGAATGAATTTTCACACTCCAATTCTGAGTCAAGAAAATTTGAAGAGGACGTGTGCGTAACCGCCCCATCGGAATGAGATCCGCGGCGGCTCCGCACAGACCTATCAGTCTCATAAATTCTCTCGCCGTGACTTTGTCTGCGTGCAGACAATAGCGAGCGTAACAACTGACTAATTTCGCTCTGGTTAACGGCAGACGAACGAGATTGTTGTGCGTCTCGAAGCTCATTCCCAGATGAGTGAATGACTTGGACGGCACCAGATCCGACTTCTCCTCGTTTACTATAAAACCGAGACGTCGGAGCAATAGAAGAAGATTCTGAACATCGTTCTGAAGCGTTAACTCGTTGCCGTACCTCTGAAGAATGTCGTCCAGGTAGGCCGACGTTACCGCAGACGAATGAGCTCGGAAATAGATCATTACCGAGTTCATTACCCGAGTGAAAGCCCAGGGTGCTAGATTCAATCCGAAGCACATCGCCCGAAATTGATACACCACTCCTAGGACTGCGAAGCGTAGGTACTTTCGGAATGTCGGATGTACCTTGACGTGAAAGTACGCATCTTTGAGATCTATGCTTGTTGCATAATCGTTCACCCGAATACTCGCTCTGACCGATCGAATCGTCTCCATATAAAACTTCGGAGCGACGATCAGCTTGTTTATCCAGCTCAAATCTATGACTGGACGGAACGAGCCGTCTGGTTTCGGAACCAGAAACAGATGGCTGTAGAATCCCGGAGATTCCTGGTTTTCTACGACATCTACCGCGTTCTTCATTAAAAGAGACTGCACCTCTGATAACAGAGCGTCTCTTTTCTGCGGATTTGACGGAAGATGAGTCCACTTTGGACTTCGAGTTAATGGAGGCTTTCGTTTGAAGGATATCTTTAGACCTTCCGAAGTCACTCCTCTCACCCAAGGGTCGTCCGTAATCGACGCCCATTCTTGTGAAAAGCTCGACAACCTTCCGCCAACCGGTACGCGATAGAGGTTTAAGCCATCACCTCCTGGACCTGCGAGGCCTGCGGTAGGAGAAACCACGTCCTCCACGGCCCGCACCTTGCCCCGTCGACCTCGGGGCGTCCGACCGATTGTCCCGGCCTGAAGGACGTCCCGAACGAGAGTCGCTACCCTGACGGTCTCTCGAATAAGACCAAGAGGACGCACCGGAACCTCTATAGGAACCTCTCTTGGGCGCATTAGACCCAGAAGTGCCTGTCTTATTCGTGTCTGCTGTATCCGACTTCTTAGGAGCAGATTTGAACAACAGAGAATCCTTAGCTTTCTTTGTAATTTTATCATAAATAGCAGAAAGCTTGCCGTCAAAGAGAAGTTCTCCTGACACCGAAGCGACTCTAAGAGAGTTCTTCACCTTAGAATCCACTAGTGTGGATGTAGCTAGGGCTGCATCACGTCTAACCAACTCCAGATTTGCCACTGAAAGGGCGGAGTTACACGTGGAATAAGCTACTGCCATTGAAAGAAGTCTTAAAGAGGATTGTATATCCTGAAACTCTTTCCCCTGAAGGCGCAGTGATAACGCCTTAGTAAGGTGATCTGCGTAAGATAAGGCATCTAAATTGGCTCTGTTAGACGCAATAGCTGTTTCCAACACCGCGGTTGGAATAGAAGCCGACGACGGTAATGATAGCTCTAAGTCTTCCGCCTCGTCGTCCATACGCAGAGGAACTCTCGGTATACCCTGTCCTGCCGTATCGAATTTATTCCTCGCATTAATGAAAGGCAGGTTGAGAGTATTAGCGGACAAGAAACCTGCTTTCCCCATCCTGGAAGCAAGTTTAAATATAGCGTCGTTCAATAATTCAAATGTTCTTGCAACATTATTGGACTGCGACGGAAACTCGGGAGCAATGTCCCTGAACCGCTCAAAAAATTCAGAGTCCAATGACGCTATAATTCTCTTGTCCGGAACCGCAGCAGTCTGGCCCGACGGAACAACTTGAGGGAGAAAGTGCCGGATGAAGTCCACGGCAGCTTTATGTTGTTCCGAAAGGGATAGCTCCAAGTCATCCGTATCCCTTTCACCATCCGGTCGGACCTCATGATGTTCCCGGTCGTCCGCCCCCGATGCTTCGGCGGAGCGTACCGACCCAGCGCCGTCGGATAATTCTCGATCCGACACCGTTTCTGTCGGCTGCTGGGATGCTGCGATAAGCTGTGCTATCTGCACAAGAATGTCTGGCATCGAGACCTGCGGAGGCGCAGTCTTTCGCTGCTTCGCCGAGGGCAGCTCCGCATCAGATGGCTCCCGCATACTTTTCCTATGCGAACGTCCGGAGTCCATCGGTCTCGAATCCCTGGCTGCTGGATGGTGTGACCTGGTCGCCGAAGAATCCTTGATCGGCGAAGCTGGTAATATATCGGCGGTCACGCAGCCAAGGTGCGGTCGTGTGCGCTGACGAGAAGAGGAAGCCTTAACAGTCTCCGCGGACTGCTTATACAACGGAGCGTCCGAGCGACGGACGTATGCTCCGCTAAAGACACATTTTGTACCACAACATCTGGTCCCAGATGTTGTTGTACGAGAGAGGGGCCTCTCTCGCTCGCTGCCCGGCTGGACCTGGACGAGCTAGGAACCGGGCTCAAAGGCTTCCTCCGTTCTCGCTTACTATCCGCCGTCACTGGGTGTGCATCTATTATGTTTATAGTGCTCGCATCACCCAAAATTTCCTCCTGGACCGCATCGGACGAACCCGGCTGCCGAACCATTCGGTGAATGGACGCTACACCGGGCGAGCTAGCGGACGACATTTGTCTAATCTCCATGAGCACTTTTGCCGCTAGCTCTGAATTCATTTGTGACGACGGACGCACACTTGTAGAAGATAACATGGAAACATCACCCTGTTCTGGTTCCTCTGAAATAGAAACTGAGAGAGTAGAGTGACCTTGCGGAGAAAGAGCCGGCATAGCCCTTTCTCCAGAAACAACATATCGTGACACACGTTTCCAATGTTTCTCATCCCAATATTCACATATAGGACAGGGATTAATGCGAGAACACTGACTACAATTAATACAATGATCATGAAAGTCAGAGGAAGATGTCTTCCTATTACAATTTGAACAATGTCCCTTCATTGTGAAAGAACAACAATAAGTCCTAGTTACTCGCAAAAACCCCTGACACAAAGATACATAATAACATGATCCATTAATAAATGAAAAAACAATTGCAAATCAAAATAATTTTGAAAAAATATTTTTTCAGCGAAGCCCAAGTTTCTGAAAAGTAACGTTGAGCCCCGATGGATCCGATGGCAAAGTGTGGTCAAAAATTTTAAAATTATATTAAATAATTAATGAGACACTTACGGATAATATAAATGTATCTATAGTGAGATAAACTACAGCAAAGGCAAACAGCCCCCCTCAAAAAAGGCTGTTGCCAATGTAAACAAACAGTGTAAAAACACCAGAAAACATGACTCCAGGCACTGAAAAAACTGGCCCGGAATCAGTCATCAAATTACACTCTATCTGATGCAAAACAGAGACTCCCAGGGGAGAATCTGCAGAACATCAGATGGAAGATGCAGAACACAAACGTTATACACCCATGGGTGAAAACGTAACTATGGGGAAAATAACAGAAAACATTCTGTAACCAAGCAACTCTCCCAGGAAATTTTAGAAATGAAATTTTTCAAAAATATGCCAAAAGCATGGCAGAATTGCAAGGGGGGACTTTAGAAGGCTAGGAGAGAGGAAACACTGAATAAGCAGTGCAACATTTAGCAAGAATGACAACAAGAGGCCCATGCCTCGAAAATAGGCAACTTAACATAATTTCATCAAAAAATTTTAAGTACAGCCCTGATTATTTTTTGTCACTTCTTTTTCCTCTCCTCCTTCTATCCTCCTTAGAATCACATTTTCTCCAAAAATTACGTGTCTGGCATCCTTTAAACTGAGATTTACAAGCACAAAGATCAGTGAGATGTTGACTGATGAAGGGCCAAACAGAGAATGATAATTGGCGCCAATTTCGGGACGTCTGCGTCACTGCGCATGCGCAGTAGAGGCGTAGTATGGAGGTCCTTTAGGACATGATTTCTTTTTGTTTTGGATGCAAATTTTGGGGATTGGGGGGCAAAATTTGTGTTTGGCCCTGGTTTTGTTAGAGTTAGCACCAGCTAAGTCTGGGTCATTGGTACAGTATAAAAATATATTTTTTCAGAACAGCCCAAGTTTCTGAAAAGTAACGTTGAGCCCCAATGGATCCCAAGCCTAAGTGTGGACAAAAATTCTAAAAATATTTTAAACAATTTATGCAACACTTACGAACAATAATAATGTATCTAGTTATGATTAAATTAACATCAAGATATTATTTTCAAGAAATCCCCCCTCACACAGAGGGCTGTTGGAAATGTAAACAATAAGTGTAAAAACACCAGATCAAGACTCCAGGCACCCTGGCCCGAAATCAGTTACCAATAATACACTATCTGATGCAAAACAGAGACTTCCAGGGAAGAAACTGCAGAACATCAGATTGTAGATGCAGAACACTACGCCTAACCACCCATAGGTGAAGACGTAAACATGGGGAAAAGAACAGAATTCATTCTGTTATCCAGCTAAAACTCCCAAGAAATTTTAGTAATAATATTACAGAAAATATGCCAAAAGCATGGGAGAATAGCAAGAGGGGACTTAAAGGAAAGGGAGAGAGGAAAACACTGAACAAGCAGTGTAACTTGATAACAAGAATGACCACAACAGGCTGCTGCCTCGAAAATAGGTAACTTAACATAATTTCATTAAAAAATTTTAAGTTACAGCCCTGATAATTTTCTGTCACTCATTTTTCCTCTCCTCCTTCTATATCCTCCTTAGAATCACCATTTCTCTAATATTTATGTGTCTGGCATCATTTAAACTGAGATTTACAAGCACAAAGATCAGTCAGATGTTAACTGATGAAGGGCCAAACAAAGAATGATTAATGGCGCCAATTTCGGGACGTCCTTGACACTGCGCATGCGCAGTAGAGGTGAAGTATGGAGGGCCATTCAGGACATGTTTTCTTTGGTTTTAGATGCAAATTTTGGGGATTGGGGGCAAAATTTGTGTTTGGCCCTATATTTTTAAGAGTTAGCATCAGCTATGTCTGGGTCATTGGTACAGTATAAAAATATATAAATACGAACCAGCATATCAAAATTTATTGACATCTGATGTTTACTGTTAAAGTTATTGCATGGAAAAAGGAAAGGCAACAGAGCTGTATTGGAAGGTGTTTGTTTGGAATGCTGATGGAAGTTTTAATTGATATCTCCAGCCTGTAGAATCAGCAAACTCTGATAAGTAATAGTTTCAAATGAAGTACAGTTAAAACTAGAAGTCCTGTCACGAACTGTGCGCTTATCTAGGCTTAATTGCGCGTAGGAATTGCGTGCAATTGGGTATTGACATCCAAAGCACGGCAGGTTCTCCTGATTACTCATAGCAAACACAGGCAATGTTTCTGCCAATGGACCTCCGGGTTACCCGGAGGTCCATTGGCTGAAACATTGCTTGTGCACAGGCCATATGTACAGAATTTGGTAGCCTTACTATGCTCATAATGCATAGATTAACGCGCAGACCGACCTTCTATTTGTGCGCATTTCATGACGGACTTCTAGTTTTAACTGTAAGGCCTATAAAAACAAGTGCAACCCTCTGCCCCACACCCCACTGCCAAGCATGAGTTTCAAGTCATTTATATATGTTGATATTGAATTAATAAATATCTCATCTTATCTCCATCAAACCATAGCACCAATAAAGCAGGTCACCAAATGTGTCCATGGGACATGAAAGCCCCCGCTTTATGATAAACTATATTTAGTGGTTAACAAAGTCCAAAAAGGGGCCATAACTCAGTTAAAAATTATTGCACCATACTCAAACTCAAACCCATTTGATATATTGTCTACAGTAAGCTATATTCCAAGACCTATAACTCAAGTTACCCTCCGGAATCAAATATCAACATGTCTTCTAAGTTGGAAAAGGGACCTAACTCTGCCAGAAAATATCGGACCAAGCCCACTATGAATCCCAACCTGTATTATGTGGTTATAAACCTATATATAAAATTATTGTTTCATTTCGTTCAGTCAAACTAAAGTTATCGCCCAGAAACCATATCTGGGACAGACGAACATGACAGACATATGGACAAGGATACAGATTTTATTTACTCTTATAAACCACCATACGATGGTACATAAGGTGAAAAAATGTTATTATAAATATGCCACTCCTTGCACACCATCAGCGCATTATTTTGTTAAGTTTTTTTTTAAGGTCAGAATGATTGGGTCTATATATTCCATGAACAGGGATTATGAAAGTCACCTAGCTCCGTTCAAGACGCAGCTCAATGACCATCATAATCCCTATACGCGAAATCCTTGTTGAGTATCACACTGACGGGGCGTGAATTTATCATTGTGTTTTAATCATCTAAAAACCCACCACCAGCACATTATTTTGTTGTTAAGTTTTTTAAGGTCTGAATGATTGGGTCTGTATATTCTGTGAACAGATATTATTAAAATCGCCTAGCTCCATTCAAGACGCAGCCCAACAACTATCATAATCCCTATACGCAAGATCCTTGTTGAGTATCACACTGACAGTGCGTAAATTTACCGTTGCATTTTAACTGGTAGAGTGCTAAGTTATTTTTGGTTATCAAAATTTGTTCATGTGTCTTTGCCTTGTTACAATTTATGGGAGAGTGCCAAGAGGCACTCTCCCATAAATTGTAACAAGGCAAACCCATATAGACTGAGTAATTTCGCTTCTAAGATAAGGTCAAGCACATCCACAGAATATGGCACATTAAGGCAGGGGTACCTGTTCTTCATATTAAAGCCCTGATAGTGGCTTCTAGCACTCTACCAGTTAACCATCTAAAAACCTGGTGCTGGGGGTCGGCGGGGGCAGCAAAAATAAGTGTTTGAATCAGTCAATAAAATGAAAAGGTTTTAAGTGTTTTCTAGGTTCTTATTTCGTTTCAAGGTTTCCTAGTTATCTTTATCTCCCAAAGATAAGTTTATTGATTTCTTTCATAAACTTACACAATAATCTAAGGGTATGTTGGTCATTACTTGTCATTACAATTTTAAATTTGATAATGTTTGGCCAGTGTCAATAAACTTCACTAAGGTATTTTTTACGTAAACTGGATAATTTGGTACACTCCAGTATATAGTGGTACTCGTCGCCAAGCTCTATTTTGCAAAGATTGCATAATTGTTCTTCCCGCAATAACCCCACCCATCGCCCAGTTTCTATTGGTACGTTATGATTTGAAGTTCGAAATTTCAAAAGGGTAATTGCCTCTGTCCTATTCAGATTTGTCAAATACTTTTCCATACCAAAACAGTCCTTAAAAATATGATATGTACTCAATTTCGATGATTCTCGCTTTTGTGCTTCCCACGATTGCAGATATTGGTCTTGTAGTCATTGTTTAACAAATTGCCCGACAATTCCGGCAGGATTATACGCTTCAAAATACCAAATATCAGAAAGCCCACAACTGTCAAGTATTCCTTTTATACTTTTTAACCCTTTACCCAACACAGACGATATCAAAATTTATTATTTTAAATATAATTTCTTGATATTTTTCAAAAAAATTCAACAGAACAGAACCTCGTTCCAACGAGGGGTCACATGCTATGGTTTTGTTGAAATTTTTTTGAAAAGTTAAAAAATTTATAGTAATTTATATATTTTTTATACTTACCAATGACCCAGACATAGCTGGTGCTAACTCTTAAAATATAGGGCCAAACACAAATTTTGCCCCCCAATCCCCAAAATTTGCATCTAAAACTAAAGAAAACATGTCCTGAAAGGCCCTCCACACTTCGCCCCTACTGCGCATGCGCAGTGTCAAGGACGTTCCGAAATTGGCGCCATTTATCATTCTAATAACCAGTGCCTGGTAAGCGCTATGTACTCAGCGGGGAGGCAAGAGTTCCCAACTCCTGGGAGGGCCATCCCCGTCTGGGTCATTGGTAAGTATAAAAAATATATAAATTACTATAAATTTTTTAACATTTTTATACTGTACCAATGACCCAGACATAGCTGAATAGTAAAAAGGCTGGAGGGCCAAGGACATAGAGCAAAATGGAATACGCTCAATAAAATAAAATAGAGTCATCCCCTGTAGGGAAAAGAAGTAATAGGCCTTACATGTATCTTTCTTATTTATGATAAATTAGAAAGATACAACACCTTCCAAAAATTGAGCTTCATACATCCATGTACTCTATTAATATCCAATAATCCTTATACTAATAATTTTTAAAGTAAGCCAATAATAAAGTAAGTCTAGAGAATAGAGACTCTTATACTCCTAAAAGTGTGTGAGAATTGCATAATCATGTCCGTTGACATATGCAATATTCAAAAGCTATACTTTAAAAACTAAGACTTGAATGAATTTTATAACTTAAACTTCTCACTAAACAACCATCCCAATAACAGCTCAGAATTACTAACTCCGGAGGAGGTATCCCCTTGTTTTCATAGTAAAAACAGGTGACCCAAGGGAACACCCTCCCCCCCCCCCCCCCTTTTCTTGCCCTGGGTCAAATAGCCCAGAGCGAAGAGGGCAGCCGAACGGAGACACTGCCGAAACAGACAGCCTACCTAGCTATAGTAGCAACTGTTAAGTGAATGACATTCTGAGCAGTAGATAATAGACCTAACAATAGAGGCCTCCAGAAATGGACTCGATATTTCTGAGATAAAATTCATGAATGGATGGCTGAGCGCAATGAGCAGCCTTCAAAAATCTATAATAGCAACACTATTAATGTAAGCCCAAGAAGTAGAAGAACTCTTACTTCATGAGCCGAAATCTTAAGCACAACTGCTAAGCCAATGATATACCATAAGCAGTACGCTAGTTAATAGAATCCATTAACAATAAAATGGAGCGTAACGTCCTTCTACTAGACATCAAAGACAGAAGAAGCTTACGCCCTTGTAATAAACAGATATCTGTTTATAAATACATAAACTGTACCCGGAAAGAGTAAAGGCCTATGCCCATACGAAGACGGAAGGACCTTAAAATAATAGGTTCCGGATAATAGGAGCCTAACTCTTATGCAACAATCCAACCTAAATAGTAACGGAAGTATTGATTTCGAAACTAGGAAAGTGAAAATCATCCATCGATAGTGCATGAAACTCACTGACTCTACAGTAAAAGAGAAATCAACAGAATTACTGTCTAAAAGGTCAGAATTTGAAAACTACTGTTTCCAGAGGCTCAAATGATTACTTAGCTAAATAAGAACCTGAAGTTAAAATCCGTATAGGAATTTAATCTAAAGATTCTAAGTCTATTTATCAAAAAGTTACTAACTGACTTAAATAAAGAGACAAAAGACTCAATTGTAAACTATCGTAGAGTGCATAGGTATGAGGTAACATAAACCTATAACCTAAATAACAACAGGCTGCAGTAGATCTTGTGAAACAAGTATACTAAAAAATAGCAATGAGTAGTATGGAGGGATCAACCATATGAACATAATGATCCCTACACCACGACGGAAGAGCCTCCACTTTAGTCGCATAGAATAGCGAAGAAGAGGATCTCCTATAGTAAGAAATCGCGTCCAAAGCTCGTCCAGTACAGTGCTTACAATGCAATACGGACCACACAACGGAATACATGAAGGTTGCGACCTTGCTGGTTGTGATAAAGATGACACGATTTACCCAGTGAAAAAAGATCCTCACATAGAGGAAGATTTCACGTTAAGATCCACAGTAGACAAGAGAGTAAATTACTCATGATCTCTGTGAAGATAGAGATGCTATCAACAGAAATGTATTGTGGTTATTTATCTTAGCAATACCTGCTAAAACAACAGCGCCGGAGGATACGCGTATCCTATCATTCCGTCCTATAGATCAATAGAGCGTTAACAGTATTAGCTCAGAGATCTGGACAAGCCAACACATACGTCTGCAAATGATTAGCAAGCTGTGTCATAAATAAAACATCATTGGGCGCTTCCATAGATAGCAAATCTGATTGAATACTTGTTTGTTGAGAGTCCATTCTGACAGCAACAAGCGACCCGTAAGAGAACGGGAGTGCGATAAAACAATCAGACGACCCAGAATATGACGGATCAAAACTGAACTTGGTGTACTATAACCAACAGACGGATTCTTTCCATTAAATTGAATAACGGAAACGAAAGAGTGCCTCCCTGGTTCCGGAGATACGCCACTACTGTCGAATTAAAGGACAGGAATTTGGGCATGCGTTTCTGAATAATGTTCATGCAATGACATAAAGCAAGCCTAAAAAACATTATTCCGCGGAAGTTAAACTGATAGCTAAAAGACTGCGGAACCCAAAGACCCTGGCACTTCGAATCCGTAGGGATCAGTATATATCCCAATCTGTTTGACTGGCAACCGTCATAACAGCCACACTCGGGTCCGGCAACTGCGGCGGCACTCTCTGAGTCAACCACCGAATGTTTGCCCCAGTCTGAATCTCTTGTAACACTAGATAGACAAGAGAATGTATAAATCAAGCAATTCATGGATTGCCGGAAAGTTGCCGTCGAAGAGAAGCTCCTCCGAGAACGAAGCGACTCTGAGAGAGTTCTTAACCTACTATCCACGCGTGGATGTAGCTAGGGCTGCATCACGTCTAACCAACTCCAATCAGCCACTGAAGGGCGGAGTTATACGTGAACAAACTACTGCCCTCAAAAGAAATTACATTGAGAATAATATCCCGTAAATCTTTTCTTGAAGACGTAATGATAACGCCTCAGTAAGGCGGATTACGTATAATAAAGCGTCTAAGTTAAGTCTACTATACATAATGTCGTTCCCAACATTGAAATTGGAAAAGACATAAACGGCGAAAAAGAATATATGCAGTCTTTAATCACACCGTCTAGACGCATATGAACTCTCGGTATGCCCTGCTCTGCCAAAATAAACTATATGTAAAAAAGATAAAATGGCAGAAATGAGCCACGCGGACAAGAAACTAAACTATCATGCTTAGTAGCAGGCTTGTATATATATATAAATATATAGCGTCGAAAAATAAAACACATGTTGTAATGACAATATTGGACTGCTTCGGTAAGTCAGGGACAAAGTCCCTGTACCGATCGAAAAATCCGAGTCCAATGACGCTATAAGTCTCTTATCCAAGATCGCAGCAATGAAGTCCGAAAAATAATCACTGGAAGAAATGCCAGAAGATATGAAAGGCATCTTCCGATACTACTAAAGGGAAAACTCGAAATCTTTCGAATCCCTTTCGCCATCCTGTCGGACCCTATAAAGCGTTCGGTCGTCCGTAGCTTGATGCAACCGCGGACCGCACCGACCCAGCGCCGTCGGATAATTCCTGATTCGACCGAGAAACCGTCAATTGCTGGGATGCTGCGAAACAACTGTGCTAACTCGGATAGCACGTCCGTCACTGAGGCCTGAGGAGCAACGGTCTTACGATGCATTGCCGCAGGAAGCTCCGAGATCGTTACCCCGTGCATACTTCCAATATGCGAGCGAACGGAGTGTATAGGCCTCGTGTCCCTTGGCTACCGGATGGCGCGACCTATTCGCTGTGGAATCACTGAATGCCGAAACTGATCGGATACTCGAGGTCACGTAGCCAATGTGCGGTCGTGTGCCCTGCTGTGAGGATGAGGAAGCATTAAAACAGTCTCTCGGACTGTCAATATAACGGAGCGTCCCGAGCAACGGACATATGCTCCGAATGTAAAATATCTGAACCACAACATGCGGTCCCCTATGTTGTTGGCTTCCTCCGATCTGTCCTCAATCTGCCGTCACTGGGTGAGTACTAAAGTAATTAAAGTGCTCGCATCACCCAAATCTCCTTCCTAGACCGCAACGGACGAACCCGGCAGCCGAACCATTCGATGAATGTACGCTACACCGGGTGAGCTAGCGAATGTCACTCCGTAAGCGATAGACATATTCCATGAGCACTTATTGCCGCTAACTCCTCATTAACTATGACGACAGAGGCACACTTTTGAAAGACATCTCCATAACTCTTCGAACAAGAAACCAGAAATGCTTGGATAGCAAGCATAAAATAATAATATATATAGCGTCGTTCAATAATTCGAAAGTTTGTGTGACATTATTGGACTATGTCGGAACTGAGGGACGATGTCCCTGAACCGAACCAAAAAATTTCTAAGTCCACCGACGCTATCAGTTTCTTATCCGGCATCGCAGCATATGTTGTTCCGAAAGGGAAAGCTTGAAATCCACCGAATCCCTTTCGGTATCCCGTCGGACCGGATGAAACTTTCGGACGTCCGTACCCGCTTCCGCGGAGCGTCCCGACCCAGCATCGTCGGATAAAATATATGCGACAGATTCAGTTGATGCTGGGATGCTGCGATAAACTGTGCTATTAAGGAAAGCACGTCCGTTCCCGAGGCCCGTGCAGTAGCGGTCTTACGATGCATTGCCGCTGGAAGCTCCGTGTACGTTGACTCCCGCACACTTCCTATGCGAACGTCCGGAGTCTGCAGGCCTCGAGTCCCCGGCTACCGACCCAGCGCTGTCGGATAATTCTCGATCCGACACCGTTTCTGTCGGCTGCTGGGATGCTGCGATAAGCTGTGCTATGTGCACAAGAATGTCCGGCGTCGAGACCTGCGGAGGCGCAGTCTATCGCTGCTTCGCCGAGGGCAGCTCCGCATCAGATGGCTCCTGCATACTTTTCCTATGCGAACGTCCGGAGTCCATCGGTCTCGAATCCCTGGCTGCCGGATGGTGTGACCTGGTCGCCGAAGAATCCTTGATCGGCGAAGCTGGTAATATATCGGCGGTCACGCAGCCAAGGTGCGGTCGTGTGCGCTGACGAGAAGAGGAAGCCTTAGCAGTCTCAGCGGACTGCCTATACAACGGAGCGTCCCGAGCGACGGACGTATGCTCCGCTAACGACACATTTGTACCACAACATCTGGGGCCAGATGTTGTTGAACGAGAGAGGGGCCTCTCTCGCTTGCCGTCCGGATGGACCGGAACGAGCTATGAACCGGACTAAAAGACTTCCTCCGTTCTCCCTCCGATCCGCCGTCACTGGGTGTGCATTAAGTTAATTTTATAGTGCTCGCATCACCCCAAAATTCCTTCTAGACCGCAACGGACGAACCCGGCTGCCGAACCATTCGGTGAATGGACGCTACACCGGGCGAGCTAGCGGACGTCAAAGGCCGTCGAACCTACTAGGGTCCTCTTAGGCAATTGGCGTATTACATGAGCACTTTTCCGCTAGCCCTTCATTAATTGTGACGACGGAGGCACACTGTTGGAAGACATCACAGATACATCACCCTAATCTTGATCGTCTGAAATAGAAATTGATAAAGTAGAGTGACCCTGCGGGGAAAGGACCGAATGTCCAAATCCCCAACAACATACCGTGACATACGCTTCCCATATTGTCATCGAAATCATACGATACAGAACAGGAGTTAATGCGAGTACACTGACCACATATAGAATGATAATAAGGTCAGAGGAAGACTTCCTCTTAAAACAATTGATCAATATCCTTTCAATGTGAAAAGAAAACAAGTCCTGGTACTCGCACTAACCCCTGGCAATCAAAATACATAATAATAATATGATCCATTAATATAGAAAAAATAATTGAAATCAAAATATTTTGAAAAAATATTTTTTCAGAACAGCCCAAGTTTCTGAAAAGTAACGTTGAGCCCCAATGGATCCCAAGCCTAAGTGTGGACAAAAATTTTAAAAATATTTTAAACAATTTATTCAACACTTACGAACAATAATAATGTATCTAGTTATGATTAAAATAACATAAAGATATTATTATTTAGAAATCCCCCCCTCACACAGAGGGCTGTTGAAAATGTAAACAATGAGTGTAAAAACACTAAAATAAGACTCCAGGCACCCAGGCCCGAAATCAGTTACCAAAAATACACCATCTGATGCAAAACAGAGACTTCCAGGGAAGAAACTGCAGAACATCAGATGGTAGATGCAGAACACAACGCCTAACCACCCGTAGGTGAAGACGTAAACATGGGGAAAGAACAGAATTCATTCTGTTATTCAGCTAAAACTCCCAAGAAATTTTAGTAATAATAATTACAGAAACTATGCCAAAGCATGGGAGAATAGCAAGGGGGAACTTAAAGGACAGGGAGAGAGGAAAAACACTTGAAAAAACAGTGTAACTAAATAATCAGAATGACAACAAAATGGCTGCTGCCTTGAAAATAGGTAACTTAACATAATTTCATTAAAAAATTTTAAGTTACAGCCCTGATAATATTCTGTCACACATTCTTTTCCTCTCCTCCTTTTCTATCCTCCTTAGAATCACCATTTCACTAATATTTATGTGTCTGGCATCATTTAAACTGAGATTTAAAAGCACAAAGATCAGTCAGATGTTAACTGATGAAGGGCCAAACTTAGAATGATAAATGGCGCCAATTTCGGAACGTCCTTGACACTGCGCATGCGCAGTAGGGGCGAAGTGTGGAGGGCCTTTCAGGACATGTTTTCTTTAGTTTTAGATGCAAATTTTGGGGATTGGGGGGCAAAATTTGTGTTTGGCCCTATATTTTAAGAGTTAGCACCAGCTATGTCTGGGTCATTGGTACAGTATAAAAATATAATATTTTTTCAACTGCTGAATTTGCATATTACGCGGGCGGATGCTGTCGATTCATTGGGTAAAGGGTTAACCAGGGATTTACATAATTACCCAAGACTGTTAAATTATACATGTACTTGTATAAAATCGCTGTCAATTTATTTTGACTTCCGGAAAGTTAAAAAATTTATAGTAATTTATATATTTTTTATACTTACCAATGACCCAGACATAGCTGGTGCTAACTCTTAAAATATAGGGCCAAACACAAATTTTGCCCCCCAATCCCCCAAATTTGCATGTAAAACTAAAGAAAACATGTCCTGAAAGGCCCTCCACACTTCGCCCCTACTGCGCATGCGCAGTGTCAAGGACGTTCCGAAATTGGCGCCATTAATCATTCTAATAACCAGTGCCTGGTAAGCGCTATGTACTCAGCGGGGAGGCAAGAGTTCCCAACTCCTGGGAGGGCCATCCCCATCTGGGTCATTGGTAAGTATAAAAAATATATAAATTACTATAAATTTTTTAACATTTTTATACTGTACCAATGACCCAGACATAGCTGAATAGTAAAAAGGCTGGAGGGCCAAGGACATAGAGCAAAATGGAATACGCTCAATAAAATAAAATAGAGTCATCCCCTGTAGGGAAAAAGAAGTAATAGGCCTTACATGTATCTTTCTTATTTATGATAAATTAGAAAGATACAACACCTTCCAAAATTGAGCTTCATACATCCATGTACTCTATTAATATCCAATATAATCCTTATACTAATAATTTTTAAAGTAAGCCAATAAATAAAGTAAGTCTAGAGAATAGAGACTCTTATACTCCTAAAAGTGTCTGAGGATTGCATAATCAAGTCCGTTGACATATGCAATATTCAAAAGCTATACTTTAAAAACTAAGACTTGAATGAATTTTAAAAACCTAAACTTCTCACTAAACAACCATCCCAATAACAGCTCAGAATTACTGACTCCGGAGGAAGTATCCCCTTGTTTTCATAGTAAAACAGGTGACCCAAGGGAACACCCTCCCTCCCCCCCCCCCCCTTTTCTTGCCCTGGGTCAAATAGCCCAGAGCGAAGAGGGCAGCCGAACGGAGACACTGCCGAAACAGACAGCCTACCTAGCTATAGTAGCAACTGTTAAGTGAATGACATTCTGAGCAGTAGATAATAGACCTAACAATAGAGGCCTCCAGAAATGGACTCGATATTTCTGAGAAAAAATTCATGAATGTGGATGGCTGAGCGCAATGAGCGGCCTTCAAAAATCTATAATAGCGACACTATTAATGTAAGCCCAAGAAGTAGAAGAACTCTTACTTCATGAGCCGAAATCTTAAGCACAACTGCTAAGTCAATGATATACCATAAGCAGTACCGATAGTTAATAGAATCCATTAACAATAAAATGGAGCGTAACGTCCTTCTACTAGACATCAAAGACAGAAGAAGCTTACGCCCTTTGTAATAAACAGATATCTGTTTATAAATACATAAACTGTACCCGGAAAGAGTAAAGGCCTATGCCCATACGAAGACGGAAGGACCTTAAAATAATAGGTTCCGGATAATAGGAGCCTAACTCTTATGCAACAATCCAACCTAAATAGTAACGGAAGTATTGATTCCGAAACTATGAAAGTGAAAATCATCCATCGATAGTGCATGAAACTCACTGACTCTACAGTAAAAGAGAAACCAACAGAATTACTGTCTAAAAGGTCAGAATTTGAAAACTACTGTTTCCAGAGGCTCAAATGATTGCTTAGCTAAATAAGAACCGAAGTTAAAATCCGTATAGGAATTTAATCTAAAGATTCTAAGTCTATTTATCAAAAAGTTACTAACTGACTTAGATAAAGAGACAAAAGACTCAATTGTAAACTATCGTAGAGTGCATAGGTATGAGGTAACATAAACCTATAACCTAAATAATAACAGGCTGCAGTAGATCTTGTGAAACAAGTATACTAAAAAAATAGCAATGAGTAGTATGGAGGGATCAACAATATGAACATAATGATCCCTACACCACAACGGAAGAGCCTCCACTTTAGCCGCATAGAATAGCGAAGAAGAGGATCTCCTATAGTAAGAAATCGCGTCCAAAGCTCGTCCAGTACAGTGCTTACAATGCAATACGGACCACACAACGGAATACATGAAGGTTGTGACCTTGCTGGTTGTGATAAAGATGACACGATTTACCCAGTGAAAAAGATCCTCACATAGAGGAAGACTTCACGTTAAGACCCACAGTAGACAAGAGAGTAAATTACTCATGATCTCTGTGAAGATAGAGATGCTATCAACAGAAATGTATTGTGGTTGTTTATCTTAGCAATACCTGCTAAAACAACAGCGCCGGAGAATATGCGTATCCTATCATTCCGTCCTATAGATCAATAGAGCGTTAACAATATTAGATCAGAGATCTGGACAAGCCAACACATACGTCTGCAATTGATTAGCAAGCTGTGTCATAAATAAATCATCATTGGGCGCTCCCATAGATAGCAAATCTGATTGAATACTTGTTTGTTGAGAGTCCATTCTGACAGCAACAAGCGACCCGTAAGAGAACGGGAGTCCGATAAAACAATCAGACGACCCGGAATATGACGGACCAAAACTGAACTTGGTGTACTATAACCAACAGACGGATTCTTTCCATTAAATTGAATAACGGAAACGAAAGAGTGCCTCCCTGGTTCCGGAGATACGCCACTACTGTCGAATTAAAGGACAGGAATTTGGGCATGCGTTTCTGAATAATGTTCATGCAATGACATAAAGCAAGCCTAAAAAACATTATTCCGCGGAAGAAAACTGATTGCTAAAAGACTGCGGAACCCAAAGACCCTGGCACTTCGAATCCGTAGGGATCAGTATTATATCCCAATCTGTTTGACTGGCAACCGTCATAACAGCCACACTCGGGTCCGGCAACTGCGGCGGCACTCTCTGAGTCAACCACCGAATGTTTGCCCCAGTCTGAATCTCTTGTAACACTAGATAGACAAGAGAACGTGTAAATCGAGCAATTCATGGATTGCCGAAAAGTTGCCGTCGAAGAGAAGCTCCTCCGAGAACGAAGCGACTCTGAGAGAGTTCTTAACCTTACTATCCACGCGTGTGGATGTAGCTGGGGCTGCGTCACGTCTAACTAACTCCAATCAGCCACTGAAGGGCGGAGTTATACGTGAACAAACTACTGCCCTCAAAAGAAATTACATTGAGAATAATATCCCGCAAATCTTTTCTTGAAGACGTAATGATAACGCCTCAGTAAGGCGGATTACGTATAATAAAGCGTCTAAGTTAAGTCTACTATACATAATGTCGTTCCCAACATTGAAATTGGAAAAGACATAAACGGCGAAAAAGAATATATGCAGTCTTTAATCACACCGTCTAGACGCATATGAACTCTCGGTATGCCCTGCTCTGCCAAAATAAACTATTTGTATAAATGATAAAATGGCAGAAATGAGCAACGCGGACAAGAAACTAAACTATCATGCTTAGTAGCAGGCTTGTATATATATATATATAGCGTCGAAAAATAAAACACATGTTGTAATGACAATATTGGACTGCGTCGGTAAGTCAGGGACAATGTCCCTGAACCGATCGAAAAATCCGAGTCCAATGACGCTATAAGTCTCTTATCCAAGATCGCAGCAATGAAGTCCGAAATAATAATCACTGGAAGATAATGCCAGAAGATATGAAAGGCATCTTCCGATACTACTAAAGGGAAAACTCGAAATCTTTCGAATCCCTTTCGCCATCCTGTCGGACCCTATAAAGCGTTCGGTCGTCCGTACCTGATGCAACCGCGGACCGCACCGACCCAGCGCCGTCGGATAATTCCTGATTCGACCGAGAAACTGTCAATTGCTGGGATGCTGCGAAACAACTGTGCTAACTCGGATAGCACGTCAGTCACTGAGGCCTGAGGAGAAGCGGTCTTACGATGCATTGCCGCTGGAAGCTCCGTGATCGTTACCCCGTGCATATTACCAATATGCGAGCGAACGGAGTGTATAGGCCTCGTGTCCCTTGGCTACCGGATGGCGCGACCTATTCGCCGTGGAATCACTGAATGCCGAAACTGATCGGATACTCGAGGTCACGTAGCCAATGTGCGGTCGTGTGCCCTGCTGTGAGGATGAGGAAGCATTAAAGACAGTCTCTCGGACTGTCAATATAACGGAGCGTCCCGACCAACGGACATATGCTCCGAATGTAAAATATCTGAACCACAACATGCGGTCCCCTATGTTGTTGGGCGAGAGAGGGACCTCTCTCGCTCACAGCCCGGACGGACCTGGACAAGCCAGGAACCGGACTAACAGGCTTCCTCCGATCTGTCCTCAATCTGCCGTCACTGGGTGAGTACTAAAGTAATTAAAGTGCTCGCATCACCCAAATCTCCTTCCTAGACCGCAACGGACGAACCCGGCAGCCGAACCATTCGATGAATGTACGCTACACCGGGTGAGCTAGCGAATGTCACTCCGTAGGCGATAGACATATTCCATGAGCACTTATTGCCGCTAACTCTTCATTAACTATGACGACAGAGGCACACTTTTGAAAGACATCTCCATAACTCTTCGAACAAGAAACCAGAAATGCTTGGTTAGCAAGCATAAAATAATAATATATATAGCGTCGTTCAATAATTCGAAAGTTTGTGTGACATTATTGGACTATGTCGGAACTGAGGGACGATGTCCCTGAACCGAACCAAAAATTTCTAAGTCCACCGACGCTATCAGTTTCTTATCCGGCATCGCAGCATTCTGGTCCGACGAAAGAAGCTGTAGAAGACCAAGTCAGATGACATACACAACAGCATATGTTGTTCCGAAAGGGAAAGCTTGAAATCCTCCGAATCCATTTCGGTATCCCGTCGGACCGGATGAAACTTTCGGACGTCCGTACCCTCTTCTGCGGAGCGTCCCGACCCAGCATCGTCGGATAAAATATATGCGACAGATTCAGTTGATGCTGGGATGCTGCGATAAACTGTGCTTATAAGGAAAGCACGTCCGTTCCCGAGGCCTGTGCAGTAGCGGTCTTACGATGCATTGTCGCCGGAAGCTCCGTGTACGTTGACTCCCGCACACTTCCTATGCGAACGTCCGGAGTCTGCAGGCCTCGTGTCCCTGGCTACCGGATGGTGTGACCTGGTCGCCGAAGAATCCTTGATCGGCGAAGCTGGTAATATATCGGCGGTCACGCAGCCAAGGTGCGGTCGTGTGCGCTGACGAGAAGAGGAAGCCTTAGCAGTCTCAGCGGACTGCCTATACAACGGAGCGTCCCGAGCGACGGACGTATGCTCCGCTTGCGACACATTTTGTACCACAACATCTGGGGCCAGATGTTGTTGAACGAGAGAGGGGCCTCTCTCGCTTGCCGTCCGGATGGACCGGAACGAGCTATGAACCGGACTAAAAGGCTTCCTGCATTCTCCCTCCGATCCGCCGTCACTGGGTGTGCATTAGGTTAATTTATAGTGCTCGCATCACCCCAAAATTCCTTCTAGACCGCAACGGACGAACCCGGCTGCCGAACCATTCGGTGAATGGACGCTACACCGAGCGAGCTAGCGGACGTCAAAGGCCGTCGAACCTACTAGGGTCCTCTTAGGCAATTGGCGTATTTACATGAGCACTTTTCCGCTAGCCCTTCATTAATTGTGACGATGGAGGCACACTGTTGGAAGACATCACAGATACATCACCCTAATCTTGATCGTCTGAAATAGAAATTGATAAAGTAGAGTGACCCTGCGGGGAAAGGACCGGAGTGTCCAAATCCCCAACAACACACCGTGACATACGCTTCCCATATTGTCATCGAAATCATACGATACAGAACAGGAGTTAATGCGAGTACACTGACCACATATAGAATGATAATAAAGTCAGAGGAAGACTTCCTCTTAAAACAATTGATCAATATCCTTTCAATGTGAAAAGAAAACAAGTCCTGGTACTCGCACTAACCCCTGGCAATCAAAATACATAATAATAATATGATCCATTAATATAGAAAAAATAATTGAAATCAAAATATTTTGAAAAAATATTTTTTCAGAACAGCCCAAGTTTCTGAAAAGTAACGTTGAGCCCCAATGGATCCCAAGCCTAAGTGTGGACAAAAATTTTAAAAATATTTTAAACAATTTATTCAACACTTACGAACAATAATAATGTATCTAGTTATGATTAAAATAACATCAAGATATTATTTTTTAGAAATCCCCCCCTCACACAGAGGGCTGTTGTAAATGTAAACAATGAGTGTAAAAACACTAAAATAAGACTCCAGGCACCCAGGCCCGAAATCAGTTACCAAAAATACACTATCTGATGCAAAACAGAGACTTCCAGGGAAGAAACTGCAGAACATCAGATGGTAGATGCAGAACACAACGCCTAACCACCCGTAGGTGAAGACGTAAACATGGGGAAAGAACAGAATTCATTCTGTTATTCAGCTAAAACTCCCAAGAAAATTTAGTAATAATAATTACAAAAACTATGCCAAAGGCATGGGAGAATAGCAAGGGGGAACTTAAAGGACAGGGAGAGAGGAAAACACTTAAAAAACAGTGTAACTAAATAATCAGAATGACAACAAAATGGCTGCTGCCTTGAAAATAGGTAACTTAACATAATTTCATTAAAAATTTTTAAGTTACAGCCCTGATAATATTCTGTCACACATTCTTTTCCTCTCCTCCTTCTCTATCCTCCTTAGAATCACCATTTCACTAATATTTATGTGTCTGGCATCATTTAAACTGAGATTTATAAGCACAAAGATCAGTCAGATGTTAACTGATGAAGGGCCAAACTTAGAATGATTAATGGCGCCAATTTCGGAACGTCCTTGACACTGCGCATGCGCAGTAGGGGCGAAGTGTGGAGGGCCTTTCAGGACATGTTTTCTTTAGTTTTACATGCAAATTTTGGGGATTGGGGGGCAAAATTTGTGTTTGGCCCTATATTTTAAGAGTTAGCACCAGCTATGTCTGGGTCATTGGTACAGTATAAAAATTTATATTTTCCCAGAAGTTTATCATACAGACTTTCATTGCTATATTCATTGGGAATTTACCAGTTTCGCCATATCTCATATGACCAGATGTGGCTTTTCGCAAGTGTAGTGTAAATTTAAGATATTTTAATTGGATCTGATTGATCGATTCCTTCCCCCCCCAAACCTCACTTCCATACATCAAAATCGCGGGTAACACTTAATGCTCCTCGGCAAAATGGCAGGGGCATATAAAACATTTCTTGTTTCTCCCGTCAATTTTATGATGAGGGAGGGAGGCTTTTTTTGTTGTTCACAAAACAGTTCTGAAAATAATTGGAATCAGAAATTTAACTACTTTTTACACTATTATGTGGCAAACCACTGGTTTCAGCAATGAAAAATTTCCATAATGCAGTTGCAAATTTAATCAGCTATATCTTTGTTTGACAGAGCTCTGTCAAAACAAGGTATACTTGATTAAATATTTGTCATACAAGTGCAAAATAGTCTCATAGAAGAGATTTCCAGGTGAAAAAAAAGGTGATGAGGCAGATTTTCTATGACAAGGGAGGTGCCTGAGAAACAAGATTGTTTTTAATAGCCTAAATAAAAAAAAACAAACAAAACAGTTGGCATGACAAAAAATATTTTTAAAGGATTCTCTCTGTAAATACTCATACTGCAACAAATAATGAGTCAAATTGATTTAATGTTTTACTTCTAACTTCCGGATAGATCTTGATACTTATGACTCATCACAGAAGATTTAACAGATAAATTACACTTTACGCATTGAAAGTTTATCAAAATTAGTAATTTGTCTTCATAAGTATATAGTCATTTCCTACTGCTACACACAAATTAAACTGCTGCTGTTGCTTGTTTCTGTGAGAGATTTTTCAGAGACTGCAGACATGATTTGATGCTTTCTTTCTCCTGAAAAAAAGATACTGTGAACTGATTAAATATTTTTCATCAAACAATTGGGAAAACAGAACATATATCAGTGAAAGCATTTATATTAAGTGGTCATGTTGCCTGTGAAAAATATTCGATTAACAGGAGTATTGAAGTACTTATCCATAAGGGGGTACCCTGCAAAAAGGTGTGTTAAGCATTTTACTGGCATTTCTAGGGTAGCCTTTTGTGAAGATTCTAAATCTGATTGATGCCAATCTGTAACCCTTGGGCAAACTGAAATATTTAACCTTTTTCAGACCTAACCAATAGCACCCCAAAGCACTCGTTCTCATCCCATGGTGATAACAAAGGTACCCAAGAAGTTTTGTAAAGATCAGTTCATAAATACGGCCTCTAGCCTGAGCCGTATAGAAGTTGTGTACAAAAAACTGATTAGACCTAATTTCGGTACAAAATGGCCACTGGCAGCCATCTTGAATTTTGGACCGCACCCAGAAACACTCGTTCTCATCTCAAGGTGATAACAAAGGTACCCAAGCTGTTTCGTGAAGATTGGTTCATAAATACAGATTCTAGTCCGAGCCGTATTGACATGTATACTTACTGTGTGTAAGTAGCACTGAAAAAATCAAAGTTCATCTAATTTGCATAATTTCTGCACGAGAAAAAAACCCGTATTATATAGAGGATCTCAAACGAGTGATGTTTGGATATAAGATTTTTTGAAACGAGTTTGATGAATTTGATTCACAACGAGCCTTCAGGCGAGTTGTGAATCGAATTCAGCAAACGAGTTTCAAAAAATCTTATATCCAAACATCACGAGTTAAAGATTCTGTATATCACATGAGTTTTTGAATGTTTTTTACACTTTTTATTTAATTCATTGTCGCTAAATTCTCTCAAAACAACCGACAATCAGTTCATTGGCTCAGACGCTTCAACCCATGACGTCATGAATGCGCTTTACTTGAACCTGTTATCGTAACTGACATCATGTGAACGTCATGTCAAGAATACAATGCTGCTGCTGCTATGGGACCACGCGCCGATTAGACACTAGTTGATAATCAGGAAATAAGACCTGGGTTGTTATGTCGAAATTAACGACATTTCTTGTGCTATATGTGATATATCCCATGGTACTGAACATTCACACGAAAAATTATTCAAATCAACGCTTTCATAAGGAAGTTCTGCGCCAAAATCTGACTGCACCTAATTTTGTACAAAATGGCTGCCATTGGCCATCTTGAATTTCGGACTGGACCCCAAAACACTCATTCCTGTCCCACAGAGACACCAAAGGTACCCAAGAAGTTTCGTAAGGAGCGGTTCATAAATACGGCCTCTAGCCCGAGCCGTATTGGCATTTGCACTTTCAGTGCTGAAAGTAACACTAAATACATCAAAGTTAGTCTAATTTGCATAATTTATGCACAAGAAAGAAACCTGTATTATATGTGATGTATCCCATGATACTAAACATTTATCCAAAAAATTATTCAAATCAGAGCTTTCATATGGAAGTTCTGTGCAAAAATCTGATTGCACCTAATTTTGTACAAAAAATGGCTGCCAGTGGCCAACTTGAATTTCGGATCAGACCCCAAAACACTCGTTCTTGTCCTATGGTCATAACAAAGGTACCCAAGAAGTTTCGTAAAGATCGGTTCATAAATTCGGCCTCTAGCCCGAGCCGTATTGAATTGTTGATGGACAGACAGCCAGGCAGACAACTGGCCATGACATAAGCTCAAATTTGACTTACGTCAAAGTTGAACTAAAAACTGATTGTACCTAATTTTGGTACAAAATGGCAGCGGGCAGCCATCTTGAATTTCGGACCCCACCCAAAACACTTGTTCTTGTCCCAAGGTGATAAGAAAGGTACCCAAGAAGTTTCGTGAAGATCGGTTCATAAATAGAGCCTCTAGCCTGAGTCGTATTGACATGTGCACTTACTGTGTATAAGAGGCATTGAATAAATCAAAGTTCATCTAATTTGCATAATTTCTGCACGAGAAAAAAACCTGTATTACATCTGATGTATTCCATGTTACTAAACATTCATTCAAAAATTTATTCAAATCAGAACCTTCAAATAGAAGTTCTGTACAAAAAACTGACTGTGCCTAATTTTGGTACGAAATGGCCATGGCAGACATCTTGAATTTTGGACCGCACCAAAAAAACTAGTTCTCGTCCCAAGGTGATAACAAATGTACCCAAGAAGTTTCGTGAAGATCGGTTCATAAATACAGCCCAAAGCCTGAGCCGTATTGACATGTGTACTTACTGTGTATAAGTAGCATTGAATAAATCAAAGTCCATCTTATTTACATAATGTCTGCACGAGAAAAAAACCTGTATTACATGTGATGTATTCGATGTTACTAAACATTCCTACAAAAATTTATTCAAATCAGAACTTTCATACAGAAGTGCTGTACAAAAAACTGATTGCAATAATTTTGGTACAAAATGGCTGCCGGTGGCATCTTGAATTTCGGACCGCACCCCAAAACACTCGTTCTCATCCCACGGTGATAACAAAGGTACCCAAGAAGTTTCGTAAAGATCAGTTCATAAATACGGCCTCTAGCCTGAGCCATATAGAAGTTGTGTACAAATGAAAGTGTCAATGACACTGTAGCTTAACTTGTGTGTTGTGTTCGATGAAAAGGATAATGTTCAATGTTTATGAAAGGATTATGAAATAAGTTAAGAATTGTGATAACTGGCAATATGTTAATTTCTGTTCCCTGTATGCTATGTTTTTGATAAAAAATAATATGAGGTGTACACTGTACTAAAGAGCTGAGGGGTGGGTTAACATGACCTCACAGTTAATGTATGTGGCCCTCACAGTTAACGTACATCAACGAAAGTTACCAAGTTACAGAGAAATTATTCCCAAAAAGTCATCCTATCAAGTTATATTGAAATCCTTTCATAAATATGGCCTGTAGACTGTGCTAAAGGTTTTCGGGCTTCAGGACCCTGGAGCCATCAGTTTCCCAATTGCGTCCAAAGGGGATGTTCTCATCTAGACATTATATGAAGTCAACCTACCAAGTTACAATGAAATCCCTTCATAAATATGACCTGTAGACTGTGCTAAAGGTTTTTGGGCTTTGGGCTTGGGCAGCCATCATGGTTGAATGATCGCAACCAAAAGGGGACATTCTCATCTGGGCATCATCTGGAGTGATCCTATGAAGTTACAATGAAATCACTTCATAAATAAATATGACCTGTAGACTGTGCTCAATGTTTTCGGGCTTCGGGCCCCTGAAGCTGTCACAGTTGACCAATCATGACCAAAAGGGGATGTCATCATCTAGGCATTATATGGGGTCAAACTAACAGGTTACAATGAAACCTTTCCATAAATATGACCTATAGACTATGCTAAAGGTTTTGGGGTTTTGGGCTCGGGCAGCCATCAAGGCGGAATGATCGTGACCAAAAGGGGACGTGCTCATCTTGACATTATTTGGAGTCATCCTACCAAGGTACAATGAAATCCCTTCATAAATATCACCTGTATACTGTGCTAAAGGTTTTCGGGCTTCAGGCCCCTGTAGCTGTCACAGTTGCCTAATGGTGTCCAAAAGGGGCTGTTCTCATCTATACATTATATGACGTCAACCTACCAAGTTACAATGAAATCCCTTCATAAATATGAACTGAAGACTGTGCTAAAGGTTTTCGGGCTTTGGGCTTGGGCAGCCATCGTGGTTGATTGATCGCAACCAAATGGGGACATTCTCATCTGGGCATCATCTGGAATAGTCCTACGAAGTTACAATGAAATCCCCTCATAAATATGACCTGTAGACTATGCCCAAGATTTTCGGGCTTCGAGCACCTGTAGCAATCACAGTTAACCAATCATGACCAAAAGGGGATGTCATCATCTAGGCATTATATGGAGTCAACCTAACAAGTTACAATGAAATCCTTCCACAAATACGACCTGTAGAATATGCTGAAAATCTTTGATCTCGGGCAGCCATAAAGGCTGAATGATCGCAACCAAAATGGGATGTTCTCATCTAGACATTATTTGGAGTCATCCTACCAAGCTACAATGAAATCCCTTCATAATTATGACCTGTAGACTGTTCTAAAGGTTTTCGGGCATCGGGCCCCTGTAGCCGTCACAATTACCCAATCGTGTCCAAAAGGGGACATTCTCATCTAGAAATTATATGAAGTCAGCCTACCAAGTTACAATGAAATCCCTTCATAAATATGACCTGTAGACTGTGCTGAAGGTTTTCAGGCTTCAGGCTCGGGCAGCCATCATGGTTGAATGACTGCAACCAAAGGAGACAATCTCATCTGGGCATCATCTGGAGTGATCCTACTAAGTTACACTGAAATCCCTTTATAAATATGATCTGTAGACTGTGCTCAAGGTTTTCGGGCACCAGTAGCCATCACAGTTGACCAATCACGACCAAAAGGGGATGTCATCATCTAGGCATTATATGGAGTCAACCTAACAGGTTACAATGAAATCCTTCCATCAGGCCTCTCGACGACAGGCGAGTGGTCACTCGCGCGTGCCTCGCACTCGCCTGAAGCTGACAGCAGGCGAGCTATCAGTCACCACAAAATTTCATAAATTTTGCGGTGGGTACCTCAACCAGTTTTATTATAGAATGGCGTTCATTTTCAACATTTTTCATTAAAACCGTAGCATAATTTTCTTTCTAAATTTAATTTTACCATCCTCATACTCTGCAAACTGCACACTGCAGCGAAGAGCGATTGCAGACGTGAACTGTACGGAGCAACTTTCTGCAACCATAACTTCTTTTCAATGAGATGCGCATGCATTGTTCAGCTGATTTCACTTGGGTTACCAATGTTCAGGTCAGGTCAAAACAGACAGTAACCAATTAAAACGCAGAAAAACTACAACTGTCCCACTTTATAGTGTGATGTTTGCGTTCTGAGCATGCAGGGTTTTGAATAATAAAAATACATGGCCTCAATTTGCACGTTAGTTCTTTTCCGTTAAGAGCGGAAAATTGCTGGTCAACTTGAATGTGATTAAACCCCGAACTTCGTTCAATTCTGATTTCCGCCGTTTGGTTTCGTTTGCGGGAGGGGCTTCGATTCATCCAATGAAATGTTAATTGTAGTAAACAAAATAAATAACCGTGGGAACATAGTACTACGAGGCTATGTGCGAATTACGTTTGTGAACGAAAACAATTAAAAATGGCAAAAGGAAAACCCATAAAACTCACTACATATATCAACTGGGGCGAAGAAATTACAAATTCATTCAAGGCCAAAGAGGAATATAACTGTATCACAAAGAAAGCTTATGTTACACACATTTATTGTGGGGTTTGTGCCAGGAATGTCAGTGCTATTCAGGCCCACCCGTCATGCCAGGGTAAAGTAAAACAAGACATGCTGAGCTATGTAACGGGCACAAATTACATATCAAAATTCAATCTTACAAGACATATTCAGGGCAAAGCACACAATATTGCCTTGTCAAACGAAAAAAAAGTCACACCAAGCTCCAGTAATTCAAATGACATGGTAGGGCAGGTGGACCATCAACCGTCTATTGCAATTTCTCTTGAAAAGTCATCAGCAGAAGCCTACATTAAGTTGTTCAATACAGTTTATAATATTGTCACCAATGGGAAACCATTTCTTGATTTTGAATATTTGGTTTCACTCCAGAAACAAAATGGTGTAAGGCTAATTAAAGGCAAGCAATCAGATAGGGACTGTGCTGAGTTTACTAGAATAATTGCAGGGGTAATAAAAGAAAAAATTTCTGACATTATCTCAGAGAACGTAGGGTTTTCGGTATTGACTGATGGAAGTCAGCCCAAAAAACAGGTGCAGAATTGGAACTCGTTTATGTTTGTGTCACCAAAGATGGGTTACCTACGTATTATTGTGTAGGACTACAAACGATGTCGCAACATGGGGGTGGTGATGCTCAATCAATAAAGTATGCTGTTGATAATGTGTTCATTGACAAATTAAAATTATCAGGTGAAAATTACACGAATAAATGTGTTGGCATTACAGCTGATGGTGCATCTGTGAATACGGGGCAGTATTCTGGAGTGTTCACACAAATGGGGGAGTCTCGACCTTGGCTCATAAAGTTCCATTGCATTGCTCATAGAGCAGAACTAGCCACAAAGGATGCATTCAATTCTAGTCCTGACTTTTTGGAAATAGAGGAATTCGATTTGGCTAATTATAAACTTTTGAAAAAACTTAAAACTGGCTGTGCTGCCCTTGATGTAACATATTATACCCTACCAAAAATTCACGGAACTCGTTTCTTACACCATAAACGTGCAGGATTACAGAGACTCATACATATGTGGATACCATTAAAGACCACAAAAGAAAATGCCATTTGTACCTCATCCGGGACCCCAGAAACTATGGCTAAACTACAAGGCTTTGTAAAAAAAATGGAAAATTATGACTTCATTACTGCTGTCTGTACATTTGCATCTGTTTTAGAAAACCTTGGGGCTTTGAGTATGGTGTTTGAGAAAGAACATATATTGGTGTTTGATGTCCTGGCTAATTTAAAACAAACAGAAGAATTACTTAAGCAACTTCAAAGTTCTACCCCCGATGAACTTAACTTAAACTCTCCATATTTTGAAGAGCTGTCAGATTCTGGAGATGATATAACATACAAACTTAAAAAAAAATACTGTAAGTCATGAAATGAAAGGAAGAAAAAACATAATAGGGAGTATCTAAGCTTGGAAATGAGAGTAAAAAGAGTATCTAAAGCCATGGATAGGGCCATGAAAATAAAAGAAAACATTATTCCAAAGTTATTGTCCTCATACACAAAAAGATTTGCCTCTTTCAACCAAACTGTTATCGCATCAATGAAATGCATTAACCCTGAAAACTGGGACATGTTTGAACAAAACTTTATTTCTTCTTATGGCTTGGAGGATTTGTGCACCATTGAAAAACAGTTTGAGGAAACACTTAAACTTTCAAACTACAATAGTGAAGACATGCTAAATGAGTGGAAACAATTAAAAATACCTGTGAAAACAAACCACCCACAAAGAAAATGTCTCTCCCTTTGGCAGTTCATTTTCAAGTACAAAAAAGTTAAAAAATTTATAGTAATTTATATATTTTTTATACTTACCAATGACCCAGACTTAGCTGGTGCTAACTCTAACAAAACCAGGGCCAAACACAAATTTTGCCCCCCAATCTCCAAAATTTGCATCCAAAACCAAAAGAAATCATGTCCTATAGGACCTCCATACTTCGCCCCCACCGCGCATGCGCAGTATGAAGGACGTCACGAAATTGGCGCCAATTATCATTCTTACTGGCAGTGCCTGGTCAGCGCTATGTACTCAGCGGGGAGGCAAGAGTTCCCAACTCCTGGGAGGGCCATCCCCGTCTGGGTCATTGGTAAGTATAAAAAATATATAAATTACTATAAATTTTTTAACATTTTTATACTGTACCAATGACCCAGACTTAGCTGAATAGTAAAAAGGCTGGAGGGCCTAGGACATAGAGGAAAAACCAATAAGCTCAACTATATAATAAAGAGGTAACCCCTTAAGGAGAAAAGGAGTATTAGGCTTTACATGTATCTTTCTTATTTAATATTAAATTAGAAAGATACAATACCCTTATAATTGAGCACAATAACATTCATGTTCTCTATTAACATCCAGTATAACCCTTATACTAATTATTTTTAAAGTAAGCCAATAAATAAAGTAGTCCAGAGAATTGAGACTCTTTATAATCTTTTAAAAGTGTCAGAGTATTGTATATTAAAGCCCGTTTGACACTTGACATATACAAATGCTTCACACTGAGCTACACTTTAAAAATATGACATGAATGAATTTTAACATTAATATTACACTTTAAAACCATCCCGGAAGCGACTCAGAAATACTGACTTTGGAGGAGGCATTCCCTTGCTTTTCACTATAAAGCAGGTGACCTAAGGGAACCCCCCCCCCCCTTCCCCTTGCCCTGGGTCAAATAGCCCAGAGCGAAGAGGGCAGCCGGACGGAGTCACTGCCGGAACAGAAAGCCTGCATAACTATAGTTGCAACTGTTTAGTGGACGACATTCTGAGCAACAGATAACGGACCTAAACAATGCAGGTCTCGAGAAATGGACTCAATATTTCTGAGATAAAAATTCGTGAATGTGGATGGCTGAGACCAATAAGCAGCCTTCATTAAATCTGTAATAGCAATACTATTAGCATAAGCCCAAGAAGTAGCAAGAGCTCTTACTTCATGAGCGGAAATCTTAAGCACAGACTGCTGAGAAGAAGATAAACTCTCATAAGCAGTACGGATAGTTAATTGAATCCATCTAGCAATAGAATGGACCGAAATGTCCCTTCTATTAGGCATCAAAGACAGAAAGAAACGTTTCCATCCCTTTCTGATAAACTGAGATCTCTGTTTATAGATACGTAACGCTCTAACAGGACAGAGTAAAGGCCTACGCCCGTCTGAAGATGGAAGAGCCTTAATAACAATAGGTTCCGGATATTTATTAGGAGCCTGATTCTTAGCTAAAAAACCCACATTAGTAGTGAAGGTGATAGTGTTCCCGACACTACGATAGTGAGAATCATCCACCGACAGTGCATGAAGCTCACTGACTCTTCTAGCCGAAGAGAAAGCTAAGAGAAAAGCTGTCTTACAAGATAAGAATTTGAAATCTACTGTCCCAAGAGGTTCAAATGGCTTTTCCTTCAATTCAAGAAGAACCCAAGCTAAATTCCATTTAGGAATTAATCTAAGATTTCTGGGTCTATTTATCGAGAAGTTTCTAACCAACTTAGATAAAGAGACATTAGATCCAATTTGTAAACTATCATGATGTGCATAGGTATCAGATAACATAGACCTATAACCCTTAATAGTAACAGGCTGCAGTTTGATTTCGTCAAACAAGTATACTAGAAAGTTTGCAATGTCTGGTATAGAGGGATCAAAAATATCTACAGAATGATCCCTACACCAACGACGAAAAACCTTGCACTTAGCCGCATAGTTTAGCGAAGAGGAGGTCCTCCTACAGTTAGAAATCGCGTCCACTGCTCGTCCTGTAAAGTGCTTGCCATGCAAGAAGGACCGCACAACGGAAAAACGTGAAGGTTGAGACCTTGCGGGTTGTGATGGAGTTGAGGCGATTTCCCCTGCGAAAGAAGATCCTCCCGTGGAGGAAGCTTTCGCGGTAGGTCCCACAACAGACACCTGAGTAGATTTATCCACGGTCTCTGTGGCGACAGAGATGCTACCAACAGAATCTTGCATTGAGATTGTTTTATCTTTAGCAATACTTGTTGAATTAACGGCGCTGGAGGATACGCATATCCTATCATTCCGTCCCAAGGGATCGACAGAGCGTCTACTGCAAATGCTTTTGGATCCGGACACGGATACACATACGTCTGCAACTGATTGTTGAGATGTGTCGCAAATAAGTCTATCATTGGCCGTTCCCATTGGTAGCAAATCTGATGGAATACTTGTTTGTTGAGAGTCCACTCCGACGGCAACAAACGACCCTTTCGTGAAAGGGAGTCTGCTAGCACATTCAGACGACCCGGTATGTGACGGACCGAAAGAAGAACCTGATGTTCTAGCGCAAACAGAAGGATTCTTTCCGTTAGATTGAACAACGGAACTGAATGAGTGCCTCCCTGATTCCGTATATACGCCACTACTGTCGTATTGTCGGATAGGATTTGGACATGAGCATTGTGAATAATGTCCATCCAATGACGTAACGCAAGCCAAATTGACCTCATTTCCTTGATGTTTATGTGCTTGCACAGGAATTGCGGATCCCAAAGACCCTGGCATCTCGAATCTGTTGGGATCAATGATGCACCCCAACCTGTTTGACTGGCATCCGTCATAATGGTAAAACTCGGATCCGGCAACTGCAGCGGAACTCCCTGAGTTAACCACTGAATGTTTGCCCAAGTCTGAATCTCTTGTTTCACTTGATCTGACAAGAGAACGTCTACGTCGAGCGAATGAATTTTCACACTCCAATTCTGAGTCAAGAAAATTTGGAGAGGACGCGTGCGTAACCGCCCCATCGGAATGAGATCCGCAGCGGCTCCGCACAGACCTATCAGTCTCATAAATTCTCTCGCTGTGACTTTGTCTGCGTGCAGACAATAGCGAGCGTAACAACTGACTAATTTCGCTCTGGTTAACGGCAGACGAACGAGATTGTTGTGCATCTCGAAGCTCATTCCCAGATGTGTGAATGACTTGGACGGCACCAGATCCGACTTCTCCTCGTTTACTATAAAACCGAGACGTCGGAGCAATAGAAGTAGATTCTGAACATCGTTCTGAAGCGTTAACTCGTTGCCGTACCTCTGAAGAATGTCGTCCAGGTAGGCCGACGTTACCGCAGACGAATGAGCTCGGAAATAGATCATTACCGAGTTCATTACCCGAGTGAAAGCCCAGGGTGCTAGATTCAGTCCGAAGCACATCGCCCGGAATTGATACACCACTCCTAGGACTGCGAAGCGTAGATACTTTCTGAATGTCGGATGTACCATGACGTGAAAGTACGCATCTTTGAGATCTATGCTCGTTGCATAATCGTTCACCCGAATACTCGCTCTGACCAACCGAATCGTCTCCATATAAATTTTGGAGCGACGATCAGCTTGTTTATCCAGCTCAAATCTATGACTGGACAGAACGAGCCGTCTGGTTTCGGAACCAGAAACAGATGGCTGTAGAATCCCGGAGTCTCCTGGTTTTCTACGACCTCTACCGCGTTCTTCATTAAAAGAGACTGCACCTCTGATAATAGAGCGTCTCTTTTCTGCGGATTTGACGGAAGTTGAGTCCACTTTGGACTTCGAGTTAATGGAAGCTTTCGTTTGAAGGATATCTTTAGACCTTCCAAAGTCACTCCTCTCACCCAAGGGTCGTCCGTAATCGACGCCCATTCTTGTGAAAAGCTCAACAACCTTCCGCCAACCGGTACGCGATAGAGGTTTAAGCCATCACCTCCTGGACCTGCGAGGCCTGCGGTAGGAGAAACCACGTCCTCCACGACCCGCACCTCGTCCCGTCGACCTCGGGGCGTCCGACCGGTTGTCCCGGCCCGAAGGACGTCCCGAACGAGAGTCGCTACCCTGACGGTCTCTCGAATAAGACCAAGAGGACGCACCGGAACCTCTATAGGAACCTCTCTTGGGCGCATTAGACCCAGAAGTGCCTGTCTTATTCTTGTCTGCCGTATCTGACTTCTTAGAAGCAGATTTGAACAACAGAGAATCCGAAGCTTTCTTTGTAATTATATCATAAATAGCAGAAAGCTTGCCGTCAAAGAAAAGTTCTCCGGAGACCGAAGCGACTCTGAGAGAGTTCTTCACCTTAGTATCCACGAGTGTGGATGTAGCTAGGGCTGCGTCACGTCTAACCAACTCCAGGTTTGCCACTGAAAGGGCGGAGTTACACGTGGAATAAGCTACTGCCCTTGAAAGAAGTCTTAAAGAGGATTGTATATCCTGAAATTCTTTCCCTTGAAGGCGCAGTGATAATGCCTTAGTAAGGTGATCTGCGTAAGATAAGGCATCTAAATTGGTTCTGTTAGACGAAATAGCTGTTTCCAACACCGCGGTTGGAATAGAAGCCGACGACGGTAATGATAGCTCTAAGTCTTCCGCCTCATCGTCCATACGCAGAGGAACTCTCGGAATACCCTGTCCTGCCGTGTCGAATTTATTCCTTGCATTAATGAAAGGCAGGTTGAGAGTATTGGCGGACAAGAAACCTGCTTTCCCCGTTTTTGAAGCAAGTTTAAATACAGCGTCGTTCAATAATTCAAATGTTCTTGCAACATTATTGGACTGCGACGGAAACTCGGGAGCGATGTCCCTGAACCGCTCAAAAAATTCAGAGTCCAATGACGCTATAATCCTCTTGTCCGGAACCGCAGCAATCTGGCCCGACGGAACAACTTGAGGGAGAAAGTGCCGGATGAAGTCCACGGCAGCTTTATGTTGTTCCGAAAGGGATAGCTCCAAATCATCCGTATCCCTTTCACCATCCGGTCGGACCTCATGATGCTCCCGGTCGTCCGCCCCCGATGCTTCAGCAGAGCGTACCGACCCAGCGCCGTCGGATAATTCCCGATCCGACACCGTTTCTGTCGGCTGCTGGGATGCTGCGATAAGTTGTGCTATCTGCACAAGTATGTCCGGCATCGAGACCTGCGGAGGCGCAGTCTTTCGCTGCTTCGCCGAGGGCAGCTCCGCATCAGATGGCTCCCGCATACTTTTTCTATGCGAACGTCCGGAGTCCATCGGCCTCGTGTCCCTGGCTGCCGGATGGTGTGACCTGGTCGCCGAAGAATCCCTGATCGGCGAAGCTGGTAAGATATCGCGGTCATGTGTGCTGACGAGAAGAAGAAGCCTGAGCAGTCTCCGCTGACTGCCTATACAACGGAGCGTCCCGAGCGACGGACGTATGCTCCGCTTGCGACACATTTTGTACCACAACATCTGGTCCCAGATGTTGTTGTACGAGAGAGGGGCCTCTCTCGCTCGCGGCCCAGCTGGACCTGGACGAGCTAGGAACCGGACTCAAAGGCTTCCTCCGATCTCGCTTACTATCCGCCGTCACTGGGTGTGCACATTGAATGTTTATAGTGCTCGCATCACCCAACATTTCCTCCTGGACCGCATCGGAAGAACCCGGCTGCCGAACCATTCAGTGAATGGACGCTACACCGGGCGAGCTAGCGGACGACATTTGTTTAATCTCCATGAGCACTTTTGCCGCTAGCTCTGAATTCATTTGTGACGACGGAAGCGCACTTGCAGAAGATAACATGGAAACATCACCCTGTTCTTGTTCCTCTGAAATAGAAACTGAGAGAGTAGAGTGACCTTGCGGAGAAAGAGCCGGCATAGCCCTTTCTCCAGTAACAACATACCGTGACACACGTTTCCAATGTTTGTCATCCCAATATTGACATATAGAACAGGGATTAGTGTGAGAACACTGACTACAATTAATACAATGATCATGAAAGTCAGAGGAAGATTTTCTTCCCATTACAATTTGAACAATATCCTTTCATTGTGAAAAGTCAACAACAAGTCCTAGTTACTCGCACAAACCCATGACACAAAGATACATAATAACATGATCCATTAATAATGAAAAAACAATTGCAAATCAAAATAATTTTGAAAAAATATTTTTTCAGCGAAGCCCAAGTTGCTGAAAAGTAATGTTGAGCCCCAATGGATCCGATGGCAAAGTGTGGTCAAAAATTTTAAATTTATATTAAATAATTAATGAGACACTTACGGATAATAGAAATGTACCTTATAGTGAGATAAACTACACCAAAGGCAAACAGCCCCCCTCAAAAAAGGCTGTTGCCAATGTAAACAAACAGTGTAAAACACCAGAAAACATGACTCCAGGCACTGAAAAAACTGGCCCGAAATCAGTCATCAAAATTACACTCTATCTGATGCAAGACAGAGACTCCCAGGGGAGAATCTGCAGAACATCAGATGGAAGATGCAGAACACAACGTTTATACACCCATGGGTGAAAACGTAACTATGGGGAAAATAACAGAAAACATTCTGTAACCAAGCAACTCTCCCAAGAGAATTTTAGAAATGAACTTTCTCAAAAATAAGCCAAAAGCATGGGAGAATTGCAAGGGGGGACTTAGAAGGCTAGGGGAGAGGAAACACTGAATAAGCTGTGCAACATTTTAGCAAGAATGACAACAAGAGGCCCATGCCTCGAAAATAGGCAACTTAACATAATTTCATAAATGAAAGTGTCAATGACACTGTAGCTTAACTTGTGTGTTGTATTTGATGAAAAGGATAATGTTCAATGTTTATGAAAGGATTATGAAATAAGACAAGAATTGTGATAATTGGGAATATGTTCATTTCTGTTCCCTGTGTGCTATGTTTATGATAAAAATAATATGAGGTGTACACTGTACTAAAGAGCTGAGGGGTGGGTTAATATGACCTCACAGTTAATATATGTGGCCCTCACAGTTAACATATATCAACAAAATTACAATGAAATTATTCCAAAATGAGTCATCCTATCAAGTTACATTAAAATCCCTTCATAAATATGGCCTGTAGACTGTGCTAAAGGTTTTCGGGCTTCGGGCCCCTGTAGCCGTCAGTTTCCCAATTGCGTCCAAAGGGGACGTTCTCATCTAGACATTATATGAAGTCAACCTACCAAGTTACAATGAAATCCCTCCATAAATACGACCTGTAGACTGTGCTAAAGGTTTTCGGGCTTCAGGCACCTGTAGACATCACATTTGACCAACCACGACCAAAAGGGGATGTCATCATCTAGGCATTATATGGAGTCAACCTAACAAGTTAAAATGAAATCCTTCCATAAATATGACCTACAGACATGCTAAAGGTTTTTGGGATCGGGCAGCCATCAAGGCTGAATGATCGTGACCAAAAGGGGACGTCCTCATCTGGCCACTATTTGGAGTCATCCTACCAAGCTACAATAAAATCCCTTCATAATTATGACCTGTAGACTGTTCTAAAGGTTTTCGGGCTTTGGGCCCCTGAAGCCGTCACAGTTGCCCACTCGTGTCCAAAAGGGGACGTTCTCATCTAGACATTATATGAAGTCAACCTACCAAGTTACAATGAAATCCCTTCATAAATATGACCTTAGACTGTGCTAAAGGTTTTCGGGCTTCGGGCTCGGGCAGCCATCATGGTTGAATGATCGCAACCAAAGGGGACAATCTCATCTGGGCATCATCTGGAGTGATCCTGCGAAGTTACAATGAAATCCTTTCATAAATATGACCTGTAGACTGTGTTCAAGGTTTTCGGGCTTCAGGCACCTGTAGCCATCATAGTTGACCAATCACGACCAAAAGGGGATGTCATCATCTTGGCATTATATGGAGTCAACCTAAGAATGTTACAATGAAATCCTTCTATAAATATAACCTTTTGCCTATGCTAAAAGTTTTTGGGCTCGGGCACCCATCAAGGCTGAATGATCACGGCCAAAATGGGACCTTCTCATCTTGACCTTATTTGGAGTCAACCTACCAAGTTACAATGAAATCCCTTCATAAATATGACCTGTAGACAGTGCTAAAGGTTTTTGGGCTTCAGGCACCTTTAGCCGTTAAAGTTGCCCAAACATGTCCAAAAGGGGACATTCTCATCTAGGCATTATATGAAGTCAACCTACCAAGTTACAATGAAATCCCTTCACAAATATGACTTGTAGACTGTGCTTAAGGTTTTCGGGCTTCGGGTTCGGGCAGCCATCATGGTTGAATAATCGCAACCAAAGGGGACAATCTCATCTGGGCATCATCTGGAATGATCCTATGAAATTACAATGAAATCCCTTCATAAATATGGCCTGTAGACTGTGCTCAAGGTTTTTGGGCTTCGGGCACTTGTAGCCAACACAGCTGACCAATTACGACCAAAAGGGGATGTCATCATCTAGGCATTATATGGAGTCAACCTAATAGGTTACAATGAAATCCTTCCATAAATATGACCTTTTACCTATGCTAAAAGTTTTTGGGCTCGGGCACCTATCAAGGCTGAATGATCGTGATCAAAAGGGGACGTTCTCATCTAGACATTATTTGGAGTCATCCTACCAAGTTACAATGAAATCCCCTCATAAATATGACCTGTAGACTGTGCTAAAGGTTTTCGGGCTTCGGGCACCTTTAGCCGTCACAGTTGCCCAATCATGTCCAAAAGGGGACGTTCTCATCTAGACATTATATGAAGTTAACCTACCAAGTTACAATGAAATCCCTTCATAAATATGACCTGTAGACTGTGCTAAAGGTTTTCGGGCTTCAGGCTCGGGCAGCCATCATGGGTGAATGATCGCACGTTCTCATCTAGACATTATATGAAGTTAACCTACCAAGTTACAATGAAATCCCTTCATAAATATGACCTGTAGACTGTGCTAAAGGTTTTCGGGCTTCGGGCTCGGGCAGCCATCATGGGTGAATGATCGCAACCATAGGGGACAATCTCATCTGAGCATCATCTGGAATGATCCTAAGAAGTTACAATGAAATCCCTTCATAAATATGACCTGTAGACTGTGCTCAAGGTTTTCAGGCTTTGGGCACTTGTAGCCATCACAACTGACCAATCACGACCGAAAGGGGATGTCATCATCTAGGCATTATATGGAGTCAACCTAACAGGTTACAATGAAATCCTTCCATAAATATGACCTTTTGCCTATGCTAAAGGTTTTTGGGCTCGGGCACCCATCAAGGCTGCATGATCGCGATCAAAATGGGACGTTCTCATCTAGACATTATTTGGAGTCATCCTGCCAAGTTACAATGAAATCGTTTCATAAATATGACCTCTATACTGTGCTAAAGGTTTTCGGGCTTCGGGCTCCTGTAGCCGTCACAGTTGCCCAATCACGTCCAAAGGGGGACTTTCTCATTTAGACATTGTATGAAGTCAACCCACCAAGTTACAATGAAATTCCTCAATAAATATGACCTGTAGACTGTGCTAAAGGTTTTCGGGTTTTGGGCTCGGGCAGTCGTCTTGGTTGGCAGATCATCCCCAAATGGGGAAATTCGTATCTAGACATCATAAGGAGTCATCCTACCAAGTTACAATGAAATCCCTTCACATTAAACATGACCTGCAGACTGTGCTAAAAGTTTTTGGGTTTCAGGCTTGGGCAGCCATCACGGTTGATAGATCATGCCCAAAAGGGGACGTTCTCATCTAGGCACTATACAGAGGCATCCTACCAAGTTACAATGAAATCCCTTCATAAATACGACCTGTAGACTGTGCTAATGGTTTTTGGGTTTTGGGCTCGGGCAGCCATACCGGTTGCCCGATCGCGACCAAAAGGGAACGTTCTCATCTAGACATGACCCCAAACCTGCATATGAAATTTCGTGATGATCAGACAAGAACTGCGGGGTGTAGCCTGTGCTAAAGGAAAATGTGAACAGACGTCACAGACTAACAGACTTCCGCACGCGTGATGGCAATAGCTTATCTTGACTTTGTCAAGTTAAGCTAAAAATTTTAAGTACAGCCCTGATTATTTTTTGTCACTCCTTTTTCCTCTCCTCCTTCTATATCCTCCTTAGAATCACCATTTCTCCAAAAATTACGTGTCTTGCATCCTTTAAACTGAGATTTACAAGCACAAAGATCAGTGAGATGTTGACTGATGAAGGGCCAAACAGAGAATGATAATTGGTGTCAATTTCGGGACGTCCTTGACACTGCGCATGCGCAGTGGGGGCGAAGTATGGAGGTCCTATAGGACATGATTTCTTTTGGTTTTGGATGCAAATTTTGGGGATTGGGTCGGCAAAATTTGTGTTTGGCCCTGGTTTTGTTAGAGTTAGGACCAGCTAAGTCTGGGTCATTGGTACAGTATAAAAATATCACTTCCCCAATTTATGCAAGCTGGTAGAGACCATTCTCTGTCTTCCAGCATCCAACTGCTTGGTTGAAAGAGATTTTAGTTTTTTAACTAACACACTCTCCGACAGAAGATTGTCCTTTAAATATGATAATCTGGAGGCCTACATTATTGTAAGGAACAATCATATGGTTTGGAATGAAGAAGAAAAGCAAAATATACCTGATAAGGCAGTGCAGCTTTACTTCTGTAAATGACGTACACACGCTACTGAGGTATCAAGTGGTTGTACTCCTTAGAAAAGACAAAAAATGAAAGATGATTATTTACATGAATCAGATGAGCTGTCACAGTCAAGTGATGGTAACATCTCCTCTGATTCAGGTGAAGAATCATTGACTGAAGATTTAGAATACAGTTCGTCAGAGTAAAGAGTTTTAATATCACTGTTCTGTTCACCACACACACCTGAGGTACAGGCTGAAATGATCATTTTTTTGCACAAAATCCAAAATCTGAAAGTATCAGTGTTGGTATTACTGGAAATACAGTACATGTACATGGAGAGTGGATTATCCTTAAAACAATCGCAGAGTGGGAATCCACTCAGCTAATAACATATAATGTCTACAAGACAGCATAAGAAGGAAAAGCACAGTTGTTTCAGCCAATAAACCTCTGAGTTAAACCCAGAGGTCCATTGAATGAAAGTTTGCTTGGCCCAGCATTATCACAAAAATTGGTAATTATTACCACCACCCCCCTCCCCCCCCCCCACCTCCACCCATGTACTGTACTCCACTACTGATTGTTTAGTTTGTGTTTAATAGCTTTTTCAAAACAATTTCTTTCGTTTTCATGAAAAAAATAAAATGGAAATTTCGTTTTCAGTTCACCTCACAACTGAGTTTCTTCTTATTTCATCATGATGTTGTTGCTTCCCACTTCACAGTTCTTCGGATCTTATCATAGCCAGGTTTTTGAGCAGGGTTACATGTACCTCTGCACCCTTTTAGTCGGTGATAAACCACCAACTGTTTATATAATCATGAGTCCCATTAGATATATTTTATATCACCTCATGTATTACCGGGGAGCGCGGTGGCTCAGTAGGTAGAGGTTGAGGTTGCAAGCCGAGAGGTCCTCGGTTCGAATCTCACCTGCGGCAACTGCGTTGTGTCCTTGGGCAAGACACTTCATCTCCATTGCCCGCGTGGAGGCACGATGATGCTGCGTACTAAGGCGTATTGCACGTCGATGGTGCGCATGTCTTCAACCAATCTAACTCTGCCTGTACTGCAGTGCAGAGTTACGATGTTGGGGAGCTGGCAGCTGCTCATAGTTGCTCGGTGGTTCTCTCTGGGTACTCCGGCTTCCTCCACCCGTACATACAGCATCACTTAGTATTAAGTAAACTCAATAAGTATACACTGGACAGGCACTTTAATATTTGGTTTTAACTTCAGTCTTTTCTTCAACTTTTTCTTCTATCTAGATTCTAGATGACGCCCAAATGGGGAAATTCTCATCTAGAGATCATAAGGAGTCATCCTACCAAGTTACAATGAAATCCCTCCATATTAAACATGACCTGCAGACTGTGCTAAAAGTTTTTGGGTTTCGAGCTTGGGCAGCCATCACGGTTGATAGATCATGCCCAAAAGGGGATGTTCTCATCTAGGCATTATACAGAGGCATCCTACCAAGTTACAGTGAAATCCCTTCATAAATACGACCTGTAGACTGTGCTAATGGTTTTCGGGTTTTGGGCTCGGGCAGCCATACCGGTTGCCCGATCGTGACCAAAAGGGGACGTTCTCATCTTGACATGACCCCAAACCTGCATATGAAATTTCGTGATGATCAGACAAGAACTGCGGGGTGTAGCCCGTGCTAAAGGAAAATGTGAACAGACTCACCGACTCACAGACTAACAGACTTCCGCACGCGTGATGGAAATAGCTTATCTTGACTATGTCAAGTTAAGCTAAAAAAAATACAAATTACTTTAAATTTATCATATTTTTACATTAACAACCAATGGCCCAAACTTAGCTGAATCGTAAAAAGGTGGAGGGCCTAGGACTTAAGAATTAGCAGACCAAATATAGCTCCTACGCAAGGTGAGGAGATTAAATTTAAAAGGAATTACATGTATGTCTCTCTATACAATAATAGAGAAGACATATCATAAATAAGGAGCCATATCCAAGTAATTCCGTAATCCTAGCATGAATGATTATGCTAATTGGGTGTAACGAGCCCCCAATTTTAAGGGTAGTCTGGACTAAGCCCCTTAAATTATTATGGCGTATTCGAGTGTGACAGACTAACCCCCACAAACTCACGCCATTTATAAATAATAAACAAGCTCTATCTAGGATCAGTAATAATCTACAGACAAAACAGCTTTACTCATAGTTACACACTTATCAAGCTGGAAGAGATGAAGAAAAATCACCCCCCAACTCTTTTTTGAAGGAATATTCTTCAAAGCAAATAGGGAAGCACTCTGGAATAAGTGAAAAGCGGTACCAAATAATATATATTCGCCCAAAAGGCACCCAGTTATTAATTATTATTAAATATTGGTGCTTAATGCCACTTCAGACACTAATGCTACAGTGGCAATCCCGGTAATTAACAGCGCACACTTCTGACGTATGCCAGAGTCGGAATACATAGATAGGTTGAAAACCGGTAATATAACATGTACAACCATACACTTGTCCAACTGAATCCCAATGGAAAGTATCTGAAGAGCAAACACGCTTCTAAGGCAACCAGCAGGCAACCCCGTTCAGATGTACAATTAATCCCAATAATAAAACTCCAACTGAACCGTGCGAATATACGAGAATGTGTACCATCTCTCGTAGAAACCTGGGTCAAACTATGATTAATAGACTTGTCATGGACCGTCGCCGAAATAATTCATTGTTTCCTAGGTCCGTAACAACCAATGACTGTTCGGAGAAAGAATATACCACTCCGAATAATGATGCAAAAAATTTAGAAAGTATGCATAGACAGCCTATTAGACGTTCCATAACTGACCCAAATTGTTGAGCTCTATAAGCAGAGCAAGAATTTATATAATCTGTTCAATAATGCGTGTGCTTAATAATACCATGTAAATCTGAGGAAGACTTCCTTGCCTTGCATTTAGAGCAGTAAGCTTTCATAATTACAATCAAAAGACAAAGTTGATAGCACTCCTACAAACTCCACAACAAAATATATGATAAAGATAAATGAATAATAGCAATCAAAATTAAATTAAAAAAAATTATAAAAATTTTTTTTGAGAAAATGCCTAAGTTCTCAATGGGAACATTATGAGCCCAAGGGCATCCCAACAGAGCCTAAGTGTGGACAAAATCCAAATTTTATGAGCTACACTACCAGAATAATAATCAATGTTTCCTACAGTAATATTATAAAATACTACATGCATTTGATGATGTTGCCAATGTAAACAAAGTCAAAGGAAAAACCCAGAAACAAGACATCAGTCACACAAAATGGTCCAAGGTCAGTAACCGATTTAAATGCTACCAGATGCAAAGCTAGATCTTCATACGAAGAAAAAACGACACATCAGATAGAAGATGCAAGACCAAAACAACCTAACACCCCTAGGATGAGGACGTAACCATGGGGATAAACAGAATAAACATTCTGTAATACATGTTAAACTCTCAAGAAATTTGATAAAACATTTCAATAAAAAATAGTCAAAAAGCTTAGGAGTTTAACAGGAGAGGTTCATGGAAGGATAGGGAAGGAACACTTAACAAACAGTGGATTAAAAGGGTCTCCCTATATACCGAATCTGACCGAATTTGACTTCAAATACCGAATCGGACCACAAATAAATTAATTATATGTCTTTCCTAATGGAATTGTCGGTTTTGAGTGGGCCTAGTGGGTATATAATTATTTTAAAATAAAACTGTCACAGTAAATGTCCATGAATTTCATGTAACGGTAGTTATTGGTGAAACGGCGCAAGTTCAGTTTTCGAGCATCACCTAATTTTATGTATCACGTAAAGTACTCACAAAATTCCCAGGAACTGGAACGGGTACCTAATCTAAGGAATGCAGGAACAGAGAGAAAGTGCATTAATCCACGCAGGTGAATAAACTTTATTCAATTGTTTGCCCACCATAACAACACACTAATCATTAATTAATGCGCTATCTCTCTGTTCTTGCATTCTGGAGATTAGGTACCCGTTCCTGTTCCACATCCTGTTCCTGAGAAAATTAGGTGATGTTCGAAAACTGAACTTGCGTCGTTTCACCAATAACTACCGTTACATGAAAATTATGGACATTTACTGTGACAGTTTTATTTTAAAATAATTATATACCCACTCAAAACCGACAATTCCATTAGGAAAGACGTATAATTAATTTATTTGAGGTCAGATTCGGTATTTGAAGTCAGATTCGGTCAGATTCGGTATATAGGGAGACCGGATTAAAACATTAGCAAGAATGATGACGTCAGGCGTATGTACCGAAAATGGGAAACATGAAACAATTTTTATAATTATTATAAAGTTACATCCCTGAAGGTTTGAAACCACCGTTGTTCACTTCCATCATCCATTTACAGCCTTGGATCCACCAATTCTTTCATTGATTTGTGTCTGGCATCCTCAAAAAAGGAGATTTTAAAGCACAGATGTCAGATCATTGTTACTGACTTTAGGGCCAAACAAAGAATTAAGTTGGTGCCAATTCTGGTCTCTTCCTGAGTGCTGCACATGCACAGATGGCAAAAGAATTGAGGGCCAGATAGGACTTTTAATTTTCAGTATTGTATGCAAATTTTGGGGATTGGGGGGTTCAAAATTTGTGTTTGGTCCTTGATAGTATCGAGTTTGCACCAGCTTAGTCTGGGCCATTGGTTGCTAGTATAAAAATAAAATTAGTTATTCAAGAATGTTTTTTGCAAAAGTTAATATTTGAAAATCACAAGTATTTATTGCTGGTCAAATGTCTGATTACTTTGAATTTAAGGGATTATGCTTTCCTTTGCTACCAAGTGGTGTATTTTACATCTTTTAAATAACAAAAGGACTCATTTAACACTCCAATTATAACTCCTTAACCCTTTACCCAACGCAGACGATTCAAAATTTATTATTTTAAATATCATTTTTTAGATTTTTTCAAAAAATTTCAACAAAGCCGTATCATGTGACCCCTCTTTGGAACGAGCTTGACGAGCTCGTTCCAAAGAAGGGTCACATGATATGATTTTGTTGAAATTTTTTGAAAAATAATATTTTTTCACTGCCGAATTTGCATATTATGCAGGCGGATGCTTTCGATTCGTTGGGTAAAGGGTTAAAGAACTAAACAAAAACTGTTGTTGCAATGCCAGTTATTATCAGATTTGCCATCGTATTTCAATTTGACTATGGCAGTTCAATGCTATCGCAAAAAACGTCTCGAATCTGATGACTGATATACAAATACACCCTACTCAACTGAATCATAAATTATACAATTACAGTTGAAACCCATTAACTCAAAGTCGGTTATCTTGAATACCCGGATAACTGGAAGTCGGTAAACGGTCCTGAAAAAATCTTTGTGCAATTAGCATTAAAAAAAATCCTGATAAGACAAACATTAATAACTCGAATAACTGGTATAACCCATAGTAATTACCTAGCCCCAAATAACAAATTCAGTGGAAAATACAATGGGATAACTTGAAGTCAATCGAAGTGTGAAGTTGTTTGAAAATAGCCATTGTTTGGGTGTTGACTCCCTTTAGTGAACTGGCGACAAATCAATTATTGCAACAAACAGATTAATAAAAATCAGATTAGCCATTGTTCGATGAATCAATTAACGGAACAACAGCAGTAGTCAAGCAACAGATTACTGATGTTCCCGTATCTTGATAGTATTGGAGACACAATCATTAAAATAAACATTAAATCCTTGATTGAGTAATGTCCAAGCTAACAGTAATGTTTAAAAGCTGCAAGAGGTTTTCCTTCAGCATTCAGTTTGAAAAATTATAAATTCAAAGTAATTTGTATATTTTTATACTTACCAATGGCCCAGACTAGCAGGTGCTTAACTCAAAGTTATCAAGGGACAAACACAAATTTTGAACCCCCAATCCCCAAAATTTGCTTGCAAAACCGAAAATTAAAAGTCCTATCTGGCCCTCCATACATTTACTCTCCGCGCATGCGCAGACGTCAGGAAGTGACCGGAATTGGTGCCAACATCCTTCTTTGTAGAAGAGAGTACTACATAAAAATTCAGCGGGGAGGTATGAGTGCCCACTCATGGGAGGGCCATCTCCGTCTGGGCCACTGGTAAGTATAACAAGAGGCCCCAGGGGGCCTGAGGGCACTCACCTGACATGGTAGCCTAAATATCAACCCAGAGAATTGATTTCTACAAGTTGCATCTGCTCCTCCTAATAAAAGCTGAAACCAAATATCCAAATATTCTGACCAGTGGATCTAAAAATAGATTTTTAAAGAATATTCCTCATATTGAACTAAGTCATAATTCGGGCTCCCACAAGGAGCCCATATATGAACCCAGGGACTTGGCTTTAACAAACCTGAAACTCACACCCCTAAGGATTCTGCACACCAATTATCAAAACATTCCGACTGCTGGATCTGAAGAAGAAGATTTTTAAAGAAAATTCCTCATTTTGAACCAAGTTACAACTCGAGCTCCCACAATCAGCCCAAATATGGACCTAGGGACATGGCTTGAACAAACTTGAATCTTACCCCCCTAAGGATGCTGCATAAAAAATATCAAAAGCATTCATCTGCTGGATCTGAAGATTTTTAAAGAAAATTCCTCATTTTGAACTAAGTTGTCATTCAGGCTCCCATAGTGAGTCCAAACATGAACCAAGGGACTTGGCTTGAACAAACTTGAATCTCAGCCCCCTAAGGTTGCTCCATGCCAAATATCAAAACATTCCAACTGCTGAATCTGAAGAAGAAGATTTTTAAAGAAAAATTCCTCATATTGACTACGTTATAATTTGGGCTCCCACAGGGAGCCCAAATATAGACCCATGGACTTGGCTTTAACACACTTGAATCCCCCCTCCCCCACCCCCTCCCCCAAGGATGCTACTCACCACATATCAAACCATTCCGACTGCTGGATCTGAAGAAGATTTTTTAAGAAAATTCCTCATTTCGAACAAAGTTACAATTCAAGCTCTCACAGTGAGCCCAAATATGGACCTAGGGACATGGCTTGAACAAACTTGCATCTCACCCCCCTAAGGATGCTGCATACCAAATATCACAAGATTCTGCCTGCTGGATCTGGAGAAGAAGATTTTCAAAGAAATTTGCCTGAAATGCACTAAGTTCAAATTTGGGCTCCTATACTGAGCCCAAATATAAACCCAGGGGCCGATTTGAACAAACTTGAATCAGATCCACCCCACAATGTTGCATACCAAATATCACAAGATTGTGCCTGCTGGATCTGGAGAAGATTTTTGAAGAAATTTGCCTGAAATGCACTAAGTTCGAATTCGAGCTTCTATAGTGAGCCCAAATATGAATCTAGGGAGCCGATTTGAACAAAATAGAATCAGATCCACCCCACAATGTTGCATACCAAATATCAAAAGATTATGCCTGCTGGATCTGGAGAAGAAGATTTTTGAAGAAATTTGCCTGAAATGCACTAAGTTCGAATTCGAGCTTCTATAGTGAGCCCAAATATGAATCTAGGGAGCCGATTTGAACAAAACAGAATCAGATCCACCCCACAATGTTGCATACCAAATATCAAAAGATTCTGCCTGCTGGATCTGGAGAAGATTTTGTAAGAAATTTGCCTGAAAAGCACTAAGTTCAAATTTGGGCTCCTATACTGAGCCCAAATATAAACCCAGGGAGCCGATTTGAACAAACTTGAATCAGATCCACCCCACAATGTTGCATACCCAATATCAAAAGATCTGCCTGCTGGATCTTGAGAAGAAGATTTTCAAAGAAATTTGCCTGAAATGCACTAAGTTCAAATTTGGGCTCCTATACTGAGCCCAAATATAAACCCAAGGGGCCAATTTGAACAAACTTGAATCAGATCCACCCCACAATGTTGCATACCAAATATCAAAAGATTCTGCCTGCTGGATGTGGAGAAGAAGATTTTCAAAGAAATTTGCCTGAAATGCAGTAAGTTCAAATTTGGGCTCCTATACTGAGCCCAAATATAAACCCAAGGGGCCGATTTGAAGAAACTTGAATCAGATCCACCCCACAATGTTGCATGCCAAATATCAAAAGATTCTGCCTGCTGGATCTGGAGAAGAAGATTTTTTAAGAAATTTGTCTGAAATGCACTAAGTTCGAAATCGGGCTCCTATACTGAGCCCAAATATGAACCCAGGGGGCCAATTTGAACAAACTTGAATCAGATCCACCCTACAATGTTGCATACCAAATATCAAAAGATTCTGCCTGCTGGATCTGGAGAAGAAGATTTTTAAATGTTTTTCCCATTGCCTACAGTGTTAAAAAGTGCTGACTCAGCACTTTTTCAAAGTCCCGAAACTGTGCCCTATGATAAAACCGATGGCAATTTTTTTTTACCAATCCTTTCTGTTGGTCCTAAGGAAGCTTCACACCAAATAAAAATTCTCGGTGCCGTGCAGTTTTGGAGATATGGGCGTTTTAAATTTTTTCTATTTTTAGCTCCTGCGGTTCCCACGGGGCTGCGGGAAATTTTTTTTTTTGCATAAATCAAGTACTCATGACCCAATAAGCCCTCACATAAAATTTGGTTGAAATCGGCTTCGCGGTTCAGAAAATAGAAATTAGGGGCAGGGCCAAAATTTTTGCCCCTCCCATAACAACGCCAAATATTATCCCTCAAACTTCTCTGGAACAAATCTGAGTCTACACCTCAAAAGGAAGGTGCATACCATATATCAGGTCTCTGCTACTGCTGGTTCATGAGAAGAAGATTTACAAAGATTTTGGTGTCCCTTGGGGGTGTGGCACCACCCAGGAGGAGGGGCAACTTCATTTGAACAAATCTGAATTGGCATTAGGTAATAAACATTTAGCCAACATTTGAATAAAATTGGGCTAGTGGTTTAGGAGGAGAAGTCGATAATGTAAAGTTAACGCCGGACGGACGACGGATGATGGACGACGGTCCGTCGGACGACGGACGGATCACGATCAGTAAAGCTCCCGCTGAGCTTCGCTCAGGTGAGCTAAAAATATACATATTACTTTGAATTTATAATATTTTTACACTGTAAACCAATGGCCCAGAACAGCTGAATCATAAAAAAAGGTGGAGGGCCTAGAACTTCAGAATTAGTAGATCAACATTGTTCCAATCCTGTAATCCAAGGCGAAAGGAAATTAAAATTATTAGGAATTACATGTATGTCTCTCTATACAGTAATAGAGATGACATATCATACAAAAGGAGCCCAGTTCAAGTAATTCTGTATATTTCGGATGAAGACTATGCTAATTGGATGTAACAAGTTCTCAATTTTCAAGGTTAGCCCGGACTAAGCCCCAAAAATTAGGATGGCGTATTTGAGAATGAGAGAATATCCCCCACAAACATATGCCATATACAATAAAACTTCAGCTGTATGCAAGATATAATTATGGACAAAAGAGCTTCCCTCATAGTTACATACCTATCAAGCCGGAGGAGAGGTAAAAAATCACCCCCACCCCTTTTCTTTTGAAGGAATCTTCAAAAAGAAAGAGGGGAGCGCTCTGGAATCAGTAAAAGCAGTACCAAAAACAATATAAATATTCATCGAACTGGCACTCAGGTATTAATTTATTATTAATAAATGGTGCTTAACGCCACTTCAGAAGTTAAGCCTATAGCGACAATCCCGGTAATTAATATTGCCATTATATAATGTACACTGGAGACGGCATACGCAGATAGGTCGAAAACCGGTGATATAATATATAACATACACATGTCCAATCGAACCACAATGAACGATCTCTGGAGAGTAAATATACTTCCGAGGTAACCTACAGGCGACCCCATTCAGGTGTACAATAATTTCCAGTAACAACACTTCCCGACGTGTACTATCCAATATCTATGACACTATAAACGTGCGAATATACGAGTTGAGTACCGACATTAATAGAAACCTGGATCTAGAAATGGAAGTAGGAATGATTAACAGGCTCCAACACGGACCGCCCCCGAAATAATTAATCATTTCCAAGGCCCATAACATACAATAAAGCATCAGCGTAATAGTTATTATGTGCGTGAGCATTAAAATCCTGCATGAAATCATCTGAATACCAATTAACTGGTTATGCAGAATCCGAGGTACCCAAAGACCAGCAAATTATTTATGATGAAATATGCGCTCATATATGACATATAGACGAAGAATCACAAGAAACCAACCAACTAAAAAGTGGATGTGCCCATGAGGTCGCCATAGAACACGACCCAGCCGCCAATCGAGAAGTGAAGAAATGCATGTATGTATTTAAACTCATACGAGGCTTGCGGGAAAAAAACTACATATTGCCCGGTAATCGCCTCTCAACACATTGGTGGTGAGGTGGGGGGGATTTGAAGTCATATTGAACCCTCCTCACCCACATTACTTAATCGTTCTTGTGTTAGTCATAAAATAATATAGGAACTGCAATGATTCCCTCACGTCTAACCGACTCCATTATGCCACTATGGGCGGAGAAGGACGAGAAGAACAAAATCTTACTCTGATAAAGAAGGTCCTCTCATGGAGGAAGCTTCCAGGGAAGTCCCATAACAGACACTTGAGAAGACTGATCCAAGGTTTCTGTGACCTCAGAGGTGCTACTAATAGGATTCACAATGAGACTGTTTGATCTTAAACCATAATCTACTGAATCAAATTAATTGGAGGACAGGCGTGCCCTATCATCCATCCCATGAGATCGGCAGAACATCTACTGCATACGCTCAATGGTCTGGGCATGGCGACACAAACGACGATAACTGATTGTTCCGGTGCGTCGCAAACGGATCTATCATGGGGCGAACCCTCTGGTAGCAAATCTGTCCAAATACTCGCTTAAGCGTCCACTCCAATTGCAACAGGTGACCTTTCCGAAAGAGAGAGTCTGCTAGTACATTCAGACAACCTGATATATGACGGATAGAAAGATGAACATGATGATTCATGACGTATTAGGAAAGTTAAAAAATTTATAGTAATTTATATATTTTTTATACTTACCAATGACCCAGACATAGCTGGTGCTAACTCTTAAAAATCTAGGGCCAAACACAAATTTTGCCCCCCAATCCCCAAAATTTGCATCTAAAACCAAAAGAAATCATGTCCTGAAGGACCTCCATACTTTGCCCTTACTGTGCAGTGTCAAGGACGTTCCGAAATTGGCGCCAATTATCATTCTTACAAGCAGTGCCTGGTCAGCGCTATGTACTCAGCGGGGAGGTATGAGTTCCCAACTCCTGGGAGGGCCATCCCCGTCTGGGTCATTGGTAAGTATAAAAAATATATAAATTACTATAAATTTTTTAACATTTTTATACTGTACCAATGACCCAGACTTAGCTGAATAGTAAAAAGGCTGGAGGGCCTAGGACATAGAGGAAAATCCAATAAGCTCAACTATATAATATAGAGTCAACCCCTCAAGGAGAAAAGGAGTATTAGGCTTTACATGTATCTTTCTTATTTTATGTTAAATTAGAAAGATACAATACCCTTCATAACTGAGCACAATAACATTCATGTTCTCTATTAACATCCAGTATAACCCTTTATACTAATTATTTTTAAAGTAAGCCAATAAATAAAGCTAGTCCAGAGAATTGAGACTCTTTATATTCTTTAAAAGTGTTCCGAGGATTGTATGTTAACGCCCGTTTGACACTTGACATATACAAATGCTTCACACTGAGCTACACTTTAAAAATATGACATGAATGAATTTTAGCATTAATATTACACTTTAAAACCATCCCGGAAACGACTCAGAAATACTGACTTCGGAGGAGGCATTCCCTTGCTTTTCACAATAAAGCAGGTGACCTAAGGGAACACCCTCCCCCCCCCCCTTCCCCTTGCCCTGGGTCAAATAGCCCAGAGCGAAGAGGGCAGCCGGACGGAGTCACTGCCGGAACAGAAAGCCTGCATAACTATAGTTGCAACTGTTTAGTGGACGACATTCTGAGCAACAGATAACGGACCTAAACAATGCAGGTCTCCAGAAATGGACTCAATATTTCTGAGATAAAAATTTGTGAATGTGGATGGCTGAGACCAATAAGCAGCCTTCATTAAATCTGTAATAGCAATACTATTAGCGTAAGCCCAAGAAGTAGAAAGAGCTCTTACTTCATGAGCCGAAATCTTAAGCACAGACTGCTGAGAAGAAGATAAATTTTCATAAGCAGTACGGATAGTTAATTGAATCCATCTAGCAATAGAATGGACCGAAATGTCCGTTCTATTAGGCATCAGAGGCAGAAAGAAATGTTTTCGTCCCTTTCTGATAAACTGAGATCTCTGTTTATAGATACGTAACGCTCTAACAGGACAGAGTAAAGGCTTACGCCCGTCTGAAGACGGAAGAGCCTTAATAACAATAGGTTCCGGATATTTATTAGGAGCCTGATTCTTAGCTAAAAATCCCACATTAGTAGTGAAGGTGATAGTGTTCCCGACACTACGATAGTGAGAATCATCCACCGACAGTGCATGAAGCTCACTGACTCTTCTAGCAGAAGAGAAAGCTAAGAGAAAAGCTGTCTTATAAGACAAGAATTTGAAATCTACTGTCCCAAGAGGTTCAAATGGCTTTTCCTTCAATTTAAGAAGAACCCAAGCTAAATTCCACTTAGGAATTAACCTAAGAGTTCTGGGTCTATTTATCGAGAAGTTTCTAACTAACTTAGATAAAGAGACATTAGATCCAATTTGTAAACTATCATGATGTGCATAGGTATCAGATAACATAGACCTATAACCCTTAATAGTAAAAGGCTGCAGTTTGATTTCGTCAAACAAGTATACTAGAAAGTTTGCAATGTCTGGTATGGAGGGATCAAAAATATCAACAGAATGATCCCTACATCAACGACGAAAAACCTTCCACTTAGCCGCATAGTTTAGCGAAGAGGAGGTCCTCCTACAGTTAGAAATTGCGTCCACTGCTCGTCCTGTAAAGTGCTTGCCATGCAAGAAGGACCGCACAACGGAAAAACGTGAAGGTTGAGACCTTGCGGGTTGTGATGGAGTTGACGCGATTTCCCCTGAGAAAGAAGATCCTCCCGTGGAGGAAGCTTTCGCGGTAGGTCCCACAACAGACACCTGAGTAGATTTATCCACGGTCTCTGTGGAGACAGAGATGCTACCAACAGAATCTTGCATTGAGATTGTTTTATCTTTAGCAATACTTGCTGAATTAACGGCGCTGGAGGATACGCATATCCTATCATTCCGTCCCAAGGGATCGACAGAGCGTCTACTGCAAATGCTCTTGGATCCGGACACGGAGACACATACGTCTGCAACTGATTGTTGAGATGTGTCGCAAATAAGTCTATCATTGGCCGTTCCCATTGGGAGCAAATCTGATTGAATACTTGTTTGTTGAGAGTCCACTCCAACGGCAACAAGCGATCCTTTCGTGAAAGGGAGTCTGCTAGTATGTTCAGAAGACCCGGTATATGACGGACCGAAAGAAGAACATGATGTTCTAGAGCAAACAGAAGGATTCTTTCCGTTAGATTGAACAACGGAATTGAATGAGTGCCTCCCTGATTCCGTATATACGCCACTACTGTCGTACTGTCGGATAGGATTTGGACATGAGCATTGTGAATAATGTCCATCCAATGACGTAACGCAAGCCAAATTGACATCATTTCCTTGATGTTTATGTGCTTGCCCAGGAATTGCGGATCCCAAAGACCCTGGCATCTCGAATCCGTTGGGATCAATGATGCACCCCAACCTGTTTGACTGGCATCCGTCATAATGGTAAAACTCGGATCCGGCAACTGCAGCGGCACTCCCTGAGTTAACCACTGAATGTTTGTTTGCCCAAGTCTGAATCTCTCGTTTCACTTGATCTGACAAGAGAACGTCTATGTCGAGCGAATGAATTTTCACACTCCAATTCTGAGTCAAGAAAATTTGGAGAGGACGCGTGCGTAACCGCCCCATCGGAATGAGATCCGCAGCGGCTCCGCACAGACCTATCAGTCTCATGAACTCCCTCGCTGTGACTTTGTGTGCAGACAATAGCGAGCGTAACAACTGACTAATTTCGCTCTGGTTAACGGCAGACGAACGAGATTGTTGTGCGTCTCGAAGCTCATTCCCAGATGTGTGAATGACTTGGACGGCACCAGATCCGACTTCTCCCCGTTTATTATAAAACCGAGACGTCGGAGCAATAGAAGCAGATTCTGCACATCGTTCTGAAGCGTTAACTCGTTGCCGTACCTCTGAAGAATGTCATCCAGGTAGGCCGACGTTACCGCAGACGAATGAGCTCGGAAATACATCATTACCGAGTTCATTACCCGAGTGAAAGCCCAGGGTGCTAGATTCAATCCGAAGCACATCGCCCAGAATTGATACACCACCCCTAGGACTGCGAAGCGTAGATACTTTCTGAATGTCGGATGTACCATGACGTGAAAGTACGCATCTTTGAGATCTATGCTTGTTGCATAATCGTTCACCCGAATACTCGCTCTGACCGATCGAATCGTCTCCATATAAAACTTCGGAGCGACGATCAGCTTGTTTATCCAGCTCAAATCTATGACTGGACAGAACGAGCCATCTGGTTTCGGAACCAGAAACAGATGGCTGTAGAATCCCGGTGTCTCCTGGTTTTCTACGACCTCTACCGCGTTCTTCATTAAAAGAGACTGCACCTCTGATAACAGAGCGTCTCTTTTCTGTGGATCTGACGGAAGTTGAGTCCATTTTGGACTTCGAGTTAATGGAGGCTTTAGTTTGAAGGATATCTTTAGACCTTCCGAAATCACCCCTCTCACCCAAGGGTCGTCCGTAATCGACGCCCACTCTTGTGAAAAACTCGACAACCTTCCGCCAACCGGCACGTGATAGAGGTTGAAGCCATCACCTCCTGGACCTGCGAGGCCTGCGGTAGGAGAAATCACGTCCTCCGTGACCCGCACCTCGTCCCGTCGACCTCGCGGCGTCCGACCGATTGTCCCGGCCCGAAGGACGTCCCGCACGTGAGTCGCTGCCTTGACGGTCTCTTGAATAAGACCAAGAGGACGCACCAGAACTTCTACAGGAACCTCTCTTGGGCGCATTAGAAGTGCCTGTCTTACTCTTATCTGCCGTGTCCGACTTCTTAGAAGCAGATTTGAACAGCAGAAAATCCGAAGCTTTGTTGGTAATTTTATCGTAAATAGCACAAAGCTTGCCGTCGAAGAGAAGTTCTCCGGAGACCGAAGCGACTCTGAGAGAGTTCTTCACCTTACTATCCACGAGTGTGGATGTAGCTTGGGCTGCGTCACGTCTAAACAACTCCAGGTTTGCCACTGAAAGGGCGGAGTTACACGTGGAATAAGCTACTGCCCTTGAAAGAAGTCTTAAAGAGGATTGTATATCCTGAAATTCTTTCCCTTGAAGGCGCAGTGATAACGCCTTAGTAAGGTGATATGCGTAAGATAAGGCATCTAAATTGGCTCTGTTAGATGAAATAGCTGTTTCCAACACCGCGGTTGGAATAGAAGCCGACGACGGTAATGATAGCTCTAAGTCTTCCGCCTCGTCGTCCATACGCAGAGGAACTCTCGGAATACCCTGTCCTGCCATGTCGAATTTATTCCTTGCATTAATGAAAGGCAGGTTGAGAGTATTGGCGGACAAGAAACCTGCTTTCCCCGTCTTGGAAGCAAGTTTAAATATAGCGTCGTTCAATAATTCAGATGTTCTTGCAACATTATTGGACTGCGACGGAAACTCGGGAGCGATGTCCCTGAACCGCTCAAAAAATTCAGAGTCCAATGACGCTATAATCCACTTGTCCGGAACCGCAGCAGTCTGGCCCGATGGAACAACTTGAGGGAGAAAGTGCCGGATGAAGTCCACGGCAGCTTTATGTTGTTCCGAAAGGGATAGCTCCAAATCATCCGTATCCCTTTCACCATCCGGTCGGACCTCATGATGCTCCCGGTCATCCGCCCCCGATGCTTCGGCGGAGCGTACCGACCCAGCGCCGTCGGATAATTCCCGATCCGACACCATTTCTGTCGGCTGCTGGGATGCTGCGATAAGCTGTGCTATCTGCACAAGAATGTCTGGCATCGAGACCTGCGGAGGCGCAGTCTTTCGCTGCTTCGCCGAGGGCAGCTCCGCATCAGATGGCTCCCGCATACTTTTTCTATGCGAACGTCCGGAGTCCATCGGCCTCGTGTCCCTGGCTGCCGGATGGTGTGACCTGGTCGCCGAAGAATCCCTGATCGGCGAAGCTGGTAAGATATCGGCGGTCACGCAGCCAAGGTGCGGTCGTGTGCGCTGACGAGAAGAAGAAGCCTGAGCAGTCTCCGCGGACTGCCTATACAACGGAGCGTCCCGAGCGACGGACGTATGCTCCGCTTGCGACACATTTTGTACCACAACATCTGGTCCCACATGTTGTTGTAGGAGAGAGGGGCCTCTCTCGCTCGCGGCCCGGCTGGACCTGGACGAGCTAGGAACCGGACTCAAAGGCTTCCTCCGATCTCGCTTACTATCCGCCGTCACTGGGTGTGCACATTGAATGTTTATAGTGCTCGCATCACCCAACATTTCCTCCTGGACCGCATCGGACGAACCCGGCTGCCGAACCATTCGGTGAATGGACGCTACACCGGGCGAGCTAGCGGACGACATTTGTTTAATCTCCATGAGCACTTTTGCCGCTAGCTCTGAATTCATTTGTGACGATGGAAGCGCACTTGCAGAAGATAACATGGAAACATCACCCTGTTCTTGTTCCTCTGAAATAGAAACTGAGAGAGTAGAGTGACCTTGCGGAGAAAGAGCCGGCATAGCCCTTTCTCCAGTAACAACATACCGTGACACACGTTTCCAATGTTTGTCATCCCAATATTGACATATAGAACAGAGATTAGTGTGAGAACACTGACTACAATTAATACAATGATCATGAAAGTCAGAGGAAGATTTCTTCCCATTACAATTTGAACAATATCCTTTCATTGTGAAAAGTCAACAACACGTCCTAGTTACTCGCACAAACCCCTGACACAAAGATACATAATAACATGATCCATTAATAATGAAAAAAACAATTGCAAATCAAAATAATTTTGAAAAAATATTTTTTCAGCGAAGCCCAAGTTTCTGAAAAGTAACGTTGAGCCCCGATGGATCCGATGGCAAAGTGTGGTCAAAAATTTTAAATTTATATTAAATAATTAATGAGACACTTACGGATAATATAAATGTATCTTATAGTGAGATAAACTACACTAAAGGCAAACAGCCCCCCTCAAAAAAGGCTGTTGCCAATGTAAACAAACAGTGTAAAACACCAGAAAACATGACTCCAGGCACTGAAAAAACTGGCCCGAAATCAGTCATCAAAATTACACTCTATCTGATGCAAGACAGAGACTCCCAGGGGAGAATCTGTAGAACATCAGATGGAAGATGCAGAACACAACGTTTATACACCCATGGGTGAAAACGTAACTATGGGGAAAATAACAGAAAACATTCTGTGAGCAAGCAACTCTCCCAAGAGAATTTTAGAAATGAACTTTCTCAAAAATATGCCAAAAGCATGGGAGAATTGCAAGGGGGGACTTAGAAGACCAGGGGAGAGGAAACACTGAATAAGTAGTGCAACATTTTAGCAAGAATGACAACAAGAGGCCCATGCCTCGAAAATAGGCAACTTGACATAATTTCATAAAAATTTTTAAGTACAGCCCTGATTATTTTTTGCCACTCCTTTTTCCTCTCCTCCTTCTATATCCTCCTTAGAATCACCATTTCTCCAAAAATTACGTGTCTGGCATCCTTTAAACTGAGATTTACAAGCACAAAGATCAGTGAGATGTTGACTGATGAAGGGCCAGAGAATGATAATTGGCGCCAATTTCGGGACGTCCTTGACACTGCGCATGTGCAGTGGGGGCGTAGTATGGAGGTCCTATAGGACATGATTTCTGTTGGTTTTGGATGCAAATTTTGGGGATTGGGGGTCAAAATTTGTGTTTGGCCCTGGTTTTGTTAGAGTTAGCACCAGCTAAGTCTGGGTCATTGGTACAGTATAAAAATATAGGCAACTTAACATAATTTCATAAAAAATTTTAAGTACAGCCCTGATTATTTTTTGTCACTCCTTTTTCCTCTCCTCCTTCTATATCCTCCTTAGAATCACCATTTCTCCAATAATTACGTGGCTGGCATCCTTTAAACTGAGATTTACAAGCACAAAGATCAGTGAGATGTTGACTGATGAAGGGCCAAACAGAGAATGATAATTGGCGCCAATTTCGGAACGTCCTTGACACTGCGCATGCGCAGTAAGGGCAAAGTATGGAGGTCCTTCAGGACATGATTTCTTTTGGTTTTAGATGAAAATTTTGGGGATTGGGGGGCAAAATTTGTGTTTGGTCCTAGATTTTTAAGAGTTAGCACCAGCTATGTCTGGGTCATTGGTACAGTATAAAAATATCTTCTCTGTTAGTTGGCATAATGGAAATGAATGGGTGCCGCCCTGGTTCCCGATGTACTCTACTATTGTCGAGTTGTCCGACCAAATTGAACATGAACGTCCGTTATTATGTGAATCCAATGTTGTTGCGCTAGCAATAATTAACATCATCTTGTTGATGTTTATGTGTTTCTCCTGGAACCGAGGGTCCCAAAGACCCCGACACTTCAAGACTGCTGGACGTAGGGTCACGAACAGGCGGCCCATCAGAATGAGATCCACAGCTGCGCTGCACAGCTCCAACAGTCGCATGAATTCCCTCACTATTAAAGCGTCTGAGTGTAGACAAAAGCGAGCATAACAACTGACTAATTTTGCTCTGAGTAACAGCAGACGAAGCAGAATGTTGTGAGTCTCAAAGCTCAATCCCAAGTGAATAGACGACTTGTACGGAGCTAGATCCGACTTTTTCTCGTTTACGATGAAACCGAGACGTCGAAGTAATAGAAGCAGACTCTGAACATCGTTCTGAAGAATAATTCTGTTGCAGTATCCCTGCAGAAGGTCGTCCAAGTAAGCAGACGTTACCGCAGACAAATGAGCTTGTAAGTAAGACATTACCAAGTTCATTATTCGCGTGAAATGCCCAGGAGGCCAGATTCAGACCAAAGCATATTGTTCAGAACTGATACACCTTCCCTTGTATGGCGAACTGCTGGTACTTTTAGAATGTTGGATGTACCAGGACATGAAAGTATGGATCCTTAAATCTATGCTTGCTGCATAGTCGATCACTCGAACGCTCGCTTTTACCGACTGAATGATTTCCATAAAAAAAACTTTTAGAGCCATGATAAACTTGTTATCCAGCTCAAGTCTATTACCGGTCGGAACGAGACATCTGGCTTTGGTACGAGGAACAGGTGACTGTAAAAATCTTGAGAATCCTGATTCTTGATGACCTGTATTGCTTCCTTTGACAAGAGAGCTTATACCTCCGGTCGGAGAAACTCTCTTATGCAAGAATTTGATGGAAGATTTGACCAATGCAGACAACTTGTTAGTGGGGTTTTACTCGGAAAGATAGCCGTAAGCCATCCGAGACTACACTTCTCACCCACTGATCTTCTGTGATTGTTATCCAGTTTTTTGCGGAGCTTGATAACCTTCCGCCAACTGGCCAGCAATGGTGGGCTAAACCATCACCTGTATGACCTGCAAGGCTTACAGGAGGAACCACGTCCTCCCCGCAAAAAAACCTTGTCTCGTCGGCCTAGGGGTGTCTGACCTATAGTTCCGATCAGACCTATGCCCCTTTCCCGAGTCGCTATACTGACGACCTCAAGAGCAATTATAAGAGGGTTACTTATACCCTCGTGAGGAGTTTTCTATTGACGATTTTTGTCTGGAACGCCTTCCTTTACTCGTCTGCTGAAGCAGGTCGTTGATACACCGACTTCAAAAGCAGAGCACTAGATGCCTTCTTAGTAGCCTGTTCATAGACTAATGAAAGCTAGTCGTCGAAAATAAAATGTTCGGAAACCGGAGGGACTCGGAGAGAGCTTTTCACCTTGTCATCTTATCAGTGATGACAACGCAAGGGCAGCATCAGGTCTGATTAACTCCAGGTTAGCCACTGTTAGGGCAGAGTTATACGTGGTATACATAATTGCCCTGGAAAGAACTCTAAGAGAGGTACAAACGTCCTCAAATTCCTTTCTCTTGAGATGTTGCGCCATAGCTCTTGTGAGGTGACCTGCGCAAGACGTAATGTCCAAATTTACTCTATTTGAAGAAATTGCTGTGTCAATTGTGTCTGACCGAATAGTAAATGATACAAGTAAGGATACCTCTAGATCCCCGGCCTGCTCATCCAAATGCAGAAAAACTCTCTGAACATCTTCCCCGACCATTTTTAAATGAATGTGGTCCAAAAAACGGTATGTATACGGAAGATGAAGATAAGAAACTGCCTTCTTCCTTGCACTCAAAGAGGATAAATACGGAAAGGACTTCCTCCTTTGTCCGGATAAAGTCTGTGCCTAACGACACCAGCGGTTTCTCTCTTGTCGTCGCAGCATTCTGATTTGGCAGAACAAAATCAGGCTAGTATTGATGGATGAAAGCCACCGGAACTATGTACTGTTCCGAAAGGGAAGGGTAATCCTCTTCCTTATCCCCTCCACCATCCGAGAGAATCAGTTGCGAATCTCGGTCCATTGCATCTGCACGAACAGACGACTGGGCCGACCCAGCAGCGTCCGACAGCTCAGGTACCGAGTCTGAGGGAGGCTGCATCTGCACTTGCTGGGATACTGCTATTAGCTGCGCAATCTGCGACAGCAAGTCTGTCATCAAGCCCTGAGGAGCAGCGGTTTTCCGTTTCTTAGCCGCTTGCTGCTCCTGGGGCGGTGTGTCAGAAACGGATCCTTTCTCCGAATGTCCCGATGATGAAGGCCTAATCTCCCTAGCTACCGGATGGTCCGACTTCACGGGGGAAGAGTGGTTCCTTCTTTGTGCAGCAGAATGGATATCTGAAGTCGGGTAACTAGAATGCAGTCGTGTGTGCTTAAGTAACGTAGTGGAGGAAGCCGTGACTGAAGCCGACCCGGCTACAGACTAGATGGAGTGTCCCGAGCGGCGGGCGGACATATGCTCCGTCTCGTGCAACAGGGTTCCCCCAGAATATTGAAAAAAAAAATTTGAGGACTTTCAAGGACCTTTTTGAAGAAAATTCAAGGATATTCAAGGACCTTTTACAATAAGTAATCAATTTTGCCTCGGTTCACAACTTGTTTGTTTGGACTTGTCAACGAAGTTATTCGTTCCCTTTCGGACCGCTATTATGCTTGTGATAAATTGGCTATCAAATTCAAGGACATTCAAGGACCTTTTACTGATATACCTCGTTTTCAATGACTTTCCAGGCCTTGAAAATAGCATTTCAAATTCAAGGAGATTCCAGGTTTTCAAGGACCTGCGGCTACCCTGTGCAAGTTTCCAACCAGAAAACTTCATTTCGGCCTTGTGAAACGTAGCGGAGGAAGCATTGACTGAAGCCGACCCCGGCTGCAGTCTAAACAGAGCATCCAGAGTGGACGGCGGACATATGCTCCGGCTTGTGCAGGTTTCTCGAAACAACATCTGACCCCAGACGTTGCTAAATCGATTAGAGAAGGGGGAAAAACGACCAAGTTCCCAAAGGGAACATGAATAGCCCAAGGGCATCCCGATAGAGCCTAAGTGTGGACAAAATCCAAACTTTTTTGAGCTACACTACTGGAATATTAATCCATGTATCCTACAGTGTACTACAGTAATAGAATATAAAAAAAACTACCTATATATGAGGACGTTGATAATGTAAACAACGCCAATGTAAACAAGACATCAGGCACACAAAAAGGCCCAAAATCAGAACCAATTGAAATGCTATCAAATGCAAAGCTAGATCTTCAAACAAAGAAAAAACGATACATCAGATAGAAGGTACATGACTAAATGGCCTAACACGCCTAGGGTGAGGACGTAACCCTGGGGAAGAAACAGAATAATATTCTGTAATAAATGTTAAACTTCCAAGAAATTTAATAAAAAATTTCAATAAAAAAGAGCCAAAAAGCTTAAGAGTTTAACAGGAAGGGTTCATGGAAGGATAGGGAAGGAATACTTAACAAACAGTGGAAAAATCATTTTTAAAAATGACGATGTCAGGCATATGTCCTGAAATTGGGAAACATAAAATAATTTGATAAATATTATAAAGTTACAGCTCTGAACGTCCAAAACCACTGTTGAACACTTCCTTCATCCAATAACAGACTTGTATCCACCAATTCTTTCATTGATTGGTGTCTGGCATCCTCAAAAAAGGAGATTTTAAAGCACAGATGTCATTTCATTGTTAATGACATTTAGGGCCAAACAAGGAATGATGTTGGCGCCAATTCCGGTCACTTCCTGACGTCTGCGCATGCACGGAGAGTAAATGCATAGAGAGCCAGATAGGACTTTTAATTTTTGGTTTTGCAAGCAAATTTTGGGGATTGGGGGTTCAAAATTTGTGTTTGGCCCTTGATAACTTTGAGTTAAGCACCAGCTAGTCTGGGCCATTGGTTTACAGTGTAAAAATATGGAAAACTGAGCATTGTCAATATCACGAGAGGAGCAATATGCATCAGGCAAAGAGATCGACTTTGAAACAACAGTGGACACTCCGTCTAAGCTAAAGTTGGAATCAGCGACAGGTGGAAAGGGAGTCAAAAGGAAACTTGAGACTAAATGTATTGAAAGAAAGTATGAGGCCATACTTATGGTAGAAAATGGACAGAAATCCAAGGCAGAAATTGCAAGGCAATTCAATATTCCAGCCAACAGCATCAAGGAAGGATATCTGATGTTTGGCGTTAAAAGGGCACAGATGCGACGGAGTACTTTTGAAGACGGGGAGTCGGCCCTGATCAAGTGGTTTTAGTTCGTCAGAGACCAAAATCTGCCAATTTTGGGACCAGTGTTGCAGATGAAGGCAGTTGAATTTGCAAAAAACAAGAAGAATGTTACTAAGGTAACACATAAACAACCCCCACCCCCACCACCCCCCTTCTGACCTTCACCTTGCAGATGTGGTGGAAACTATTATATGCGACACACCCTTTGACTGTCCTTAACATTTGTAAAAAGTTTAACAATTGTACTATGATTCGTTTTTGAGTTATGGCTGAGACACGAATATTGACCGATTTTTAGAGTGACCTTGAAATGTGACCTTGATCTACAGATCTGGCTGTGGTGCATCACACATCCACCCATTGTCCTGTATAATTGAGCGATGTTAGATGATTGTAGCCCTAATAGTTTTGGAGTTATGCTTGAGACACAATTTGTGACCCTGAACATAGGAAGGTGGAAACTATTATACGCAACACACCTTCTGACTGTCCTTAACATTTGTAAAGAGTTTAACAATTGTACTATGTTTCATTTCTGAGTTATGGCTGAGACACGAATACTGACCAATTTTTAGTGTGACCTTGAAATGTGACCTTGACCTTGAAGGTATGAACCCAGCTATGGTATGTGACACATCCGCCCGTGGTCCTTTATAATTGTGTGAAGTTTGATGACTGTGGCCCTAACCTTTTTCGAGTTATTGGCTCGGACACACACACACACACGGACACATGGACAGATGGACACACGCACACTTCAATCACTATATGCCACCCGACCTAAGTCGGGGGGCATAAAAACTAAAATGTGACGAATTTAAAGTGTCTGTAGGATGGCTGGGTAGATTTAAGGAGCAACATGAAATAACTTTGAAAACAGTTGGTGGTGAAGCAAATGCTGTTGATATGAACTCACCCCAAATGGACGATAGGGTCAGCAAACGAAAAAAATTCTCTTGGAAAAGTATCAAGCCAAAGACATTTACAATGCAGATGAAACAGGCATTTTTTATCAATCATTGCCAGAAAAAAACTTTTGAATTTAAGAACACTGACTGCCATGGTGGAAAACAAAGTAAGGAAAGACTAACAACAATGGTGTGTGCTAACATGAATGGGACCGATAAATTACCATTGTTGATCATTAACAAATCGAACAATCCATGCTGTTTCAAAAATGTTCGGCCACTTCCTACAAAGTACAAAGCCAACAAAAAAGCCTGGATGACATCAGACATTTTTAATGAGGACAAGAAAATGCAATGCCAGAAAAGAAAGATTGCTCTGATGTTAGAAAGCTGTCCTGCAAACCCTCATACTGAAGGACTTAGAGCAACAGAACTTATTTTTCTGCCCCCCAATACAACATCCAAGACACATCCAATGGACTAAGGCATAATTAAAAATTTGAAGGCTCATTGTAGGAAATGTGTGCTTATGCGTGTCATAGATCAAAAGACTGAAATGGCAGTGTCTGTTTTAGATGCCCTCCATCTGATGCACTAATTGTGGATTTGAGTAATGACAATGACAATTGCCAATTGTTACAAGCACAGCGGGTTTGGAGTGCAATCATGCAATGATGATGATGATGATGAAAGTGACCCAGAATATGATCTTTCTTTATCAAGGCTGGCTCAACACGACCCTACACATGACAATATGCAATTGTTAATGGATGTTGATGAAAACATTCCAACTTGTTCTGCCATGACAGTGGAAGACATTGTTGATGATTTCACAGCTTCAAACGAAATGCAGAGTGGATGATGAAATTGATTGTCCTGACGCTACTGGCTGAGAAAGTAGAATGAAAGTGTCAATGACACTGTCGCTCAACTTTAACAGGAATTAGTATTTGCTGTGACCAGGTCAACAATAATGAATATGACAGGAATCAGTATTTGTCGTGACCAAGTCAACAATAATGAATAAGAAAAAAAGGAGTTTTGTTGTGACCATGTCAACCATAGTAAATCAATTACATGGTGACCGCAATGGTCTAAAGAATAGGACATATGTATTATATGTGATGCATCCCATGTTAGTAAACATTCACACAAAAATTTATTCAAATCAGAGCTTTCGTATAGAAGTTCTGAGCAAAAAACTGAATGAACAAAATTTTGAACAAAATGGCTACTGGTGGCCATCTTGAATTTCGGACCAGACCCCAAAACAATCATTCTCATCCCACGGTGATAACAAAGATATCCAAGAAGTTTTGTAAAGATCGGTTCATAAATACGGCCTCTAGCCCGAGCCATATTGGCATTTGCAGTTACAGTGTTGAAAGTAACACTAAATAGATCAAAGTTAGTCTAATTGGCATAATTTATGCACGAGAAAAAAACTCATATTATATGTGATGTATCCCATGGTACTAAACATTCACACAAAAAATTATTCAAATCAGCGCTTTCGTATGGAAGTTCTGCGCAAAAGTCTGATTGCACCTATTTTTGTACAAAATGGGTGCCAGTGGCCATCTTGAATTTCAGACCAGACCCCAAAACACTCGTTCTCGTCCCACGGTGATAACAAAGGAACCCAAGAAGTTTCATAAAGATCGGTTCATAAATACGGCCTCTAGCCGAGCCATATTGGCATTTGCACTTACAGTGCTGAAAGTAACACTAAATAAATCAAAGTTAGTCTAATTTGCATAATTTACGTAAGAAAAAAACTTTATTATATGTGATGTATCCAATGGTACTAAACATTCATACAAAAAATTATTCAAATCAGAGCTTTCATATGGAAATTCTGCGCAAAAATCTGATTGCACCTAATTTTGTACAAAATGGCTGCCAGCGGCCATCTTGAATTTTGGACCGGACCCAAAAACACTCGCTCTTGTCCCAAGGTGATAACAAAGGTACCCAAGAAGTTACGTAAAGATCAGTTCATAAATACGGCCTCCAGTCTGAGCCGTGTTGACGGCACAACAGATGATGGGCCATGACAATACATCAAATTTGGCTTCGCCAAAGTTGAGCTAAAAATGGTACACTGTGGATGAGGCTCTGTTAGGGTGCAACATTTTGAGAAGTTATTTCTAGGTTAAGCCAGAATCAGAGGAGCTTCTGAAAGAACTTTCTAAAATCACTGACAAGCTCTCAAAAGACAAATTCAACAATGGACATAAAAAGCAATCGGTAACCACAATTTTTTTTAAACAACCTGTGTTCTGTGTGTATATGTAATGCAATAATCTGTACTATTCAAATTTTATTATGTTTTCAATTTTGATCGCAAAACATAACTTATGACCCTTCATTGGAATGAGTTGAGCTCACACCAATAAGAGGTCATAAGCTATGGTTTACTTTTGTAACTTTGCGGAATAACTGCAATGAACATTTTCTCCCATGTCTGTACCATGTGGCTGGGCCGATATCATCAGTATGGAAACAGAAGAAACATTTCTTGCAGAGAAGTTTTTTCCTGCATCCATACTTAAAATACAAGCTCATTCATTAGTTTTCATTAGTTATCCATGCTATCTCCATTCATAATGTACAGTCCTCTGTTATTTATCGCATTCATGATGACCCGCTTTCTTGTTGTACATTTGTAAGCAGCATTCCTTGTTCTGTACATTCCTATTTTTTATGTGAACTTTAAAATAAATAATGAAAACAAACTAAGTTAAGTTGCGACTCATTTCATCAGTTTCGTGTACACAAACAATTTAGAAAGACTGAAAACTGAAATAAATGTTCAAAGCATGCATAGATGTTGAGCATCCGAACAACGTGATGGTATCTCATTTTCCTTTGCTGATAAAAAGCATTGAATTACCCAAATCTGTTTAATTCAAACACCTGGATAACTCGAGGTTCACAGACGGTCTGGCAAACTTCGAGTTAATGGGTTTTGACTGTACATGTAGCTGAGAGTGATACCACACAAGTTTGATGCAACATATATTTTTAATGTTCCCTTGAGAACTGAACCATCTCAAAACAGACCCCATTAAGGTACAGAAACGTCCCCTCTTACTTGACCCAAACCGTCTTCCGGCAGTCTAGTAGAATAGTTTAAAGAATAAAATTATTAAAGATAAGTTTATTTTCAATAACACATCTGGTGATCAGAACTCCCTAACCTGTCGTATATATAATGACTTAAACTTCACATTTTTTGCCTCAAAAACATAGCTTATGATCTTGTTACGAAGAAGTATTCTAAGTACTGCCCAATTTGAATTAAAGTTAAGTAACTGCATAAAAACATCACCAAGCTCAGTAAAATTCAATGTCTACTAGTAGGTGTTCATGACAAAGGCACATACTAAATCAGTATAGCAAAAAAGTTAAAATTACAGTTGAAGGTAAGTAATGCTGCAAAAAAATCGAATAATTACGTGCCATAACTCTACACATAATCATCGGGCTGGACTGGTTTACAAACTTGTCCTGTAGATTGTTCAGTTAAACACAACTGCTGACTATTGGCCCAGCCAATTAATATTTGCTGAAGTTTTCGAGCTAATGAACGAAACATTTGTTCAAAATGATTAATTAGGAATCGTAACTCTGCTTCCTAATTATTAGACTGGACTTGTTTTCAAACTTAACCTATAGATTCTTTGGTTAAACTCAAACACCAAATATTTGTTGAAGTTATCATGCTAATGAAAGAAAAATTTGTTAGATTGTCAAATTAGGGGTTGTAACTCCATTCCCAAATTATCAGACTGGACTGGTTTTCAAAAGGGGCCTATAGGTTCTTTGGTTGAACTCAAATACCCTATACTGCCTCAATCAATAAATATTTTTTCAAGTTATTGTGGTAACAAACAAAAAATTTATTTTAATTGACTAATTACTTTGCACATAATCATCAGAGCAGGTTGAGGTTTTTTTTATCAAACATGACCTGTAAATTCTTCAGTCGAACTCAAATACCAGATATTGGTCCAAACAATAAATATTTGTTGAAGTTATCTTGCAAATGAAAGAAGATTCATTAAAATTGACTAAGAGGAGCCATAACTTTGCCCTTAATCATCGAAATGGTCTGGTTTTCGAATTTGATCATAAATGTATTCAGGACAACTCCCACATCAAATACAAAACCAATCAGATAATATTCGTTGAAGTTATCATACTAACAAACACTGGAGTGGATGGAATGACAGAATGTTAGAATGATGGAAAGATGGTAGGACAAGGGTAACACTATATACCCCCGGCCATTTTATGGTGGGGGAATAATAAAACAGTCAATAAATTAATTAGTGTTTAGTTGTTATAACTCCCTGTATTAATCACCAAACTCCATAAGAAAAGGATTCAACAGAATCATAACTACATAATGACACTGTAAACCCATTTTATTTAGCACCGACTATTTTACAGTGTTTGTCAAGTTAAATACCACACAAGTAAGTCGACAGGTCAATACAGGCGTAAACAGAACTTGGCAGAACAGTTAATAAACTCATCATGTTTGGCTGAGGTTGACACACTAACAAGTCCAACAATAAATTAACTGTTCATTTCTTGGCCAAAGAAGAGTCATCAGCACAAAATAAAGAGAGTCCAATTATAAACCGATGGTCATGAAACTTGAATCCAACCCGTTTATCATCAGGGTTTCACTGGGGTGGCATGGGATCCCCTGAACGGCTCCATTCTCCTCGCCCTAAATTCCCCTAACGCACATTCCACAGTTGATATATAAATTGCTATGAGAAAGTCTGACATCGGGGAAAACGTGAAATAAAACTCTCATGCTATTAACACAACACATTTGACAGTAATAATCACGGGTTACACCAAACAAGAGCAGGAAATGCATTGTAAAATTATACATGAATGTTGGTCAGTGATCAATCAATGACACTCTCCAAGTTCGCAAAGACCACATGCGGGTTGTGCGACAGTGTATGTGAGCGTCGGCAAACTTCAAGTCAATCAGTGACTAATGTCACAATTGCATGCTTTTTGATTTCCACGAGATCGTTTCTGAATAAACTGTTGTGACATATAATGGTTGTTGACACCCCTGTACACAGGGCTCAATTTAACTGGATTTGCATAGCGTTTTCGAATCAATTTTCAACTATGGGTAATCAATTTCACATGACAAAAACATATAAATAATAGGAATGCTAATCAAAATTTACCCCAAGTTAGTAAACTGCTAGTCAATTTTTTAAAATTAAATCGACCCCTGCCTGTACACGCAATCGTTGTTGAATTAGATCATCCATGCCACCATGGACCAGTATTGTAAACCAATTTGAATCTGACCAATGAACAGATTGAACGGAACTGAAATCAAGTGATGATCAGACCATTCACATAAGAGATGTAGAACAAAGACATAATGACACATGTGGGGGGTGATTTGCATGTATGTTCTTTGTTTTACTACTGGGACCTGACTCACTTAAAAGCCTTTCCCATAAACAATCTTCAATCCAAATTTGATTGAAATCTGATAACCCAAACCTTATAAAACAAAGACATAATGCCACATGTGGGGAGGTGATTTGCATGTATTTTCTCATTGCAGGGATATGACTCAATTGAAAGCCATTCCCATAAACAATATTCATTCCAAATTTCAGTGAAATCTGATAACCCAAATCTGAGATAAGAGACGAACAGACAAAAAATTGGCTATTTTACGAGACAAACGGCAATTTTTCAAAGTTAAAAGGGGGGATAAGTCTAAAAAGTGAAAAGTAAAAAATATTATTAGAGACTCACTTGAAAGCCTTTCCCATAAACAATTTTCATTCCAGATTTCATTGAGATTCAATGACCCAAACCTGAGATACAATGCAACAGACAAAAAATAAAATCTGATTGACATTTATATATGCGCATAGCCCTGAATGGACACAGCAGAAGTCTATGGTTGTCAATAGACGGCAGAGCCTTTCTGGTAATAGGCTCAGGCCATTTATCTGGAGCCTGATTCTTAGCCAAAAATCCCACTTCCGCAGTAAGAGAAATGGTATTACCCACACTACGATAGTGAGATTCGTCAACAGCTAAAGCATGAAGTTCACTAACTCTTCTAGCAGATGCAAAGGCTAAGAGAAATGCCATTTTATAGGTCAATAATTTGAACTCTACAACGGCTCAAACAGAGCTTCTTTAAGCTTCAACAGAACCCAAGCCAAATTCCACTTAGGAATTAATCTGAGGGTTCTAGATCTATAAATAGAGAAATTTCTAACCAGTTTGGACAATGAAGCATTAGATCCAATTGCCAAGTTATCATGATGAGCGTAAGTGTCTGATAACATAGACCTTTAGCCCTTAATAGTGACAGGCTGCAGTTTGAGATCGTCAAACAAGTAGACCAGAAAGTTGGCAATATCCGGTATGGATGGATCATAGACGTTTATTGACTGATCCTTACACCAACGGAAGAAAACCTTCCACTTCGCTGCGTAAATCAACGAAGAGGAGGACATCCTGCAGTTAGAAATTGCGTCCACTGCTCGTCCTGTAAACTGTTTGCTGTGCAAGAAGGACCGCACAACAGAAATACATGAAAGTTGAGACCTTCTGGGTTGTGATGCAGTGTGTGTCACTTCGCCTGATAAAGAAGGTCCTCTCGCGAAGGAAGCTTCCGGGGAATGTCCCATAACAGACACCTGAGAAGATTGATCCACGGTTTCTGTGATGACAGAGGTGCTACTAGAATAATTTTGCAACAAGACTGTTTGATCTTTAACAGAATCTGCTCAATCAATGGAGTTGGAGGATATCCTATCATTCCGTCTCATGAGATTGACAGAGCACCTACTGCATACGCTCTATGGTTTGGACATGGTGACATGAACGTCGGTAACTGACTGTTCAGGTGTGTTGCAAGCAGATCTATCATGGGTCGATCCCACTGGTAGCAAATCTGTCTAAGAAACTTGTTTGTTGAGTGTCCACTCCGATGGCAACAGGCAACCTTTCCGAGATAGTGAGTCTGCTAATATGTTTAGACGACCCGGTATATGATGGACAGAAAGCTGAACATGATGATTCATGACATATAGAAGAATCTTCTCCATTTGATCGCATAATGGAATCGAATGAGTGTCACCTTGGTTCCTGATATACACTACGACTGTCGAGTTGTCCGACAAAATCTGAACTTGAGCATCCGCTAGAATGTGAATCCAATGTTGTAGCGCTAACCATATTGACATCATCTCCTTGATATTTATGTGTTTCTCTAGGAACCAAGGGTCCCAAAGACCCTGACACTTCAAGTCTGCGGGGCTCAGGGTCGCGCCCCACCCCTTTAGACTTGCATTGTCATAATCGTGAAAGCCGGATCCGGCAGTTGCAGCGAAACTCCTTGAGTTAACCACTGAATATCTGCCCAAATCTGGACCTTTTGTTTTACTAGGTCCGTTAAAACAATACTGGTCTCGAGCAAATGCATCTTCACACTCCAGTTCTGTATAAAGAATATCTGGAGGGGACGCGTGCGTAGTCGGCCCATTGGAATAAGATCCGCAGCCGCTCTGCACAATCCCATCAGTCGCATAAATTCCCTGTTAATGTGTCTGAGTGTAGACAAAAGTGAACATAACAACTGACTAATTTTGCTCTGGGTAACGGCAGACAAACCAGATTGTTCTGAGTCTCGAAGCTCATCCGAAGTGAATGAACGACTTGGACGGATCTAGATCTGACTTTTTCTTATTTATTATGAAACCGAGACATGGGAGCACTTGAAGCAGACTCTGAACATCGTTCTGAAGAACAATTTTGTTGCCATATCTCTGAAGAATGTCGTCCAAGTAAGCTGACGTTACTGCAGACAAATGAGCTCGGAAATGAGACATTACCGAGTTCATTATTCGAGTGAATGCCCAGGGAGTCACGTTCAGACCGAAGCACATCGCTCGGAACTGATACATTTTCCCTTGTACAGCGAACCGGAGGTACTTTCTGAATGCTGGATGTACCATGACATGAAAGTATGCATCTTTTAGTTCTATGCTTCCCGCATAGTCGTTCACTCGAATGCTCGCCCTCACCGACCGAATGGTCTCCATATAGAAATTCGGAGCCACGATAAGCTTGTTTATCCAGCTCAAGTCTATTACCAGTACTGTCTGGCTTTGGTACGAGGAACAGGTGACTGTGAAACCTTGAGAATTTTGATTCTCGATGACCTCTATTGCTTCCTTTGATAAGAGAGCTTGTCCCTCCGCTAGTAGAGACTCTCTTTTGCAAGGATTTGACAGAAGATTTGTCCAACGCAGACATCTTGTTAGTGGTGGTTTCGCTCGGAATGTTAACCATAGGCCATCTGAGACTACACTTCTCACCCACTGATCTTCCATAATTGTTATCCAGTTTTTCACGAAGCTTGATAACCTTCCGCCAACTGGCAGGCAATAGAGGTCCTGACCATCACCTGTACGACCTGCGAGGCCTACGGGAGGAGAAACCACGTCCTCCCTGCCAAGAGCTTTGACCCGTTGGCTTAGGGGCGTCTGACCGGTAGTCTCAATCAGACCTACTCCCCTTTCCCGAGTCGCTGTACTGACGACCTCTAGAGTAATTATAGGAGGGTTTCCTATACCCTCGTGAGGAGTCCCCTTTTGACGTATTCTGGCTGGGATGTCCTCCTTTTCTCTTTTCTGCTGCAGTGGGTTGATTTGACGCCGACTTTAGAAGCAGAGAATTAGACGCTTTCTTAGTAGCCTGATCAAAGACTAATGAAAGCTTGTTGTAAAATATAGTATGTTCGGAAACCGGAGCAACTCGAAGAGAGTTTTTCACCTTGTCATCTATCAAAGATGACGACGCAAGAGCACCATCACGTCTAATTAACTCCAGATTAGCCACTATTAGGGCGGAGTTATACGTGGTATACATAATTGCCCTGGAAAGAACTCTTAGAGAGGTACGAAGGTCCACAAATTCCTTTCTGTTGAGACGTTGCGCCAAAACTCTTATATGGTGATCTGCTTACGACATAGCATCCAAATTCACTCCATTAGAAGAAATTGTCGTCCCAATTGTGTCCGAGTGAATTGTAAATGAACCAGGCTAGGATACTTCTAGATCCTCGGCCTGCTCATCCAAACAAAGAGGAACTCTCTGAACATCTTCACCGACCATTTTAAATGAACGTGGTCCAAGAAACAGTAAATTTATAGAAGATGATGTCAAGAAACCGCCTTTCTTCTTTCCACTGGAGAGATTAAATACGGCCTCGTCTAAATGGCCGAAGACCTGCGACACCTGCCTTGGCTGAACCGGAAAAGAAAAGACTTCCTCCTTTGTCCGGATAAAGTCTGCGTCCATCGATGCAGCGGTTTCTTTCTAGTCGTCGCAGCATTCTGATTCACTGGAACAAATTCAGGGTAGTATTGATGCGATTAAATCCATTGCAACCATGTGTTGTTCCGAAAGGGAAGGGTAATCTTCTTCCAAATCCCTTTCACCATCCGAGAGAATCAGTTGCGAATCTCTGTCATTTGCATCTGAATGAACAGATGACTGGACCGCCCAGCACCGTCCCACAGCTCAGGTTCTGAGACTGTAGTAGGCTGCTCTTGCCCTTGCTGGGATGCTATGATCAGCTGTGCAATCTGCGACAGCAAGTCTGTTATGGAGGCCTGAGGAGCACCGGCCTTCTGTTTTTTCGCCGCTTACTGCTCCTGGAACGGTGTGTCCGAGATGGCTCTTTTCTCTAAACTTCCCGATGAACAAGGCCTCGTCTCCCTAGCTACCGGATGGTCAGACTTCGCAGACGATGAGTGGTCCTTTCTTGGCGATGCAGGCTGGATATCCGAAGTCGGGTAACTAGGGTGCATTCATGTGTGCTTTGTAGATGATGTGGAAGAAGCCGTAACTCTAGCCGAGGCCAGGTGCGATCTATATGAAGCATCCTGGACGGAAGGTGCAGACGTATGCTCCGACTCACGCAAGTTTTTTATCACAACATCTGGCCCCAGATGTTGCTGGGAAAGAGAGGGACCTCTCACACTCGCGACCCTTTCAGACCTCGTTGAGCTTCCCACGGTACTTGTTGGCTTTTTCCTCTGTTCCAGCGTCACTGGGTGAGCATGTTTATGTTTTAAGGTTTTCGCTCCACCCAATCCACTTTTATCGACCACAATGGACACACCTGACACCCAAGGATGGAGTAACCGCTTCACCAGTCAAGCTAGCTGCAGACAAGGGACTAAAACCACCGACCAGTGGCTTTATCCCGTCTAATATTCATGAGCACCTTGGCAGCTAGCTCTGTTTGCTCATCAGAGTGGGACGAGGGTAGCACACTTTCTCTTGGTGTTACATAACCATCACCATGTTCTTGTTCCTCTGAAAAAGAAACAGAAACTTGACCGACTTTGTGGCGGGAGGACCGTCATTGGCCTCTCACCACTAACAACATACCGTGACACCCGTGTTCAACGTTGTCATCCCATCTGACACATGTAAGATAAGAATTAGTAGGAGTACATCGACTACAAGCAAGGCAACAAGCATGTAAATCTGAAGTAGATTTCCTAGCCTTGCATTTTGATCAAAAAGCTTTCATAATTAATCAAAACAAAGTCGACAGTACTCCTACCAACTCCACAATAAATATATGATAAAGATACATAATAAACAACATTCAAAATACAAATCGAAAAATTAATTTCAAAACAATTTTAGAAAACATTTTGACAAAAGCCTAAGTTCCCAAAGGGAACAAGATGAGCCCAAAGGTATCCCGGTAGAGCTTAAGTGTGGACAAAATTCCAAAAATAATTGCTACACTACCAGAATAACATAATATGTATCTTACAACAATCCTACAGTAAAAGAAATAGCAAACTACATATATTTATAAGACGTTGCAAATGTAAACAACGTCACAAGGAAAAACTGGAAACAAGACCCCAGGCACTAAATAAAAAGGCCCAAAGTCAGTAACAGATTTTAAACTATCCGATGTAAAGCAAGATCTTCAGATGAAGAAACAACGATACATCGGATACAAGATGCATGACCAAATGCCTAAACACCCCTAGGGTGAGGATGTAACCATGGGGGATATACAGAATAAACATTCTGTATAAGACGTCAAACTCCCAAGAAATTTATAAAAAAAATTCCAAAAAGTAAGCCAAAAAGCTTGGGAGTTTAACAGGAGTGCTTCAAGGAAGGATAGGGAAGGAACACTTAACAAACAGTGGATAAATCATTAGCTAGAATGATGACATCAGGCCCATGTCCTGAAATTGGGAAACATGAAATAATTTTGATAATGAAAGTGTCAATGACATTGTAGCTTAACTTGACTGTTTGTTGTGATTGATGAAAAGGATAATGTTCAATGTTTATGAAAGGATTATGAAATAAGACAACAATTGTGATAATTGGGAATATGTTCATTTCTGTTTCCTGTATGCTATATTTTTAATAAAAATAATATGAGGTATACAATGTACTAAAGAGCTGAGGGGTGGGTTAATATGACTTCACAGTTAATGTATGAGGCCCTCACAGTTAACGTATGTCAACGAAAGTTACCAAGTTACAGTGAAATTATTCCAAAACGAGTCATCCTATCAAGTTACATTGAACTTCCTTCATAAATATGGCCTGTAGACTGTGCTAAAGGTTTTCAGGCTTCAGGCCTATGTGGTCATGATGGTTGACCGATTGCAACTAGAAGGGAACATCCTCATCTCGACATTATACTGAGTCATTCTACTAAGTTACAAGGAAATCCCTTCACAAATATGACCTGTAGTCTTTACTAAAGTTCTTGGGGTTTTGGGCTCGGGAAGTCATCATGGTTGAATGATCGTGATCAAAAGAGGACGTTGTCATCTGGGCATCATCTGGAGTGATCCTATGAAATTGCAATGAAATCCCTTCATAAATATGACCTGTAGACTGTGCTCAAGGTTTTAGGGCTTTGGGCCCCTGAAGCCGTCACAGTTATTTATTTATTTATTGGTGTTTAAGGTCACATATTTCTGCACAATAACTAACCATGACCGTGACAGTTTTACAGGTGGAGGAAGCCGGAGTACCCGGAGAGAACCACCGAGCAACAGCGAGCAACTGTCAGCTCCCCAACATTCCAACTCCACACAAGCAGGGTTAGCATTGGTTGAAGACAGGTGCACCATCGATGTGCAGTACGCCTTAGTACACAGCGTCACCGTGCCCCCACGTGGGCAATGGGGTGAAGTGTCTTGCCCAAGGACACAACGCGGTAGCCGCAGGTGGGATTCGAACCGAGGACCTCTCGGCTTGCAGCCTGCACCTCTACCAACTGAGCCACTGCGCCCCCGCCGTCACAGTTGACCAATCTTGACCAAAAGAGGATGTCATCATCTAGGCATTATATGGAGTCAACCTAACAAGGTACAATGAATTCCTTCCATAAATACGACCTATAGACTATGCTAAAGGTTTTTGGGGTTTGGGCTCGGGCAGCCATCAAGGATGAATGATCGCGACCATAAGGGGACATTCTCATCTAGAAATATTTGGAGTCATCCTACCAAGTTACAATGAAATCCCTTCATAAATCGATGGGTTAGAGCTAAAACCATGTATCTCCATTTTCCACAGTTTTTCAGCAGAGCAAATTTTAACTTCATCACCTGTTGCCTTGTTAATTGCATTGGGTTGGATAAATTCAAATTCACAGTCATAAATATTTGTATATACTTGACAACAATATAAAAGTGCATTTCCAAAACAGTTTACATAAATCCAATTAAAGTCTCCCCAATTAGACATGTGTCAGATAAGTGGTTTTAACAATGCAGAAACTGCCACCTGTTCCCAGTAATGGAACGGGAGAGTTAAGTATTTAAAGCTGATGTAATCTGGCAGTGTGTGTGGGTGTATCACATTACAGTCATGTGGAGTGTAAAATGAATGTATAGAGGCTTATTGCGGATTATTCACACCAGATGTCAGAGGAACTCCCAAAGTAATAACCTGTTAACTGTAGGGAATTGATTTTACTATGAGAGAAATATTCACCCCATAATAGATAGAAATGGTAAAACCAACTATGTAAGGTTACACTCTCTTAGCAGGTCTGATGGAGAGATAATTGGTTAATATTCTGGTCATATATTATGAAAGTGACCACATACAAGTCAGCAGATTAGACCAAATAAAAGAGCACATTTTTCCTTATTAGAGGACAACAAAACCCAAATATACAAAATTTCTTCGGATACCTGGTTTTAGCCTTAACCCATCAAAATATGACCTGTAGATTGCACTAAAGGTTTTCGATCTTTGGGCCCCTGTAGCCATCACAGTTGCCCAATCGCGTCCAAAAGGGGACATTCTCATCTAGACATTATATGAAGTCAACCTACCAAGTTACAATGAAATCCCTTCATAAATATGACCTGTAGACTGTGCTAAAGGCTTTCGGGTTTCGGGCTCGAGCAGCCATCATGGTTGAATGATCACAACCAAAAGGGGTCATTCTCATCTGAGCATCATCTGGAGTGATCCTACGAAGTTACAATGAAATCCCTTCATAAATATGACCTGTAGACTGTGCTCAAGGTTTTAGGGCTTCGGGCCCCTGTAGCCATCACAGTTGACCAAGTAAGACCAAAAGGGGATGTCATCATCTAGGCATTATATAGAATCAACCTAACAGGTTACAATGAAATTCTTACATACATACGACCTATAGACTATGCTAAAGGTTTTTGGGCTCGGGCAGCCATCAAGGCTGAATGATTGCAACCAAAAGGGGACGTTCTCATCTAGACATTATTTGGAGTCATCCTACCAAGCTACAATGAAATCCCTTCATAAATATGACCTGTAGACTGTGCTAAAGGTTTTCGGGCTTTGGGCTCCTGTAGCCATCACAGTTGCCCAATCACGTCCAAAAGGGGACGTTCTCATCTAGACATTATATGAAGTCAACCTACCAAGTTACAATGAAATCCCTCCATAAATATGACCAGTAGACTGTGCTAAAGGTTTTCAGGTTTTGGGCTCGGGCAGTCGTCACAGTTGACAGATCGCGACCAAATGGGGAAGTTCTCATTTAGACATCATACGGAGTCATCCTACCAAGTTACAATGAAATCCCTCCATATTAAATATGACCTGCAGACTGTGCTAAAAGTTTTTGGGTTTCGGGCTTGGGCAGCCATCACAGTTGACAGATCATGACCAAAAGGGGATGTTCTCATCTAGGCATTATACAGAGGCATCCTACCAAGTTACAATGAAATCCCTTCATAAATACGACCTGTAGATTGTGCTAATGGTTTTCTGGTTTTGGGCTCGGGCAACCATACCGGTTGACCGATCGAGACCAAAAGGGGACGTTCTCATCTAGACATGACCCCCAAACCTGCATATGAAATATTGTGACGATCAGACAAGAACTATGGGGTGTAGCCTGTGCTAAAGGAACATGTGAACAGGCTCACAGACTAACAGACTTCCGCACGCATGATGGCAATAGCTTATCTTGACTTTGTCAAGTTAAGCTAAAAATTATAAAGTTACAGTCCCGAACATTTCCAAACACAGTTGTTCACTTCCATCATCCAATTGTGTCTTTGGATCCACCAATTCTACCATTGATTTGTGTCTGGCATCTTTAAAACTGAGACTTAAAAGCACAGATGTCAGTTTGTTTTTACTGACAGAAGGGCCAAACAAAGAATGGTGGTTTGCACCAATTTCGGTGTCTTCCTGGATACTGCACATGTGCAGTTCGGAAAAGTATGGAGGACCAGCTAGGACATTCAATTTTCAGTTTTGCATGCAAATTTGGGGGATTGGGGGGCAAAATTTGTGTTTGGCCCTGGATTAATTTTTGAGTTGGCACCAGCTAGTCTGGGCCATTGGTTGTTGTATAAAAATACAGTTTGTTTTTGAGACAAAATTAGAAAAATAAAATTTGAAACCAAGTTACAATTTTCACTTGAATCGAACAGCAATGCAGAAAACAACAGTTTTCAGCATCAAGATTACTCAAATATTGCCAAAATTAACTGTTCGAGTGTTATACTATTTTTGAAAGATAATATGCAACATGAGTATTCTTTTAAATAGATGCTAAGCAACCAGCAAGGGAAGCCTTGGTTTAGCAAGATGTTGCTCATGAACAATTGCTTCCTTGCAATTTATTGGAGAGTGCTTGTTGGAATTTTCCAATAATTTGTAAGGAAATAATTTTTTAAAAAAAGTTTGTTTTCTACTGCTAAGAAAACAAGACTGTGCATAAAATGTAAAGCAACTAAATGGCTTTCAGCACTTTTCAATAGTGAGAGTGACTTCAAGAATTCACCCAGTTAACTTACCCAACAGTGATAACTGGTCAGTGCTATTCACAAAATTCATCCTTCAAATTTTATGATTGAAAAAATCAATAAAATTCAAACACAATTTATGTGAATATTGCTGGTCAGTTCTGGCTATTAGGTTAGGTGGAGGCTTTTGTGTTTTGGAAGTGATGATCTCAACTAGAAACAAGTTAGATTCACCAGCAGTGAGTTGGACAACCATGGAAATAGGACTCCTTGTGAAATGAAATGTCTCTAATTTTCTTTACAGGCAAAGAATCAATCAATTTTGATTCAAAAGTTGATTTGATTTGCTAATTCGATATATATTTGATTCAAGTGAAAGTTTCTGATTTTTTCAAAACCCTTCACGTGATGAATACTAGAAATTACCTGCTGTGCCGTGATACTTTTTCTCACACTATCAACGATCCAGTTTACCATGTGTCGCTGTTCAAATGAGCGTTTAGCATTCTGAAGATCAAGTTGATAATCCTGAAAAATGCAGTAAAAGAACATAATTGGTACATCACACCAACTGGCTCTTTGTTTACAAGCAAACCATTGTGAAATCATTGACAAATGCATTTGTATCTGTCCAGCTTGTATTCAGTCAACTGCATCAAACTTGCATTTACTGTGGAAATCAATTGAATTTTAAGGGATAACTCTTATTTTTCAACATGTAGAGAGAAATAACCTCACTGTTTTGGGGAAAAGCTATTTCATCACTCGCAAAAGAGGTTGTAATGCCTGTCCTTATTTATTGATATTTATTTATTTTTCATTCATCACTAGATACACATATTTATCTATGTACTAACCAGTCTTTGCTTGACATCTTGAAACACTGTATGCAGTCTCTGACGATACACAGCTTCTAACTGCAAATCAACATTCTCCTACAAGAAATGTTACAAAATGATAGTTTACGTTATCTAAAAAAATGCATCACTACACATGGTTACTGATAGTCTTGTTGATTATAGTCGTGCACATTAATGCATATGAATATTTTATTTTTAAGGAGGGGGGGGGGGGGGGGAATTTTTATTATACCTACCACAATTGTTTACAACACGCTTGCACCACAGTGGAAGTCCCTAACTTGGATTTTTGCCAGAAATTTTTGGCTGCTACACACCACATATCAAAACATTCTGACTGCTGGATCTGAAGATGGAGATTTTTAAAGAAAATTCCTCATTTTGAGCTAAGTTACAATTCAAGTTCACACAGTGACCCCAAATATGGACCTAGGGACATGGCTTGAACAAACTTTAATCTCACCCCCCTAAGGATGCTGCATACCAAATATCAAAACATTCGACTGCTGGATCTGAAGAAGATTTTTAAAGAAAATTCCTCATTTTGAACTAAGTTATAATTCAGGCTACTACAGTGAGCCCAACTATGAACCCAGGGACTTGGCTTGAACAAATCTGAATCTCACCCCCCCCCCCCCCCCCCCCCCCCCAAGCATGGGGCATACATAATATCAAAAGATTCTGCCTGCTGGATCTTGAAAAGAAGATTTTCAAAGAAATTTGCCTGAAATGCACTAAGTTCAAATTTGTACTCTTATACTGAGTCCAAATATAAACCCAGGGGGGCCGATTTGAACAAACTTGAATCAGATCCACCCCACAATGTTGCATAACAAATATCAAAAGATTCTGCCTGCTGGATCTGGAGCAGAAGATTTTTTAAGAAATTTGCCTGAAATGCACTAAGTTCGAATTCAGGCTTCTATAGTGAGCCCAAATATAAATCCAGGGAGGCCGATTTGAACAAACTCGAATCAGATCCACCCCACAATGTTGCATACCAAATATCAAAAGATTCTGCCTGCTGGATCTGGAAAAGAAGATTTTTAAAGAAATTTGCCTGAAATGCACTAAGTTCGAATTCGAGCTTCTATAGTGAGCCCAAATATGAATCCAGGGGGCCGATTTGAACAAACTTGAATCAGATCCACCCCACAATGTTGCATACCAAATATCAAAAGATTCTGCCTGCTGGATCTGGAGAGAAGATTTTTTAAGAAATTTGCCTGAAATGCACTAAGTTCGAAATCGGGCTCCTATACTGAGCCCAAATATGAACCAGGGGGCTGATTTGAACAAACTTGAATCAGATCCACCCTACAATGTTGCATACCAAATATCAAAAGATTCTGTCTGCTGGATCTGGAGGAGAAGATTTTTTAATGTTTTTCCCATTGCCTACCGTGTTAAAAAGTGCCGACTCAGCACTTTTTCAAAGTCCCGAAACTGTACCCTATGATAAAACCGATGGCAATTTTTTTTACCAATCCTTTCTGTTGGTCCTAAGGAAGCTTCACACCAAATAAAAATTCTCGGTGCCGCGCAGTTTTGGAGATATGGGCGTTTTAATTTTTTTCTATTTTTAGCTCCTGCGGTTCCCACGGGGCTGCAGGAAAAATGTTTTGGCATAAATCAAGTACTTATAACCCAATAATACCTCATGTTAAATTTGGTTCAAATTGGCCTCTGGGTTCAGAAAATAGAAATTTTGGGCGCGGCAAAAAAATTCTTGCCCCTCTCAGAACAATGGTAAATATTGCCCGTCAAACTTCTCTTGAACAAACTTGAGTCTACACCTCAAATAGAAGCTGCATAACAAATATCAAGTCTCTGTTATGCATGGTTCATGAGAAGAAGATTTTTCAAAATTTTGTGCATTTTGGCCCCACCCCACTCCACAATATAAGCAGAAATCCAAATTGAAGAAAAACCCAAATGCCCCTATATAACCGCTACTCATGTGAATTGAACTACAGCCAGTGGCTTGGGAGAAAATGACCCAAACACCACCTTCACGACGTACGACGGACGACAGACGACAGACAAAAAGTGATCAGAATAGCTCACCCCGACTTTTAGTCAGGTGAGCTAAAAAAGGAAACATCACTTTATTTTTCCACTGCAGTGAAGACCTATCATTCATATCACTATCCGAGGGTCCATGGGTGAAAATAATAAATGGATAGGCCCAACTCAATACACAAAATAAGCTGGACGTGTCAACCCATAAAGACTTTGTTTCTGTTTACTTTGAATGAAGGCGTCATTCCTATTGGGAAACACATGTGTATTTTGAGTAATCTCCCTTGAAGCACAACTGCTCTGAAAAATCTGATTTCAGATTCCATTCAGTGTTTTACCCACTCTTTCCCTGGTTATGTTCATGAAACGTCAGCAGAATTTGGACTTCTGTATTTCTTAGAAAGTGATAATCCCCCACCCCGAAAAAATACTTCCCTGTACCGATTATTCTCACTATTTCTCATTCGTGTTTCCACAGCAAAAAAGGTTACTTGACGCCAGTACCTGGCAAATTAACGTTTGGTATTCGACAAGGTGGGTTATCCTTGAGTTGGACAGCTCATCAAACACCGAGTCAAGTTAGCATTTGAATTCCCCTGCCATGTGCGCCCAACCTCTCGAAATTATGGCGATGACCTTTCCCCTCTCATACTTAAGACACGCCTGTGTCTATTTACCTGTTTATTTGTTGGTTTTGGGCCTTAAAACCAATGTGCCCTTTTCAATTTCCCGGTTTCCCATTTTTGTGAAATGACTGTCCAAATAAGAAGGCCCAACGCAGGCCATTTATTTCAATGCGGCAGTGCCTGAGAATCAATTCCTTTTTTTTTTTGGCCTTATATAAATTGATTTATGACAAATTATTGGAGAGTGCCTGTGGGCACTCTCCAATAATTTGCAATAAAACAAATTTCGAATAACAAGTTTAGAACACAAACTAGAGGAAGTGATTGTACCTTCGGAACAATACACAGGATTTTCCTTAGTGGTTTTACTCACTGTTCTACTCAGCAAGGCCTAAGGGGGCTCAATACCAAATAAAAATTTGAATTTTTTTCGGTTTCGTGAAATGTTTTGGCAAAAAGGTGTTAACCAACTACCAGTTTGTGCCCTTGATTAATAGAGAAGTGTATTACAGTCATTCCTGTGAAAAGTTCAAGTCAGTCGGCCCTTCCAGTCCAAAGATATCGGCTCCCGCATATTTAGGCGTTTTTGGCTGGAAAAACATTTTCCGCAATATGTGGATAGTTTTATTTATGAGAACTAATGAATCTAGACATAATAAAGTGAAAACAAAAACACAAGAAAATTTTTTTCAATTTTTGGTCACAGTGTCCCGAAGCCATGTTTGACTGTTAGCAGAAGCCAAATGAAGAACAACTCCAATTCCAAAAGACGATAACTGTTCATATACACTGTGAATTCAACATTTTTAACCTTAGAAGCTTTCAAATCATCCCCGTTGTTGAGTACTCAGACCGCAAAATAGCCCGGTCGTAACAAAAATTTCCGACTTTTCGTCAAAAATTTCAGTCCGAAGCAGACCGAAAATTTTCAGTGTAAAAAAAAAATTTTCGTCTCAAAATTGAACGAAATGGATACAAAACAAAAATTTTTTTTTTGATTTTTTGGCCGCCATTTTGGATTAACGAAAAATCGAAACGAAATTCTTTTGATTTTTCTTATAAAGCGGTATTCTGCCTTCAATATGGATCCGTTTTAGAGGGCTCATTATATTTAAATCTCGATATTTCAATCCAAAATGGCCAATTTTCAAAATAACTTTCCATTTTGTGAAAAATTTTGGCAGAAAACATAAAAAATGGAAAAAAATACTGATTATGTTTGTTTTAGACAAGAGTAATTCTGACAAGTCTGCCAAAAAATTAAGTCGATAGCTTTTTTCCTTTATGAGATATTGGCCTATAAAGGTTTGGGCGTTTTGGGGCATTTTGGGGCATTTTTGCCCAACAAGAAACATTTTGCCCCAAATACTGATGGTTTTATTTATTAGGACTCATGGCCATCATTGATAGTTTTTATTTATGAGAAATAATGAATCTAGACATAATAAAGTAAAAAAAAAGAAGAAAATTTTTTTCAATTTTTGGTCATAGTGTCCCGAAGCCATGTTTGACTGCTAGCAGAAGCAAAAGTAAGAACAACTCCATTTCCAAAAGATGATAACTGTTCATGTACACTGTGACTTTAACATTTCTACCCTTTGAAGCTTTCAAATTGTCCCCCTTGTTGAGTACTGTGACGGCAAAGTAGACCGGTGGAAACAAAAATTTCCGACTTTTGGTTGAAAATTTCTAAGTCCAAACCAAAAATTTTTCTGGTGCAAAAAAATTTTTTTTTCGTCTCCAAATGGCCTAAAACGCATAAATAACCGAAAATGAAAATTCGATTTTTCGGCCGCCATTTTGGATTGTCGCAAATTCGGATCAAAATTTTTTCGATGGTTTTTACAATTTGGTGATATAGTCTTCATATCTAAGCCATTTTAGATGGTTCAGCATATCCCTGTCCCAAGATTGAGTTAAAAAATGGTCAAATTTTGAATTTTTTTTTTGTTACGAAAAACGTTTTGGCAGAAAGGTGTTAACTAGATACATTTTTGTACCATATGCTGATGGAGGGGTGTATTGCTGACATGTCTGAGAAAATTTCAAGTCAATTGCCCTTTCCAGTCCAAAGATATGAGCTGCCGAATATTTTTGTGTTTTTTGGAATAAAGGGTTAACTGAAACATTTTCAGAAAAATGGGAATATGACGATTAGTTACAAATCATGACCCTTTATGAGTACAGAAACTTTAAAAAAAAATTGTCAAGAGCATTTTCGAGAAATAGTGAAAATAAAAAGTGTGGAAGAATAATAATAATAATAACTAGAGGAAGTGATTGTACCTTCGGAACAATACACAGGATTTTCCTTAGTGGTTTTAGTCACTGTTCTACTCAGCAAGTTCTAAGGGAGCTCGATACCAAATAAAAATTTGAATTTTTTATGGCTTCGTGAAATGTTTTGGCAGAAAGGTGTTAACCAACTACCATTTTGTGCCCTTGATTATGAGAAAAATGTATTACAGCCATTCCTGTGAAAAGTTCAAGTCAATCGCCCCTTGCAGTCCAAAGATATCGGCTCTCGCATATTTGGGCGTTTTGGGGCGGTTTGGGTGGGAAAACATTTTCCGCAATATGCAGATAGTTTTATTTATGAGAACTAATGAATCCAGACATAATATTTATTTATTGATGTTTAAGGTCACATATTTATGCACAATGGCTAATCATGAACGTGACAGTTTTACGGGTGGAGGAAGCCGGAGTACCCGGAGAGAACCACTGAGCAACGACGAGCAGCTGCCAGCTCCCCAACATCGTAACTCCGCACTGCAGCACAGGCAGGGTTAGATTGGTTGAAGACAGGCGTACCATCGACGTGCAGTACACCTTAGTACACGGCGTCATCGTGCCCCCACATGGGCAATGGGGGTGAAGTGTCTTGCCCAAGGGCACAACGCGGTTGCCGCAGGTGGGATTCGAACCGAGGACCTCTCGGCTGGCTCCAGTGAAAAGTGAAAAAAAAAAAAAAAAAAACACAAGAAATTATTTTTCAACATTTCTAACCTTAGAAGCTTTCAAATCATCCCCGCTGTTGAGTATTTTGATGGCAAAGTAGCCCGGTCGTAACAAAAATTTCAGACTTTTGGTTGAAAATTTCAAAGTACAATAAGTCCAAACCGGAATTTTTTCTGGTGCAAAAAAATTTTTTTTTTGGTCATTCTTCGGCTTTTTCGTCTCAAAATTGAGAAGAACGCAAAAAAAACGAATTTTTTATGAGCCTATTAAAATACATTGACGGTAGGTGATATAATGGCAAGGGTTTTTTTTTACAGAAACCCTGTTTCATGTAAATGACTGGGGTCTTCTCGTTTGTCTGACAGCCATTGTTCAGGGGAGACGTGTGATAACTACCATGATATTCGGAAGGTTGTTCTCGGGTTTTGGGGTTAGGACAGAGAAATTTGTGGAGGGGGTAATAGCTAGAGGGCCCTAGACTTCTAGTAAGGACAAAGCCTCCCCGAGAATATTTAGCAAAATTCACTCCTCTTTAAGATTCAATCTGATCAGTTGTAGCATGTGCTGCCCAACATTGAAGAGCATTTGTGAGGGCTCTAAGTTGTGTGAAATTGCATTGGGTCAATTCTCTCCTTTCCTTTTTTTTGGAGGGGGGGGGGGGGGTAAACATTTAGAAGACTTGCCCCCCCCCCCCCCCCCCCCCCCCCCCCCCCCTTAATTCCATGGCTATGCTACTAAATCAAAACAGCAGCAATGTCGGCAGCACCTCTATGCAGTACGCCAGCTCCCAGAGGGCGCATCTAATGAAATTCTGTACTGACCGCCAAGGCTCCATACATTGGAACAACCATACCCATTCCAAACTGCGCATTATTACTATGTCGACCTCATTAAATGTCAATGAGTGGACGACATTATCAGTATATCCACTGCAGCTGTAATTCCCATTCAGAAGTCCAAAACAACTGCTACCATAAATGTTTCAATGAACATTATTTTCGAGGATTTCCAACCGCTTTGGCATCCAACTCTCATGCGTGGAGGCGGAAAGACTACTACATGATAGGCAGTGATGTCGTGGACCCTCACGATTGCAGAATAAACCTAGAATTCAGAAATCAAAAAACGAGCGTGTAATTGGGTGGGGGTCGGGCGTTAGGTTGTGGGGGGGGGGGGGGGGGGGCTGACAATCATTATGAGCAGGAGTGTTAGTTTAATTTATCACTCAAAACGTAAAATGACACTGAGCGCCTACCCTATATAATCTAAAAAGCATATTTTTCTGATTTTTATGTAATACACTCTGCTCCGGGATTTCTAATAAATAATTGGTACCTGGTATTGATGGTTTGGCAGTTCCATTCTCGCTCTCGCTGGTCTTTGATCAATAATAATAATAAAAAAAAAAAAATCAAAAAAAAAAAAAAAAAATCAATGCAATAACAAATAGATTTTCCCTTCAGGAAAATCCAAATAATAAAAAGTAAACACTACGTTCCATGTACAGTAGATTGTGGCGAGAGTTTTTGGAGCAGCGACTCGAAATTTTCAGCGTTTGTTCTGGAAGATCTGCCAAACACGACCACGTCACTGGAAAATCCAGAAACCCAGCATGTGGCCTGCGAGAACCTCGTGCGCATGCGCATACGCTCTTCTCGATTTCGAGAATGACGAAATGCGGAATTCGTGTCACTCTTCATGGCATGTGATGCAGCAAATATTCGTGAACGCTGAGTGAAAATTTCATGGAAATCCGCCAAGAATTGGCTGAGAAATAGCGGTTTGAAGAGAGGAGGTAATTTTTTGAATTTGGTCTTTTTCAAGCCGGTACGAAAGAAGACGTGGTGAATGGGCGCAGACTGCCCTACTCATCCCTCTCTGGGGTAGTTCCTCTTAAAACTTACAACTGGGTGTGACTGGTGACGAGTTGACTGTAAATCGAAGTTGCTTCTTTAAGACCACCACCCAGGGAACCCAACGCAACCTCTAAATCTTTGAGAAACGTCAGAAGTTAAAAGTCAAAAGAAATTGGCGGTAAGTAGGTTTTTGGCATGCAGGAAAAGATTCACGAAACTTTGCATATTAAACATCATTAAAGTTAAAAAATTTATAGTAATTTATATATTTTTTATACTTACCAATGACCCAGACTTAGCTGGTGCTAACTCCACAAAAACCAGGGCCAAACACAAATTTTGCCCCCCAATCCCCAAAATTTGCATCCAAAACAAAAAGAAATCATGTCCTAAAGGACCTCCATAGTACGACTCTACTGCGCATGCGCAGTGACGCAGTCGTCCCGAAATTGGCGCCAAATATCATTCTTACTGGCAGTGCCTGGTCAGCGCTATGTACTCAGCGGGGAGGCAAGAGTTCCCAACTCAGGGAGGGCCATCCCCGTCTGGGTCATTGGTAAGTATAAAAAATATATAAATTACTATAAATTTTTTAACATTTTTATACTGTACCAATGACCCAGACTTAGCTGAATAGTAAACAGGCTGGAGGGCCTAGGACATAGAGGAAAATCCAATAAGCTCAATTATAAAATAAAGAGGTAACCCCTTAAGGAGAAAAGGAGTATTAGGCTTTACATGTATCTTTCTTATTTAATATTTAAATTAGAAAGATACACTACCCTTAATAATTGAGCACAATAACATTCATGTTCTCTATTAACATCCAGTATAACCTTATACTAATTATTTTTAAAGCAAGCCAATAAATAAAGTAGTCCAGAGAATTGAGACTCTTTATAATCATTTAAAAGTGTCCGAGTATTGTATATTAAAGCCCGTTTGACACTTGACATATACAAATGCTTCACACCGAGCTACACTTTAAAAATAAGACATGAATGAAATTAAACATTAATATTACACTTTAAAACCATCCCGGAAGCGACTCAGAAATACTGTCTTGGAGGAGGCATTCCCTTGCTTTTCACTATAAAGCAGGTGACCTAAGGGAACACCCGCCCCCCCCCCCTTCCCCTTGCCCTGGGTCAAATAGCCCAGAGCGAAGAGGGCAGCCAGACGGAGTCACTGCCGGAACAGAAAGCCTGCATAACTATAGTTGCAACTGTTTAGTGGACGACATTCTGAGCAACAGATAACGGACCTAAACAATGCAGGTCTCCAGAAATGGACTCAATATTTCTGAGATAAAAATTAGTAAATGTGGATGGCTGAGACCAATAAGCAGCCTTCATTAAATCTGTAATAGCAACACTATTAGCATAAGCCCAGGAAGTAGAAAGAGCTCTTACTTCATGAGCAGAAATCTTAAGCACAGACTGCTGAGAAGAAGATAAATCTTCATATGCAGTACGGATAGTTAACTGAATCCATCTAGCAATAGAATGGACTGAAATGTCCTTTCTATTAGGCATCAAAGACAGAAAGAAACGTTTCCGTCCCTTTCTGATGAACTGAGATCTCTGTTTATAGATACGTAGTGCTCTAACAGGACAGAGTAAAGGCCTACGCCCGTCTGAAGACGGAAGAGCCTTAATAACAATAGGTTCCGGATATTTATTAGGAGCCTGATTCTTAGCTAAAAAACCGACATTAGTAGTGAAGGTGATAGTGTTCCCAACACTACGATAATGAGAATCATCCACCGATAGTGCATGAAGCTCACTGACTCTTCTGGCAGAAGAGAAAGCTAAGAGAAAAGCTGTCTTATAAGATAAGAATTTGAAATCTACTGTCCCAAGAGGTTCAAATGGCTTTTCCTTCAATTTAAGGAGAACCCAAGCTAAATTCCACTTAGGAATTAATCTAAGAGTTCTGGGTCTATTTATCGAAAAGTTTCTAACCAATTTCGATAAAGAGACATTAGATCCAATTTGTAAACTATCATGATGTGCATAGGTATCAGATAACATAGATCTATAACCCTTTATAGTAACAGGTTGCAGTTTGATTTCGTCAAACAAGTATACTAGAAAGTTAGCAATGTCTGGTATAGAGGGATCAAATATATCAACAGAATGATCCCTACACCAACGACGGAAAACCTTCCACTTAGCCGCATAGTTTGGCGAAGAGGAGGTCCTCCTACAGTTAGAAATCGCGTCCACTGCTCGTCCTGTAAAGTGCTTGCCATGCAAGAAGGACCGCACAACGGAAAAACGTGAAGGTTGAGACCTTGCGGGTTGTGATGCAGTTGGCGCGATTTCCCCTGCCAAAGAAGATCCTCTCATGGAGGGAGCTTCCGCGGTAGGTCCCACAACAGACACCTGAGTAGATTTATCCACGGTCTCTGTGGCGACAGAGATGCTACCAACAGAATCTTGCATTGAGATTGTTTTATCTTTAGCAATACTTGTTGAATTAACGGCGCTGGAGGATACGCATATCCTATCATTCCGTCCCAAGGGATCGATAGAGCGTCTACTGCAAATGCTCTTGGATCCGGACATGGGGACACATACGTCTGCAACTGATTGTTGAGATGAGTCGCAAATAAGTCTATCATTGGCCGTTCCCATTGGTAGCAAATCTGATTGAATACTTGTTTGTTGAGAGTCCACTCCGACGGCAACAAGCGACCCTTTCGTGAAAGGGAGTCTGCTAGCACATTCAGACGACCCGGTATGTGACGGACCGAAAGAAGAACGTGATGTTCCAACGCAAACAGAAGGATTCTTTCCGTTAGATTGAACAACGGAACTGAATGAGTGCCTCCCTGATTCCGTATATACGCCACTACTGTCGTATTGTCGGATAGGATTTGGACATGAGCATCGTGAATAATGTCCATCCAGTGACGTAACGCAAGCCAAATTGACATCATTTCCTTGATGTTTATGTGCTTGCACAGGAATTGCGGATCCCAAAGACCCTGGCATCTCGAATCCGTTGGGATTAATGATGCACCCCAACCTGTTTGACTGGCATCCGTCATAATGGTAAAACTCGGATCCGGCAACTGCAGCGGAACTCCTTGAGTTAACCACTGAATGTTTGCCCAAGTCTGAATCTCTTGTTTCACTTGATCTGACAAGAGAACGTCTACATCGAGCGAATGAATTTTCACACTCCAATTCTGAGTCAGGAAAATTTGAAGAGGCCGTGTGCGTAGCCGTCCCATCGGAATGAGATCCGCGGCGGCTCCGCACAGACCTATCAGTCTCATAAATTCTCTCGCTGTGACTTTGTCTGTATTTAGACAATAGCGAGCGTAACAACTGACTAATTTCGCTCTGGTTAACGGCAGACGAACGAGATTGTTGTGCGTCTCGAAGCTCATTCCCAGATGAGTGAATGACTTGGACGGCACCAGATCCGACTTCTCCTCGTTTACTATGAAACCGAGACGTCGGAGCAATAGAAGAAGATTCTGAACATCGTTCTGAAGCTTTAACTCGTTGCCGTACCTCTGAAGAATGTCGTCCAGGTAGGCCGACGTTACCGCAGACGAATGAGCTCGGAAGTAGATCATTACCGAGTTCATTACCCGAGTGAAAGCCCAGGGTGCTAGATTCAATCCGAAGCACATGGCCCGGAACTGATACACCACTCCTAGGACTGCGAAGCGTAGATACTTTCGGAATGTCGGATGTACCATGACGTGAAAGTACGCATCTTTGAGATCTATGCTCGTTGCATAATCGTTCACCCGAATACTCGCTCTGACCGATCGAATCGTCTCCATATAAAACTTCGGAGCGACGATCAGCTTGTTTATCCAGCTCAAATCTATGACTGGACGGAACGAGCCGTCTGGTTTCGGAACCAGAAACAGATGGCTGTAGAATCCCAGCGATTCCTGGTTTTCTACGACCTCTACCGCGTTCTTCATTAAAAGAGACTGCACCTCTGATAGCAGAGCGTCTCTTTTCTGAGGGTTTGACGGAAGATGAGTCCACTTTGGACTTCGAGTTAATGGAGGCTTTCGTTTGAAGGATATCTTTAGACCTTCCGAAGTCACTCCTCTCACCCACGGGTCGTCCGTAATCGACGCCCACTCTTGAGAAAAACTCGACAACCTTCCGCCAACCGGAACGCGATAGAGGTTTGAGCCATCACCTCCTGGATCTGCGAGGCCTGCGGTAGGAGAAACCACGTCTTCCACGACCCGCACCTCGCCTCGTCGACCTCGGGGCGTCCGACCGATTGTCCCGGCCTGAAGGACGTCCCGAACGAGAGTCGCTATCCTGACGGTCTCTCGAATAAGAGCTAGAGGACGCACCGGAACCTCTATAGGAACCTCTCTTGGGCGGATAAGACCCAGAAGTGCCCGCCTTATTCGTGTCTGCTGTATCCGACCTTTTAGGAGCGGATCTAAACAACAGAGAATCACTAGCTTTCTTTTTAATATTATCATAAATAGCGGAAAGCTTGCCGTCAAAGAGAAGATCTCCTGAGACCGAAGCGACTCTAAGAGAGTTCTTCACCTTAGAATCCACTAGTGTGGATGTAGACAGGGCTGCGTCACGTCTAACCAACTCCAGATTTGCCACTGAAAGGGCGGAGTTACACGTGGAATAAGCTACTGCCCTTGAAAGAAGTCTTAAGGAGGATTGTATATCCTGAAACTCTTCCCCTTGAAGACGCAGTGATAACGCCTTCGTAAGGTGATCTGCGTAAGATAAGGCATCTAAATTGGCTCTGTTAGACGCAATAGCTGTTTCCAACACTGCGGTTGGAATAGAAGCTGACGACGGTAATGATAGCTCTAAGTCTTCCGCCTCGTCGTCCATACGCAGAGGAACTCTCGGTATACCCTGACCTGCCGTGTCGAATTTATTCCTTGCATTAATGAAAGGCAGGTTGAGAGTATTTGCGGACAAGAAGCCTGCTTTCCCTGTCCTGGAAGCAAGTTTAAAAATAGCGTCGTTCAATAATTCAAATGTTCTTGCAACATTATTGGACTGCGACGGAAACTCGGGAGCGATGTCCCTGAACCGCTCGAAAAAATCAGAGTCCAATGACGCTATAATTCTCCTGTCCGGAAGCGCAGCAGTCTGGCCCGACGGAACAACTTGAGGAAGAAAGTGCCGGATGAAGTCTATGGCAGCTTTGTGTTGTTCCGAAAGGGATCGCTCCAATTCATCCGTATCCCTTTCACCATCCGGTCGGACCTCCCGATGTTCCCGGTCGTCCGCCCCCGATGCTTCGGCGGAGCGTACCGACCCAGCGCCGTCGGATAATTCTCGATCCGACACCGTCTCTGTCGGCTGCTGGGATGCTGCGATAAGCTGTGCTATCTGCACTAGAATGTCCGACGTCGAGACCTGCGGAGGAGCGGTCTTTCGCTGCTTTGCCGAGGGCAGCTCCGCATCAGATGGCTCCCGCATACTTTTCCTATGCGAACGTCCGGAGTCCATCGGTCTCGAATCCCTGGCTGCCGGATGGTGTGACCTGGTCGCCGAATAATCCTTCATCGGCGAAGCTGGCAAAATATCGGAGGTCACGCAGCCAAGGTGCGGTCGTGTGCGCCGGCGAGAAGAGGAAGCCTTAACAGTCTCTGCGGACTGCTTATACAACGGAGCGTCCCGAGCGACGGACGTATGCTCCGCTAAAGACACATTTTGTACCACAACATCTGGTCCCAGATGTTGTTGTACGAGAGAGGGGCCTCTCTCGCTCGCGGCCCGGCTGGACCTGGACGAGCTAGGAACCGGACTAAAAGGCTTCCTCCGTTCTCGTTCACTATCCGCCGTCACTGGGTGTGCATCTATTATTTTTATAGTGCTCGCATCACCCAAAATTTCCTCTTGGACCGCATCGGACGAACCCGGCTGCCGAACCATTCGGTGAATGGACGCTACACCGGGCGAGCTAGCGGACGACATTTGTCTAATCTCCATGAGCACTTTTGCCGCTAGCTCTGTATTTAATTGTGACGACGGACGTACACTTGAAGAAGATAACATGGAAACATCACCCTGTTCTGGTTCCTCTGAAATAGAAACTGAGAGAGTAGAGTGACCTTGTGGAGAAAGAGCCGGCATCGCTCTTTCTCCAGAAACAACATATCGTGACACACGTTTCCAATGTTTCTCATCCCAATGTTCACATACAGGACAGGGATTAATGCGAGAACACTGACTACAATTAATGCAATAATCATGAAAGTCAGAGGAAGATTTCTTCCTATTACAATTTGAACAAGTTCCCTTCATTGTGAAAGAACAACAATAAGTCCTAGTTACTCGCAAAAACCCCTGACACAAAGATACATAATAACATGATCCATTAATAAATGAAAAAACAATTGCAAAACAAAATAATTTTGAAAAAATATTTTTTCAGAGAAGCCCAAGTTGCTGAAAAGTAACGTTGAGCCCCGATGGATCCGATGGCAAAGTGTGGTCAAAAATTTTAAAATTATATAAAATAATTAATGAGACACTTTCGGATAATATAATTGTATCTTATAATGAGATAAACTACCTCAAAGGCAAACAGCCCCCCTCAAAAAAGGCTGTTGCCAATGAAAACAAACAGTGTAAACACAGAAGAAAACATGACTCCAGGCACTGAAAAAACTGGCCCGGAATCAGTCATCAATTACACTCTATCTGATGCAAAACAGAGACTCCCAGGGGAGAATCTGCAGAACATCAGATGGAAGATGCAGAACACAAACGTTATACACCCATGGGTGAAAACGTAACTATGGGGAAAATAACAGAAAACATTCTGTAACCAAGCAACTCTCCCAGGGAATTTTTAGAAATGAAACTTCTAAAAAATATGCCAAAAGCATGGGAGAATTGCAAGGGGGGACTTTAGAAGGTTAGGGGAGAGGAAACACTGAATAAGCAGTGCAACAATTAGCAAGAATGACAACAAGAGGCGTTTGCCTCGAAAATAGGCAACTTAACATAATTTCAACAAAAAATTTTAAGTACAGCCCTGATTATTTTTTGCCACTTCTTTTTTCCTCTCCTCCTTCTATCCTCCTTAGAATCACATTTTCTCCAAGAATTACGTGTCTGGCATCCTTTAAACTGAGATTTACAAGCACAAAGATCAGTGAGATGTTGACTGATGAAGGGCCAAACAGAGAATGATATTTGGCGCCAATTTCGGGACGACTGCGTCACTGCGCATGCGCAGTAGAGTCGTACTATGGAGGTCCTTTAGGACATGATTTCTTTTTGTTTTGGATGCAAATTTTGGGGATTGGGGGGCAAAATTTGTGTTTGGCCCTGGTTTTTGTGGAGTTAGCACCAGCTAAGTCTGGGTCATTGGTACAGTATAAAAATATAGCACTTCAGATATACACGGGCTGTGTCTAGACTGCTGAAGGTAGTGACTTGAAATTTTCTGGACTTGTTCTACGAAGCCTGGCCGACATTTTGGCACTGGAATCGAGTGTTTTCACTGCGTAGAAGCACCACACGACGCGTGGAAAGAGAGAGTACCATTCGTCCCGACTTTATCAGTTTGGAATGGACTTGGGCAGTGATGTAGATGGTTGTACAGCAGTGATTGAGCATAAAGTGCCAGGTTTTGGTGCCACATTGCTTAACCGGCTCCAAGGTATGATTGTTTGTCTCAATATCGTCCTTCACCACTCGTAATTTGTACCGTTGTCATACATTAATGTAGCCTCTTGTCATTTTAGCAACTTTCGAGCCAGAATGCCGCTAAGGTGGGAAAGTGCGGGGGAGGGGTAGGGTTAGGGTTAGTGTTAGTGGCTGGAGCTGCAGGGTGGGGGGGGGGGGGTCCCTCACAGACACTACATTTAAACCTTAGATAATCGTTAGAATTTGAAGTTATAAGAAATCGGCGGTGAGTATCTTTTTGGCAGGAAAAGATTCACGAAAATTCTCCAATTAGACATTACAATTGCACTTCAGACATACACGAGCTGTGTCGAGACCGCAGAAGACAGCGACTTGAAATTTTCAGAACTTGTTCTACGGAGCCTGTCCGACATTATGGCATCCAATGCGAGTGTCCAGACCGCGTGGAAACATCGCCCATCGCGTGGAAAGTGAGAACACTATTCGTCCAGACTCTATCAGTTTGGAATGGACCTAGTCAGTGTTGTAGACGAGTGTAGAGCTCCGACTGAGCATGAAGTCCCCGTTTCTTGTGCCAACTTGCCTAACTGGCTTCAAGGTGTGATTTTGCATCCGTATATCGTCGAGACCGCCAGTAGTTTATACCGTTGCCATACGTTAAGGTAACCTTTTTTTCAATTTTGCCAACTTTCGACACACATTTGAGGGTACCTTCCTTCACCCTCATCTACAGCAAAATCTAGCGACAAGGGGTTTTGGGTTTTTCTATTTTCTGTTAGGGTATAAAATGAGCTATCAATTGCTGAACTTTATTTCAAAAATCGCTCCTGGGGTTCCGATATTTCAATCCAAAATGGCCGATTTTCGTGATAACTTTCCGTTTTGTGAAAAATTTTGGCAGAAAACATAAAAAATGGAAAAAAATACCGATTATGTTTGTTTTAGACAAGAGTAATTCTGACAAGTCTATCAAGAAATTAAGTCGATAGCTTTTCTCCTTCAGGAGATATTGGCCTAAAAAGGTTTGAGCATTTTGGGGCGTTTTTTGGCGTTTTTGCCCAACAAGAAACATTTTGCCCCAAATACTGATGGTTTTATTTATTAGGACTCATGAATCTAGACATAATAAAGTAAAAAAAAACAAGAAATTTTTTTTCAATTTTTGGTCACAGTGTCCCAAAGCCATGTTTGACTGCTAGCAGAAGCCAAATTAAGAACAACTCCATTTCCAAAAGATGATAACTGTTCATGTACACTGTGATTTCAACATTTCTACCCTTAGAAGCTTTCAAATCGTCCCACTTGTTGAGTACTGTGACGGCAAAGTAGCCCTGTGGAAACAAAAATTTCCGTCTTTTGGTCGAAAATTTCTAAGTCCAAACCGAAAATTTTTCTGGTGCAAACAAAATTTTTTTTTTTCGTCTACAAATGGCCTGAAACGCATGAATAACCGAAAATAAAAATTCGATTTTTCGGCCGCCATTTTGGATTGTCGGAAATTCGAATCGAAATTTTTTCGATGGTTTTTACAATTCGGTGATACAGTCTTCATATCTAAGCCATTTTAGATGGTTCAGCATATCCCTGTCCTGAGATTGAGTTAAAAAATGGTCAAATTTTCAATTTTTTTTTCGTTACGAAAAATGTTTTGGCAGAAAGGTGTTAACTAGATACATTTTTGTACCATATGCTGGCTGATAGAGGGGTGTATTGCTGACATGTCTGAGAAAATTTCAAGTCAATCGCCCTTTCCAGTCCAAAGATATGAGCTGCCAAATATTTTTGTGTTTTTTGGCATAAAGTGTTAACTAAAACATTTTCAGAAAAATCGGAATATGACGATTAGTTACAACTTATGACCCTTCATGAGTACAGAAACTTTAAAAAAAATCGTCAAGAGCGTTTTCGAGAAATAGTGAAAATAAAAAGTGTGGAAGAATAATAATAATAATAAAAAAAAAAAAAAAATAAAAAATAATCAATGCAATAACAAATAGATTTTCCCTTTAGGAAAATCCAAATAATAAAAAGTAAACACTCCGTTCCATGTACAGTAGATTGTGGCGAGAGTTTTTGGAGCAGCGACTCGAAATTTTCAGCGTTTGTTCTAGGAGATCTGCCAAACACGACCACGTCACTGGAAAATCCAGAAACCCAGCATGTGGCCTGCGAGAACCTCGTGCGCATGCGCATACGCTCTTCTCGATTTCGAGAATGACGAAATGCGGAATTCGTGTCGCTCTTCATGGCATGTGATGCAGCAAATATTCGTGAACGCTGAGTGAAAATTTCATGGAAATCCGCCAAGAATTGGCTGAGAAATAGCGGTTTGAAGAGAGGAGGTAATTTTTTGAATTTGGTCTTTTTCAAGCCGGTACGAAAGAAGACGTGGTGAATGGGTGCAGACTGCCCTACTCATCCCTCTCTGGGGTAGTTCCTCTTAAAACTTACAACTGGGTGTGACTGGTGACGAGTTGACTGTAAATCGAAGTTGCTTCTTTAAGACCACCACCCAGGGAACCCAACGCAACCTCTAAATCTTTGAGAAACGTCAGAAGTTAAAAGTCAAAAGAAATTGGCGGTAAGTAGGTTTTTGGCATGCAGGAAAAGATTCACGAAACTTTGCATATTAAACATCATTAAAATAGCACTTCAGATATACACGGACTGTGTCTAGACCGCTGAAGGTAGTGACTTGAAATTTTCTGGACTTGTTCTACGAAGCCTGGCCGACATTTTGGCACTGGAATCGAGTGTTTTCACTGCGTAGAAGCACCACACGACGCGTGGAAAGAGAGAGTACTATTCGTCCCGACTTTATCAGTTTGGAATGGACTTGGGCAGTGATGTAGATGGTTGTACAGCAGTGATTGAGCATAAAGTGCCAGGTTTCGGTGCCACATTGCTTAACCGGCTCCAAGGTATGATTGTTTGTCTCAATATCGTCCTTCACCACTCGTAATTTGTACCGTTGTCATACATTAATGTAGCCTCTTGTCATTTTAGCAACTTTCGAGCCAGAATGCCGCTAAGGTGGGAAAGTGCGGGGGAGGGGTAGGGTTAGGGTTAGTGTTAGTGGCTGGAGCTGCAGGGTGGGGGGGGGGGGGGTCCCTCCCAGACACTACATTTAAACCTTAGATAATCGTTAGAATTTGAAGTTATAAGAAATCGGCGGTGAGTATCTTTCTGGCAGGAAAAGATTCACGAAAATTCTCCAATTAGACATTACAATTGCACTTCAGACACACACGAGCTGTGTCGAGACCGCAGAAGACAGCGACTTGAAATTTTCAGAACTTGTTCTACGGAGCCTGTCCGACATTATGGCATCCAATGCGAGTGTCCAGACCGCGTGGAAACATCGCCCATCGCGTGGAAAGTGAGAACACTATTCGTCCAGACTCTATCAGTTTGGAATGGACCTAGTCAGTGTTGTAGACGAGTGTAGAGCTGCGACTGAGCATGAAGTCCCCGTTTCTTGTGCCAACTTGCCTAACTGGCTTCAAGGTGTGATTTTGCATCTGTATATCGTCGAGACCGCCAGTAGTTTATACCGTTGCCATACGTTAAGGTAACCTTTTTTTCAATTTTGCCAACTTTCGACACACATTTGAGGGTACCTTCCTTCACCCTCATCTACAGCAAAATCTAGCGACAAGGGGTTTTGGGTTTTTCTATTTTCTGTTAGGGTATAAAATGAGCTATCAATTGCTGAACTTTATTTCAAAAATCGCTCCTGGGATTCCGATATTTCAATCCAAAATGGCCGATTTTCGTGATAACTTTCCGTTTTGTGAAAAATTTTGGCAGAAAACATAAAAAATGGAAAAAAATACCGATTATGTTTGTTTTAGACAAGAGTAATTCTGACAAGTCTATCAAGAAATTAAGTCGATAGCTTTTCTCCTTCAGGAGATATTGGCCTAAAAAGGTTTGGGCATTTTGGGGCGTTTTTTGGCGTTTTTGCCCAACAAGAAACATTTTGCCCCAAATACTGATGGTTTTATTTATTAGGACTCATGAATCTAGACATAATAAAGTAAAAAAAAACAAGAAATTTTTTTTCAATTTTTGGTCACAGTGTCCCGAAGCCATGTTTGACTGCTAGCAGAAGCCAAATTAAGAACAACTCCATTTCCAAAAGATGATAACTGTTCATGTACACTGTGATTTCAACATTTCTACCCTTAGAAGCTTTCAAATCGTCCCACTTGTTGAGTACTGTGACGGCAAAGGAGCCCTGTGGAAACAAAAATTTCCGTCTTTTGGTCGAAAATTTCCAAGTCCAAACCGAAAATTTTTCTGGTGCAAACAAAATTTTTTTTTCGTCTCCAAATGGCCTGAAACGCATGAATAACCGAAAATAAAAATTCGATTTTTCGGCCGCCATTTTGGATTGTCGAAAATTCGAATCGAAATTTTTTCGATGGTTTTTACAATTCGGTGATACAGTCTTCATATCTAAGCCATTTTAGATGGTTCAGCATATCCCTGTCCCGAGATTGAGTTCAAAAATGGTCAAATTTTGAATTTTTTTTTCGTTACGAAAAATGTTTTGGCAGAAAGGTGTTAACTAGATACATTTTTGTACCATATGCTGATAGAGGGGTGTATTGCTGACATGTCTGAGAAAATTTCAAGTCAATCGCCCTTTCCAGTCCAAAGATATGAGCTGCCAAATATTTTTGTGTTTTTTGGCATAAAGTGTTAACTAAAACATTTTCAGAAAAATCGGAATATGACGATTAGTTACAACTTATGACCCTTCATGAGTACAGAAACTTTAAAAAAAATCGTCAAGAGCGTTTTCGAGAAATAGTGAAAATAAAAAGTGTGGAAGAATAATAATAATAATAAAAAAAAAAAAAAAAAAAAAAAAAAAAAAAATAATCAATGCAATAACAAATAGATTTTCCCTTTAGGAAAATCCAAATAATGAAAAAAAAAAAAAAAAAAAAAAAAAAAAATAATCATTGCAATAACAAATAGATTTTCCCTTTAGGAAAATCCTAATGAAAGTGTCAATGACACTGTAGCTCAACTTGTGTAAGACATGTACATGTATAGTTTGTGACACAGCAATTACACACATCTAGATAATGACCTGATAACAAAGGTACATGTAAAGTATTGTAAAGGTGAGTGACAGTTAGATGCTAAACTAGAAAAGAAATCTCCATGGGGTTAATGTTACAATGGGGATCCTTGTATGGTGCATCATAAGCCAAATGTTTGCAACTGTTTTGGCCTGTTTGATTCAAACCCTTCTGCAGTTGATTCCTCTAATTAATAAATATTTGTCCAGTCCTTCTTAAAATATAGGTATTTGAATTTTTTTGTCTTTAGCTCATAGGGTTCCTACGGGTCAGGTTTTATTTTTCTCATTGGAAACAGAAAACTGGGTTGTGCTAATAATGTTTACACTCCCCAAACAACACCAAATATTAACACAGCCGAGCCCAAAAGCACTCGTTACCTTCCCATGATGATAACAAATGTAGTCCTAGAAGTTCTGTACAAAAAACTGAATGCACCTAATTTTGGTATAAAATGGCCTCCAGCAGCCACCTTGAATTTCAGATCGCATCCCAAAACACTCGTTCTCGTCCCAAAGGTACACAAGAGTTTTCGTAAAGATCGGTTCATAAATACAGCCTCCACCCCAAGCCATATTGACATGTGCACTTACTGTGTTATTAGCGCTGAATAAACCAAAGTTCATCTAATTTGCATAATTTCTGCACAAGAAAAAAAACTGTATTATATGTAATGTATTCCAAATATTAACACAGCCGAGCCCAAATTATTCAAATCAGAACTTTCATACAGAAGTTCTGTACAAACAAGAGGCCCCAGGAGGCCTGAGGGTGCTCACCTGACATGGCAGTCTAAATAACAAACCAGGGACTTGACTTGAAAAAGCTGCATACACCCTCCTAAGAAAAGCATATACCAACTAGATGAAGCAGTTGTGCCCACACAATATACAGGATTTTCCTTCTCTTTTCAGTTCCTGCACTTTTACATCCCAAAATTGTGATTAACACATAAAAAAACGATTTTTTTTTTTTATTTTGGTTGTTCAGAAATTTTCAAAGTCCCAAACAAAATATTTTCAGCCTAAAATTTTTTTTTCTTCTTAAAATTGACCAAAACGCATAAAACAAGAGGCCCCAGAGGGCCTTAGGTGCTCACTGAATGTTCCATACTGTTAAGACACAAATTTTATCAAACGCTATTCTTAAGGTTCTACAGAGTAAATCTATACTCTCTGTGGAGCTAAAACATCAACAGGACTGAATGGGACAATGCTGCTGATCAAATATCAAAAGATTCTGCATGATTGTTCTGAAGAAGATTTTTAAAGAATTTTCCTTGAATTGCACAAAGTAAACATTCATGCCCCCATAGTGAGGCCCAATATTGATCGAAGGACTCAATTTTAACAATCTTGAATCAGAACCTTACTAAGATGCTACATACCAAATATCAAAAGATTTTGCCCACTGGTTCGGGAGAAGATTTTTAAAGAATTTTTTCTTAAATTGCACTAAGTGAAAATTCACGGCCCATAGGGAGCCCCAATATTGATCGAGGGACTCGATTTGAACAAACATGAATCAGACCCATACCAAGATGCTGCAGACCAAATATCTAAAGATTCTGCCCACTGGTTCTGGTGAAGAAGATTGTTAAAGATGTTTTCTTAAATTGCACTAAGTAAAAATTCACACCCCCATAGTCATCCCCAATATTGAACGGGGGATTCAATTTGAACAAACTTGAATCAGACCCATACCAAGATGCAGTATACCAAATATCAAAAGATTCTGCCCATTGGTTCCGGAAAAGAAGATTTTTAAAGAAATTTTCTTAAATTGCACTTAGTAAAAATTCACACCCCTTTAGTGAGCCCCAATATTGATCGAGCGACTCAATTTGAACAAACTTGAATCAGACCCATACCAAGATGCTGTATACCAAATATCAAAAGATCCTGCCCATTGGTTCTGGAGAAGAAGATTTAAAAAAAAATTTTCTTAAATTGCACTAAGTAACAAGAGGCCCCAGGGAGCCTGAGGGCGCTCACCTGACATGGTAGTCTAAATATCAAACCAGGGACTTGACTTGAATAAGCTGCATATGCCCCTCCTAAGAAAAGCATATACCAACTAGATGAAGTGATTGTGCCCACACAATACACAGGATTTTCCTTCTATTTTCAGTTCCTGCACTTTTACATCCCAAAATTGAGGTAAATGCATAAAAAACAGATTTTTTTCCCAAACAAAAAACTTTCAGCCTAAATTTTTTTCTTCTTAAAATGTATAAAAAACGATAAAACTAATTTCCGGATTTTGGTCCAAAATTTTCTAAGTCCCACCCGGAACCCCAAAAGAAAAAAAATTTTGAACTTGAATAATGAGTTCTTTGACAATCATGACATTCTAACACTTATGTAGCAGGTCATTTGAAATTTGTTAATTTCTGTCGGCTGCTGGCTCTAAGTCTATACCTCACTGGTCAGAAATTATTTTCCGAAAGAATGTGGAAATTTCCGGCAAAGATGTTCATTAGGGGCAGGATTCGCCACTGCCACACACCCACAAGTCTTGGGTCTACAACTTCAACAGCTATTAGAAGCCAAATGAATTTAGGGGGGGGGGAGGGGGTCCCAGTCCCCAATCTGGCTACATCAGCTAATTCCAGGCCTTCGTGGTGCTGTATTACCTTTGGCTTTCATGTCAGAATGTTACGAAGCAAGTGGGTTTCTGCCTTTTTTATACCAAGTGAAGGTCGGTCTTCGATATACAATCGGCTTCAACAACTGTTCTCCACCATAAATGCATATATTTTGATCCGAGTTCCATGATGTCACAATTCGTGGTGGCTCAGTAGGGAGAGGTGCGGGCTGCAAGCCGACAGGTCCTCGGTTTGAATCCCACCTGCGGCAACTGCGTTGTGTCCTTGGGCAAGACACTTCACCCCCCATTGCCCACGTGGGGGGACGGTGGCACTGTGTACTAAGGTGTACTGCACAGTCGATGGTGCACTTGTCTTCAACCAATGGTAACCCTGCTTGTGTGGAGTTAGTATGTTGGGGAGCTGACAGTTGCTCACCGTTGCTCGGTGGCTCTCTCCGGGTACTCCGGCTTCCTCCTCCCGTAAAACTGTCATGGTCATGATTAGCCATTGTGCAGAGGTATGTGACCTTAAACACCAATAAATAAATAAATACATCGTGTCGCAAAGTGAAAGCCATAATGCTGCGTTTCGCCGTCGCACACCCACCTTTTTTTGTGGGGGGGGGGGGGGGGGGGGTGAGGGGAGGCAGAGTTTCCCAGTCCTCAATCTGGCTACAGCAACTAATTCCAGGCCTTCGTGGTGCTCTATTAATTTTGGCTTCCATGTCAGAATGTTAGGAAGCAAATGGGTAGTTGCAGGTAGGTAATTGTTGGGCTATTTCATGTAATTAGACACCCTTAAAGTTTCAATGATTTTCAAGTCAAAACGTAAAATGACACTAAACGCCTACCCTATATAATCTAAAAGCGCATATTTTTCTGAATATATTACAAATTACAACAAATCATTTGAATTGGTATTCTATCCACAAGAACTGATTAAGTAATATTAAATATTTAAAAGAAACGCGAATTCCAATGTCTGCGGGTTTTACTGCAAATTTTGATTTCAAATTATGTACAGCGTTCACTGAAGTTGAGGTCACGGGTGCAAAATGATCAATGTTTCTCAGACGAGTTGTAGAGTCCAACTAATGGGTGTTTGTTTGGGTGGGGGTTGGGCAGTCACGTCAGAAAGTTTTACGGGTGGAGGAAAAGCCACAACATCCAAATTCTGAATAACGGCCACTTTAACCCGTCTCAAAGTACAGTTTTGTCAGGTCAAAGTGGTGATCGAAAGAAAAAAGTTTGGTTTTTGATCAAAAATTTTCAGTCCCAACTGGACCCAAAAATTTCCAGGTAAAGAAAAAATTTTTTTCGTCTCAAAATTGACCAAAAATGCATAGAAAACCCCCCAAAAAATTAACGATTTTTGTTCAAAATTTTCCAAGTCTGAACTGGAGTGGTAGTTATCCAGCCATGAGAAGCCAAGTGGAATAAAACTCTATTCCCATGGGGAAAGATTTAAAGAGACCGTGAATGTTGCCATTTCAGTCACGGAAACCTTATACGAGTCAAGAACGCCGATTATTCTCATGCCAAAAAGAGTTTGTACGGACTGTTGAGAGGCCGAGAGTGTACATTTGGTGACCGCCCGAAGCCAAATGCAACAAGATTGTGCTTCCTCACTACGGGGAATCTTTTTACCTATATACGGGCTACACAATTTTCAATCACCACCACTTTTAACCCACAACGGTAGTAAAGTATAATCAGGTCGTAGTACCAGTCTGAAGACAGGACCAAAAACTTCCAGGTAAAAAAATAATTTTTTCGTCTCAAAAACGCACAGAAAACAAAAAAAAAAATCTGATTTTTGTTCAAAATTTTCCAAGTCCGAACCGGAGTGGTAGTTCTCCAGCCATCAGAAGCCAAGTGAAACAAGAGGCCCCAAGGGGCCTGAGGGAGCTCACCTGACATGGTAGCCTAAATATCAACCCAGAGAATTGATTTCAACAAGTTGCACCTGCTCCTCCTAAGAAAAGCTTATACCAAATATCCAAAGATTCTAACCAGTGGATCTAAAAAAATAAGATTTTTAAAGAATATTCCTCATATTGAACTAAGTTATAATTCAGGCTCCCACAGGGAGCCCAAATATGAACTCAGGGACTTGGCTTTAACAAACTTGAATCTCACCCCCCAAAGGATGCTGTAGACCCGTAACGATACGCTTTGGCCACAATACGATTTGTATCTCGATATTTTACCTGCGATACGATACGTATCTAGATACGTATCTTCAAACTATCTTGATTCCGTTTGTATATATACACTGCACCAGTGCACCTGTCACTTCAGTATAACCCCCTTGAACAGCAATGATTGAGAGTGGGTGATCTTGTATGACTTGAAATTCTATAGGGTCACTCATTCTCAGCCAGTGGGATTCAGGGAGACTGAGGAAGTGGGGTTCTGAACATTTTTCATTGCTTAAAAATTTAAACATTGATTGCATTCTTATATGCAGGGTTACACAGTGTGTAACCCTGTCAGAATATAAGAATACAATCAATGTTTAGATACACACAAGGAATCAGGGATTTGGGGAATTTAATTAATTTTGTTTCCAGGCAAAGCTTGTTCAACTTCAATGAATTTTATTACCGTACTGACTGAGTCTGACTCGTGTCGAAGCCCATACTTGTGCCGAAGCCCCCCTCCCCCCCCCTCCATTTCTTCAGATTTGTGAACCAGGGTGCCCTACTAGAGTCAAAGCCCACCCCCCAAGTTTCAAATTGGAAGAAAGTTGTTTGAGACAAGACGTCAAATTTACAGGCATCAAATGGAAAAACAGGTGACTTGTTGCAACACTGTACTTACCAAAAAACTGTAATACTGTATTATGTATATTTTTTGGAGTTGAGGTTTTTGTGTTTTTAAATTCGTCTTTTGTGTAATACATTATGTCTGTTTTCAGTGCAATAAGTCTTTATTAAAAAAATATATATCCCAAGCAAAATTGACTTGTTTATTTTTTTGTTGACCTCGTTTTGGAAGCTGTCACTTGTTTTAAATGAGTGTGCAGGCTGCTGTTAATAGTTGTCTGAGGCACGCCCACAACATATAGTTTTCACAGTTTTCACAGTGGTTGAATATCATCAGAAAGATACTGATTGAATACTGCCACGTTCGAGCGGTGCACAACTCATTGTGAAAGAACACTGCCACTTTCGAGCGTGCACAACTCATTGTGAAAAACGGGTGTTCAGAAATTAATGAGTAAGTGGTAATTAAAAATAAAAAATAATTACAACTCTGTATTTGAGAATTATATAACAATATAACCAGGGATATGATTTATGACTTATTGGTTCAATAAAACATGCTGATTTATCATTTCATCATGCTCTGCAGCATGTGAAGTTATGAGTTTCAGTGTAAAATCAATTTTTTCGAATTTTGCCAAGGGAGGCAACTATTTTGTTATTCATATTCCGCTGTGCCAAATTTTATCTGGTCTTCAAGTTCATATTATGATTTTTTTATTGATTTTGTGTGAAGCTATATTTTTGTTTTATTCGTAATAAATGTACAGATTTAAAAAAAAACAGCTATTTTTAAACAGACTGTGTTTGTCTGTTTTCAAGGGGGTGGTTTGCAGTGTTGATTGTCATACTTACGTCCATTTCTAGCTTCGAGAGTAACCTGTACAAAAAAATATGAAAACAACACCGCATGGTTTTCTGTTTGTTTTATTCATTAAATTGAGGATTAAAACCCAAAATCTGAAAATGAAACGTATGTACAAGATAATTATGAGAATTTTTAAAGCAAATTCTACAAAATTGGTAGGCGGTTTCCAAAGAAATGTAACATACCCAGTGCCAGTGGATACTGACTTGTCTCATATCGCCAATTTCCGTCGCATCCAAACGCGACTTGCAAGCACTATTACTCGTCCCGAAGCTCCCCCCCCCCCCCCCCCCCACTTTGCAATTTATCCACTGCAAGCACCCCCTGGGCTTCGACACGTGTCAGTATGGTATAAGAAGAAGTGATAGACTGTCATGTATGTAAGCATTTAATCAAGCGACCATTACCAATCCAACCACATCACAATTCCACGATACGGCACTTCCCAACCGATACGCGTATCTCGGGGAGAGTGTATCGCGATGCACCAATGCATCGGTGTATCGTTACGGGCCTAGGATGCTGCACACCAAACATCAAAACATTCTGACTGCTGGATCTGAAGAAGAAGAGTTTTTAAAGAAAATTCATCATTTTGAACTAAGTTACAATTTGAGCTCCCACAGTGAGTCCAAATATGGACCTAGGGACAGGGCTTGAACAAACTTGAATCTCACCCCCTAAGGATGCTGCATACCCAATATCAGAACATTCTGAAGAAGATTTTTAAGGAAAATTCCTCATTTTGAACTAAGTTATAATTCGGGCTACACAGTGAGCCCAAATATGAACCCAGGGACTTGGCTTGAACAAACTTGAATCTCAACCCCCTAAGCATGGGGCATACCCAATATCAAAAGATTCTGCCTGCTGAATCTTGAGAAGATTTTCAAAGAAATTTGCCTGAAATGCACTAAGTTCAAATTTGGGCTCCTATACTGAGCCCAAATATAAACCCAGGGGGCCGATTTGAACGAACTTGAATCAGATCCACCCCACAATGTTGCATACCAAATATCAAAAGATTCTGCCTGCTGGATCTGGAGAAGAAGATTTTTTAAGAAATTTGCCTGAAATGCACCAAGTTCGAATTCAAGCTTCTATTGTGAACCCAAATATGAATCTAGGGAGCCGATCTGAACAAATTTGAATCAGATCCACCCCATAATGTTGCATACCAAATATCAAAAGATTCTGCCTGCTGGATTTGGAGAAGAAGATTTTTTAAGAAATTTCCTGAAATGCACTAAGTTCAAATTTGGGCTCCTATACTGAGCCCAAATATAAACCCAGGGGGGGGGGGGGGGGGGGGGGGTGGCGATTTGAACAAACTTGAATCAGATCCACCCCACAATGTTGCTTACCAAATATGAAAAGATTCTGCCTGCTGGATCTGAAGAAGAAGATTTTTTCAGAAATTTACCTGAAATGCACTAAGTTCGAATTCGAGCTTCTATAGTGAGCCCAAATATGAATCTAGGGAGCGATTTGAACAAACTTGAATCAGATCCACCCCACAATGTTGCATACCAAATATCAACAGATTCTGCCTGCTGGATCTGGAAAAGAAGATTTTTTTAAGAAATTTGCCTGAAATGCACTATGTTCGAATTCGGGCTTCTATAGTGAGCCCAAATATGAATCCTGGGGGGCCGATTTGAACAAACTTGAATCAGATCCACCCCACAATGTTGCATACCAAATATCAAAAGATTCTGCCTGCTGGATCTGCAGAAGAAGATTTTTGAAGAAATTTGCCTCAAATGCACTAAGTTTGAATTCGGGCTTCTATAGTGACCCCAAATATGAATCCTGGGGGCCGATTTGAACAAACTTGAATCAGATCCACCCCACAATGTTGCATACCAAATATCAAAAGATTCTGTCTGCTGGATCTGCAGAAGAAGATTTTTGAAGAAATTTGCCTGAAATGCACTAAGTTCGAATTCAAGCTTCTATAGTGAGCCCAAATATGAATCTAGGGAGCCGACTTGAACAAACTTGAATCAGATCCACCCCACAATGTTGCATACCAAATATCAAAAGATTCTGCCTGCTGGATCTGGAGAAGATTTTTTAATGTTTTTCCCATTGCCTACAGTGTTAAAAAGTGATGACTCAGCACTTTTTCAAAGTCCTGAAAAAATAGGGCGATGAAATCATCAGATGTGTACCCATACGTGCAACTAGTAGAAAGCTGTAAGACGGAGGGCCACCACGGATGCCGACATTATGTACACCATACAAGGTATGGCTACATATAGAAATGGATTGGAGGAGTGTCTAATTTGATGGATAAAGGGTTAATATCTCCGGATCAAATTATCAGATTTATATAAAAAACTACACAGCACAGCTCATCAGTAACCTGAATAAATATATAAAGTAACATGACAATCGGATTGATATTTTTTGAGTTATCTCATGCCAAAGGGATTGGAGGAATTTTCAATTTGAAGGATAAAGGGTTAATATCTCGGGATCAAATTATCAGATTAACACCAAAAACTATACAGCTCAGCACATCAGTAACCTGCACAATTATAAAGTAACTTGACAATCCAAGCAATATTTTTTCAAGTTATCAAATGCCAAAGGGATTGGAGGAATTTTCAATTTGAAGGATAAAGGGTTAATAGATCAGGATTAAAATAACAGATTTACACCAAAAACTATACAGCTCGGTACATCAGTAACCTGATCACAAATATAAAATAACTAGACAAGAATTCTCTGTGCTGTGTAGTTTTGGAGATATGGCAGTTTTAAGGTTTTTCCTATTTTTAGCTCCCGAGGTTCCCACGGGGCAAGGAGAAAAATTTTTTTTGCATCAATCAACTACTTATGACCCATTATCATCTCATATCAAATTTGGTTCAAATCGACCTCATGGTTCAGAAAATAGAAATTTTAGGAGTGGCCAAAATTTTTGCCCCTCCCATAACGAAGGCAAATAATGCCCGACAAACTTCTCTTGAACAAACTTGATTCTACACCTACAAATGAAGCTGCATACCAAATATCAAGTCTCTGCTACTGCTGGTTCATGAGAAGAAGATTTTCAAAGATTTTGGTGCCCCTTGGGGGCATGGCCCCACCCAGGAGGAGGGGCAACTTCATTTGAACAAATCTGAATTGACATTAGGTAATAAACATTTACCCAACATTTGAAACAAATTGGGCCAGTGGTTTCTTCGGAGAAGTTGGTTTTGTAAAGTTTATGCCGGACGACTACGGACGACGGACGCTGGGCGGAAAGCGATTAGTAAAGCTCACCTTGAGCTTCGCTCAGGTGAGCTAATAAAACCCTATTGTCCTGGGGCAGGGAAAGGTTTCAAAAGACTGTGAATGTTGCCATTTCAATCACGGAAACCTTATACGAGTCAAGAACACCGAGTATTCTCATGCCAAAAAGAGGGTGAACGGACCATTGAGAGGCCGAGCGTGTACTTTGGCTACCGCCCGAAGCCAAACGTAACAAAATTGTGCTTCCAAACTATGGGGAATCTTTTTACCTATATACAGGCTACACATTCTCAATCACCGCCGCTTTTAACCCACTCCTGTAGTACAGTATAATCAGGTCGAATTACCAGTCCGAAGACCGATTTTTAATTTTTTGGTCACGGAGTCTGAATCGAAATGTTTTGGGAGGACAAATTTTTGGGTGTGTTTTTTGGGCTAATGACTGATACAAAGCACACAAAAAATTGAATTTGTTTTTCGATTTTTTGGCCATTTCGGGCATTTTTCAGGATGTTTCGGCTCCAAAAGAGGGTCATAGGAGAATTTAGCCCGGAACGGTTTAGTGACACAAGCATATACTTTGGGATGTTCTACATGTTTAAAAAAAATTGTAAAGATCATATCCGAGATTTTGTGAATATAAAAGGGTTGGAAAAAAAAAATTAAAAAAAAACAAAAAAAAAATAAAATAAAAATAAGAATTCCGAAGAATAACAAATGCATTTTCCTTTTTCAAAGGAAAATCCAAATAAGTTTTTTCCAACTATATTTTATTTGGTTTTTATTTGATACTGAAATACTGTAATTTGGTTACACATGTGATTACAGAAAATTTCGACCAGATCATGACTGGGTCAAAATTCTCGATCCATTTGCCTTTCCACAATACTTGCAATCTCACCTTTCAAAAAAAAAAAAAAATTGAATTGTGAGAACACTGAATCTCAGATGTTTTTTTCAGTTATTAGCCTGTTTTGGTCTTGATTTTGAAACCATTCATTTCAGGAAACTCAACCCACTGGGGTAAGTGTGACACAACCAGACAAAGATCTATCTTTAAAATTTGTCCTGTTTCACAAAAATTGGATGTGATTACAGAATCAATTTTCAGTTCATAAATAATTTAAAAGTTCTGTTATACTCTTGTGAGTGCAACAAATATATGTTTCAGAGAGTGCAACAAGTAGGATAAAAGCTAACCTCACATTATTTACTTGAGTTTAACCCTTAGGGTCTAGTTCCATTTTTTTAGAGTTTTTTGTCTTTTTCTGTACATACAGAACACGTTTCAACCTTCAGGATTTTGGTTGCCTTGCTGGTGGAAGTTACAGTACTTTGGCAGTGGTTTCTCGTGAAGTCATTGCTACCTCTATAGGCAGCTATGACTTCACTAGATGCCACTGCTAAGTCAAAGTGTCACCTTATGGTGAGGTAGCAAACAAAGTTGATTCTTGTTGTTTTCCTTGCAAGAATCGATTTTGATTCTCCCATCAATTATACACGCCAAACAAGGACCACTTTCACAATTACAGTACATGTACTGTGTAATAGTTATAGAGCATGAAGATCCCTAGTGAGGAGTTGAAACATCCTGATGAATGTTTTCAGTTTAAAAATTTGTGGTTAAATATCAGAGTACCACTTTCAATCACTTACATGTTTTGCTTCAAATACATATTTCTGACCATCAGCTCTCCAGATATTGACTTCAGCTTCTGAGACAAACCGATTCAAATCACTTCTTGCATTCTCTAATGGTTTAACAAAGTTTTTATGATCCTCTTTCTAGAAAGAAAAAAACCCATTAAATTCTATAGTGATTCCAATTTTTCTTATGACGGTCACATTTTGTTCATGGATGTGAAATCTCATTATACTGCAACATATAAAGTAGATGCTGCCACTGGTCAAGGCCTAGATTTGAATGATGAAAAAAGAGCCTCAAAACAAGAATATAAAAAGAAGAATGGCCCATCAACATCGGAGATCTAAGAAATGAAACTATACTGGGTATCTAGGAGTATTCAAGAGGTTTCCAAGGAGTCATGTGAAAAAAAGGAGATTTACCTATATTACCTTAACCCTTTAGCCATCGCACAGGATATTAAAATTTATTATTTTATTATTTTAATTATTGATTTTTAAAAATTTCCCCCAAAAAGTCAACAAAACCATATCATGTGACCATTCACTGGAATGAGCTTGAGGAGATCGTTCCAATGAGGGATCACATGATATGGTTTTGTTGACTTTTTTGGAAAAAGAAATTTTTTCTAATGCTTAATTTGAAAATTACGTAAGCGCATGCGACCGATTCATTGGGTAAATGGTTAAACAAATAGCCTATAAAACACTCACTCAAATGTCTACAGGGAGTAGAGGCTGGATGAGAGGGTGTAAGGTTGGAAGGTGATAGATTTTAGATGACTTACTTATTTGCTTAGATAAGGTAAGAATTTTCTTTAAAAATTATACCCAGTTTTTTAACCACTTTGATTCGATACCTCAGGAAAATACTCAAAAGAAAATAGCAAATATCTGTCCCATGCAGCTCAGGAAAAAAAATTGGCATTTGAAATTTCTTTCCAATTTTTATCCAAATGGTTCACACTTGGAAGAGGGAGTGGGTGATAGTCTTTCTGCAGGAATCAAGTACCTGTCACTCAATAATAATGCATACAATATTCAGATTATATCAGTCAATCAGTAGCAAAGGTCAATTATTGCCTAAGAGATTTTCATGAAACAAACCTGAATATCCAAGACTAATGGGCCATGGTGGATGCATACAAAATATCAAATTAACACTGTCTGCCAAATTTGGTTTGAAATGGTCTTATGGTTCTGAAAATTGCAATTTGGGTTGTGGCCACAAATTCCCCACCCACCTCCTCTACAAAAGCTCATATATTGCAGAAGAAACTTTCTATTAACAAACTTGGATCGTGGTGCACTAATTAAGGATGCATTTCTTTCCCTGTTTTTCTGTTTTCAATAAAAACAAGCAAATTCAGTGAATTCATGTCTCCCGTGGGCAGCAGTTTCAAGGGGAATTAATGCATCCAGTGGAATGTAGTTGAGTTGCAAGTGGAAGTTATTTAGAAGAGACAGAATAGACAGTGATTCAGACAATGGTTATCAGATTTATTTTCACGGAGGTCACTGTCAAAGCAAGTAAAGTGATGTGGAGTATAACTGTGAGAATGACTAAAAATTGAGACTGTATGATAAGACATATTACATTAAACTGATGTGAAAAGTAATCCATATATGAAATTTCATTGAAATCGGTTGACTCTAAGGAAAGTTAGAGTCTGGAAACCATCAGCCAATCAAATTTAAGCAACCTAATTAAATATGCACGGAAAGTTAAAAAATTTATAGTAATTTATATATTTTTTATACTTACCAATGACCCAGACATAGCTGGTGCTAACTCTTAAAATATAGGGCCAAACACAAATTTTGCCCCCCAATCCCCAAAATTTGCATCTAAAACTAAAGAAAACATGTCCTGAAAGGCCCTCCACACTTCGCCCCTACTGCGCATGCACAGTGTCAAGGACGTTCCGAAATTGGCGCCATTAATCATTCTAATAACCAGTGCCTGGTAAGCGCTATGTACTCAGCGGGGAGGCAAGAGTTCCCAACTCCTGGGAGGGCCATCCCCGTCTGGGTCATTGGTAAGTATAAAAAATATATAAATTACTATAAATTTTTTAACATTTTTATACTGTACCAATGACCCAGACATAGCTGAATAGTAAAAAGGCTGGAGGGCCAAGGACATAGAGCAAAATGGAATACGCTCAATAAAATAAAATAGAGTCATCCCCTGTAGGGAAAAAGAAGTAATAGGCCTTACATGTATCTTTCTTATTTATGATAAATTAGAAAGATACAACACCTTCCAAAATTGAGCTTCATACATCCATGTACTCTATTAATATCCAATATAATCCTTATACTAATAATTTTTAAAGTAAGCCAATAAATAAAGTAAGTCTAGAGAAATAGAGACTCTTATACTCCTAAAAGTGTCTGAGGATTGCATAATCATGTCCGTTGACATATGCAATATTCAAAAGCTATACTTTAAAAACTAAGACTTGAATGAATTTTAAAAACCTAAACTTCTCACTAAACAACCATCCCAATAACAGCTCAGAATTACTAACTCCGGAGGAGGTATCCCCTTGTTTTCATAGTAAAACAGGTGACCCAAGGGAACACCCTCCCCCCCCACCCCCTTTTTCTTGCCCTGGGTCAAATAGCCCAGAGCGAAGAGGGCAGCCGAACGGAGACACTGCCGAAACAGACAGCCTACCTAGCTATAGTAGCAACTGTTAAGTGAATGACATTCTGAGCAGTAGATAATAGACCTAACAATAGAGGCCTCCAGAAATGGACTCGATATTTCTGAGATAAAATTCATGAATGTGGATGGCTGAGCGCAATGAGCGGCCTTCAAAAATCTATAATAGCGACACTATTAATGTAAGCCCAAGAAGTAGAAGAACTCTTACTTCATGAGCCGAAATCTTAAGCACAACTGCTAAGTCAATGATATACCATAAGCAGTACCGATAGTTAATAGAATCCATTAACAATAAAATGGAGCGTAACGTCCTTCTACTAGACATCAAAGACAGAAGAAGCTTACGCCCATAGTAATAAACAGATATCTGTTTATAAATACATAAACTGTACCCGGAAAGAGTAAAGGCCTATGCCCATACGAAGACGGAAGGACCTTAAAATAATAGGTTCCGGATAATAGGAGCCTAACTCTTATGCAACAAACCAACCTAAATAGTAACGGAAGTATTGATTCCGAAACTATGAAAGTGAAAATCATCCATCGATAGTGCATGAAACTCACTGACTCTACAGTAAAGGAGAAACCAACAGAATTACTGTCTAAAAGGTCAGAATTTGAAAACTACTGTTTCCAGAGGCTCAAATGATTACTTAGCTAAATAAGAACCGAAGTTAAAATCCGTATAGGAATTTAATCTAAAGATTCTAAGTCTATTTATCAAAAAGTTACTAACTGACTTAGATAAAGAGACAAAAGACTCAATTGTAAACTATCGTAGAGTGCATAGGTATGAGGTAACATAAACCTATAACCTAAATAATAACAGGCTGCAGTAGATCTTGTGAAACAAGTATACTAAAAAATAGCAATGAGTAGTATGGAGGGATCAACAATATGAACATAATGATCCCTACACCACGACGGAAGAGCCTCCACTTTAGCCGCATAGAATAGCGAAGAAGAGGATCTCCTATAGTAAGAAATCGCGTCCAAAGCTCGTCCAGTACAGTGCGTACAATGCAATACGGACCACACAACGGAATACATGAAGGTTGCGACCTTGCTGGTTGTGATAAAGATGACACGATTTACCCAGTGAAAAAGATCCTCACATAGAGGAAGATTTCACGTTAAGACCCACAGTAGACAAGAGAGTAAATTACTCATGATCTCTGTGAAGATAGAGATGCTATCAACAGAAATGTATTGTGGTTGTTTATCTTAGCAATACCTGCTAAAACAACAGTGCCGAAGGATACGCGTATCCTATCATTCCGTCCTATAGATCAATAGAGCGTTAACAATATTAGCTCAGAGATCTGGACAAGCCAACACATACGTCTGCAATTGATTAGCAAGCTGTGTCATAAATAAATCATCATTGGGCGCTCCCATAGATAGCAAATCTGATTGAATACTTGTTTGTTGAGAGTCCATTCTGACAGCAACAAGCGACCTGTAAGAGAACGGGAGTGCGATAAAACAATCAGACGACCCAGAATATGACGGACCAAAACTGAACTTGGTGTACTATAACCAACAGACGGATTCTTTCCATTAAATTGAATAACGGAAACGAAAGAGTGCCTCCCTGGTTCCGGAGATACGCCACTACTGTCGAATTAAAGGACAGGAATTTGGGCATGCGTTTCTGAATAATGTTCATGCAATGACATAAAGCAAGCCTAAAAAAACATTATTCCGCGGAAGAAAACTGATTGCTAAAAGACTGCGGAACCCAAAGACCCTGGCACTTCGAATCCGTAGGGATCAGTATTATATCCCAACCTGTTTGACTGGCAACCGTCATAACAGCCACACTCGGGTCCGGCAACTGCGGCGGCACTCTCTGAGTCAACCACCGAATGTTTGCCCCAGTCTGAATCTCTTGTAACACTAGATAGACAAGAGAACGTGTAAATCGAGCAATTCATGGATTGCCGAAAAGTTGCCGTCGAAGAGAAGCTCCTCCGAGAACGAAGCGACTCTGAGAGAGTTCTTAACCTTACTATCCACGCGTGTGGATGTAGCTAGGGCTGCGTCATGTCTAACTAACTCCAATCAGCCACTGAAGGGCGGAGTTATACGTGAACAAACTACTGCCCTCAAAAGAAATTACATTGAGAATAATATCCCGTAAATCTTTTCTTGAAGACGTAATGATAACGCCTCAGTAAGGCGGATTACGTATAATAAAGCGTCTAAGTTAAGTCTACTATACATAATGTCGTTCCCAACATTGAAATTGGAAAAGACATAAACGGCGAAAAAGAATATATGCAGTCTTTAATCACACTGTCTAGACGCATATGAACTCTCGGTATGCCCTGCTCTGCCAAAATAAACTATTTGTATAAATGATAAAATGGCAGAAATGAGCAACGCGGACAAGAAACTAAACTATCATGCTTAGTAGCAGGCTTGTATATATATATATATAGCGTCGAAAAATAAAACACATGTTGTAATGACAATATTGGACTCCGTCGGTAAGTCAGGGACAATGTCCCTGAACCGATCGAAAAATCCGAGTCCAATGACGCTATAAGTCTCTTATCCAAGATCGCAGCAATGAAGTCCAAAATAATCACTGGAAGATAATGCCAGAAGATATGAAAGGCATCTTCCGATACTACTAAAGGGAAAACTCGAAATCTTTCGAATCCCTTTCGCCATCCTGTCGGACCCTATAAAGCGTTCGGTCGTCCGTACCTGATGCAACCGCGGACCGCACCGACCCAGCGCCGTCGGATAATTCCTGATTCGACCGAGAAACTGTCAATTGCTGGGATGCTGCGAAACAACTGTGCTAACTCGGATAGCACGTCCGTCACTGAGGCCAGAGGAGAAGCGGTCTTACGATGCATTGCCGCTGGAAGCTCCGTGATCGTTACCCCGTGCATACTACCAATATGCGAGCGAACGGAGTGTATAGGCCTCGTGTCCCTTGGCTACCGGATGGCACGACCTATTCGCCGTGGAATCACTGAATGCCGAAACTGATCGGAAACTCGAGGTCACGTAGCCAATGTGCGGTCGTGTGCCCTGCTGTGAGGATGAGGAAGCATTAAAGACAGTCTCTCGGACTGTCAATATAGCGGAGCGTCCCGACCAACGGACATATGCTCCGAATGTAAAATATCTGAACCACAACATGCGGTCCCCTATGTTGTTGGGCGAGAGAGGGACCTCTCTCGCTCACAGCCCGGACGGACCTGGACAAGCCAGGAACCGGACTAACAGGCTTCCTCCGATCTGTCCTCAATCTGCCGTCACTGGGTGAGTACTAAAGTAATTAAAGTGCTCGCATCACCCAAATCTCCTTCCTAGACCGCAACGGACGAACCCGGCAGCCGAACCATTCGATGAATGTACGCTACACCGGGTGAGCTAGCGAATGTCACTCCGTAGGCGATAGACATATTCCATGAGCACTTATTGCCGCTAACTCTTCATTAACTATGACGACAGAGGCACACTTTTGAAAGACATCTCCATAACTCTTCGAACAAGAAACCAGAAATGCTTGGTTAGCAAGCATAAAATAATAATATATATAGCGTCGTTCAATAATTCGAAAGTTTGTGTGACATTATTGGACTATGTCGGAACTGAGGGACGATGTCCCTGAACCGAACCAAAAATTTCTAAGTCCACCGACGCTATCAGTTTCTTATCCGGCATCGCAGCATTCTGGTCCGACGAAAGAAGCTGTAGAAGACCAAGTCAGATGACATACACAACAGCATATGTTGTTCCGAAAGGGAAAGCTCGAAATCCTCCGAATCCCTTTCGGTATCCCGTCGGACCGGATGAAACTTTCGGACGTCCATACCCGCTTCCGCGGAGCGTCCCGACCCAGCATCGTCGGATAAAATATATGCGACAGATTCAGTTGATGCTGGGATGCTGCGATAAACTGTGCTATTAAGGAAAGCACGTCCGTTCCCGAGGCCTGTGCAGTAGCGGTCTTACGATGCATTGCCGCCGGAAGCTCCGTGTACGTTGACTCCCGCACACTTCCTATGCGAACGTCCGGAGTCTGCAGGCCTCGTGTCCCTGGCTACCGGATGGTGTGACCTGGTCGCCGAAGAATCCTTGATCGGCGAAGCTGGTAATATATCGGCGGTCACGTAGCCAAGGTGCGGTCGTGTGCGCTGACGAGAAGAGGAAGCCTTAGCAGTCTCAGCGGACTGCCTATACAACGGAGCGTCCCGAGCGACGGACGTATGCTCCGCTTACGACACATTTTGTACCACAACATCTGGGGCCAGATGTTGTTGAACGAGAGAGGGGCCTCTCTCGCTTGCCGTCCGGATGGACCGGAACGAGCTATGAATCGGACTAAAAGGCTTCCTGTGTTCTCCCTCCGATCCGCCGTCACTGGGTGTGCATTAGGTTAATTTATAGTGCTCGCTTCACCCCAAAATTCCTTCTAGACCGCAACGGACGAACCCGGCTGCCGAACCATTCGGTGAATGGACGCTACACCGGGCGAGCTAGCGGACGTCAAAGGCCGTCGAACCTACTAGGGTCCTCTTAGGCAATTGGCGTATTTACATGAGCACTTTTCCGCTAGCCCTTCATTAATTGTGACGACGGAGGCACACTGTTGGAGGACATCACAGATACATCACCCTAATCTTGATTGTCTGAAATAGAAATTGATAAAGTAGAGTGACCCTGCGGGGAAAGGACCGGAGTGTCCAAATCCCCAACAACATACCGTGACATACGCTTCCATATTGTCATCGAAATCATACGATACAGAACAGGAGTTAATGCGAGTACACTGACCACATATAGAATGATAATAAAGTCAGAGGAAGACTTCCTCTTAAAACAATTGATCAATATCCTTTCAATGTGAAAAGAAAACAAGTCCTGGTACTCGCACTAACCCCTGGCAATCAAAATACATAATAATAATATGATCCATTAATATAGAAAAAATAATTGAAATCAAAATATTTTGAAAAAATATTTTTTCAGAACAGCCCAAGTTTCTGAAAAGTAACGTTGAGCCCCAATGGATCCCAAGCCTAAGTGTGGACAAAAATTTTAAAAATATTTTAAACAATTTATTCAACACTTACGAACAATAATAATGTATCTAGTTATGATTAAAATAACATCAAGATATTATTTTTTAGAAATCCCCCCCTCACACAGAGGGCTGTTGTAAATGTAAACAATGAGTGTAAAAACACTAAAATAAGACTCCAGGCACCCAGGCCCGAAATCAGTTACCAAAAATACACTATCTGATGCAAAACAGAGACTTCCAGGGAAGAAACTGCAGAACATCAGATGGTAGATGCAGAACACAACGCCTAACCACCCGTAGGTGAAGACGTAAACATGGGGAAAGAACAGAATTCATTCTGTTATTCAGCTAAAACTCCCAAGAAAATTTAGTAATAATAATTACAAAAACTATGCCAAAAGCATGGGAGAATAGCAAGGGGGAACTTAAAGGACAGGGAGAGAGGAAAACACTTAAAAAAACAGTGTAACTAAATAATCAGAATGACAACAAAATGGCTGCTGCCTTGAAAATAGGTAACTTAACATAATTTCATTAAAAAATTTTAAGTTACAGCCCTGATAATATTCTGTCACACATTCTTTTCCTCTCCTCCTTCTCTATCCTCCTTAGAATCACCATTTCACTAATATTTATGTGTCTGGCATCATTTAAACTGAGATTTATAAGCACAAAGATCAGTCAGATGTTAACTGATGAAGGGCCAAACTTAGAATGATTAATGGCGCCAATTTCGGAACGTCCTTGACACTGCGCATGCGCAGTAGGGGCAAAGTGTGGAGGGCCTTTCAGGACATGTTTTCTTTAGTTTTAGATGCAAATTTTGGGGATTGGGGGGCAAAATTTGTGTTTGGCCCTATATTTTAAGAGTTAGCACCAGCTATGTCTGGGTCATTGGTACAGTATAAAAATATACCCATGTTCGAACTTGGACCCACAATTGATGAAAGTGATCTACTACCCAAATTTCATCGAAATCGACAGACTGTAAGGAAAGTTTGAGTCTGGAAACGAAAAACACGGAAGGTGTGCACTTACTGTGTATTTGCAGTGGCACTGAATAAATCAAAGATTCTCTAATTTGCATAATTTTTGCACGAGAACAAAACCCATATTATATGTGACGTATTGCATGTTACTTAACATTCATACACAAATTTATTCAAATCCGAACTTTCATAGAGAAGTTCTGTACAAAAAACTGATTACACCCAATTTCGGAACAAAATGGCCACTGGCGGCCATCTTGAAATTTGGACCAAACCCCAAAACACATATTCTGGTCTCACAATGATAACAAAGATACCCAAGAAGTTTCATGAAGATCGGTTCATAAATACGGCTTTCAGTCCGAGGTGCGTTGACGCATGGGGCAGACAGACAGGCAGACGGACAGATTTTTGGTACAAAATTTCCCATATTCGAACTTGACCTAGGTATTGATAAAAGTAATCCATATATGAAATTTCGTTGAAATCGGTTGATTTTAAGGAAAGTTAGAGTCTGGAAACCGTCAGCCAATCAAATTTCAGCAACCTAATTAAATAAGTGCGGAAAATGCCCATATTCGAACTTGGACCCACAATTGATGAAAGTGATCTACTACCCAAATTTCATCGAAATCCGGTCACTGTAAGGAAAGTTTGAGTCTGGAAACGAAAAACAGGGAAGGACACCCCAAATTTGATATCTCCCGTCTTTTTTAAAAAAGCAGGAGACAATAATTTGAGGTATAGTCTGTACTAAAGAACAGGGGAGGGTTAATGTGGCCCTCACAGTTAATGTATGTCAACCAAAGTTACCAAGTTACAGTGAAATTAATTCAAAACGAGTCATCCTCTCAAGTTACAATGAAATCCCTTCATAAATATAACTGGTAGACTTTGCTAAAGGAATCACATGATCGCTCAGACGTCACAGTTGACCGATCATGACCAAAATAGGACAGTCTCATCTCAATATCATACAATTAAATCCCTTTAAAAAAGAACCTGTAGAAGTACTAAATGAATCGAGGTCGTGTGAGCAGGTGGCTGTAATGGCTGACTGATCGTAACCAAAATAGGAAAGTCATCTAGACATCATATCGAGTTATCCTTCCAAGTTACAATGAAATCACTTCATAAATATGAACTGTAGACTGTGCTAAACAAATCTAGGTCACAGGTCTGTGCGGCCATCATGGTTGACTCATCACGGCCAAGATAGGACGTTCTCATCTAGACATTATACTGAGTCATCCTGCCAAGTTACAATGAAATCCCTTCATGAATACAAGCTGTAGACTGTGCTAAAAGTTTTCAGGTTTCGGGCTGGGCAGCCATCGTGGTTGACAAATTGCATCCAAAAGGGGAAGTTCTCATCTAGACATTATACAGAGTCATCGTACTAATTACAATGAAATTCCTTCATAAATATGACCTGTAGACTGTTCGAAAGGTTTTCAGGCTTTGGACCCCTGTCGTTATCACCGTCGACCGATCATGACTGAAAGGGGACATTCTCATCTCAACATTATACAGAGTCCTTGTACCAAGTTACAAAGAAATCCCTTCATAAATACGACCTGTACACTGTGCTAAAGGTTTTTGGATTTTGGGATTGGGTGGCCGTCATGGATGAATGATCACCACCAAATGGGGGAAGTTCTCATTTAGACATCATATGGCGTCATCCTACTAAGTTACAATGAAATACCTCCATGTTAAATATGACCTGTAGACTGTACTAGACATCATATCGAGTTATCCTTCCAAGTTACAATGAAATCACTTCATAAATATGAATTGTAGACTGTGCTAAACCAATCTATTTATTTATTGGTGTGTAAGGTCACATACTTATGCACAATGGCTAATCGTGACCGTGACAGTTTTACGGGGTGGAGGAAGCCGGAGTATCCGGAGAGAACCACCGAGCAACGACAAGCAGCTGTCAGCTCTCCAACATCGTAACTCTGAACTCTGCACCGCAGCACAGGCAGGGTTAGATTGGTTGAAGACATGCGCACCATCGACGTGCAGTACGCCTCAGTACACAGCGTCATCGTGCCCCCATGTAGGCAATCGGGGTGAAGTGTCTTGCCCAAGGACACAATGCGGTTGCCGCAGGTGGGATTCGAACCGAGGACCTCTCGGCTTGCAGCCTGCACCTCTACCAACTGAGCCACCGCGCCCCCGAAACCAATCTAAGTCACAGGTCTGTGCAGCCATCACGGTTGACTGATGATGGCCAAAGTAGGACGTTCTCATCAAGACATTATCTGGAGTCATCCTACTAAGTTACAATGAAATCCCTTCATAAATATGACCTCTAGACTGTGCTAAAGGTTTTTGGGCTTCGAGCCCCTGTAGCCATCACCACTGACAGATCGCGACCAAAAGGGGACATTCTCATCTAGACATTATACAGAGTCATCCTACCAAGTTACATTGAAATCCCTCCGTAAATATGACCTGTAGACTGTGCTAAAAGTTTTTGTGTTTTGGGCTCGGGCAGCCATCACGGTTGACAGATCGCGAACTAATGGGAAAGTTCTCATCTAGACATCATACGGCGTCATCCTACTAAGTTACAATGAAATACCTCTAAATTAAATACGACCTGTAGACTGTGCTAAAAGTTTTTGGGTTTTGGGCTTGGGCAGCCGTCACGGCTGACAGATTATGACCAAAAGGAGATGCTCTCATCTAAACATTATACAGAGTCATCCCACCAAGTTACAATGAAATCCCTTCATAAATACAACCTGTGGACTACCCAAAAGGTTTTCGGGTTTTGGGCTCAGGCAGCCATCATGGTTGACCGATAGCAACCAAAAGGGTACGTTCTCATCTAGACATGACCTCAAACCTACATATGAAATTTTGTGATGATTGGACAAGAACTACAGGGTGTAGCCTGTGCTAAAGGAATAAAGTCAAGCCCAGCCAATTGTTTATACCCATGTTGCCCATTTTCGAGAACATCCACCCAAGGCATTGGGGACTGGGACCCATTTCACCAGTAAACCATAGCTTGTTTCCCAGCACTGCTTCACTTCCGTGGGTTCCCACAGTGAAATCTTTTTTAATATTTTTCTCTTTTTTTCATTTGAAAGGTAAGTGAAGTGAGTGGTTATAGCTGGGGGGGGGGGGGGGGGGAGGGGGGGGGGAGGGGAAATTCTGGTCAATGCCAGGGACATTTTGACAAAAAAAAATGGCTGGAGGTATTTTGACAAATGAGTGAGGATGCTTTTAAAAAAGTGAGGACAATTTTGACCAGAACACAGGGTATTCAGTGTCTGAATAATAAGGCTTCCACGTTTACATGTGTAAACGTGAACGTTTCGTTTATGGGCATTAAACGTTTACAGTTCTGGTAAACGTGTACACGGAATGAAGTTTTAATAGTGTAATTTCCTTTGAGTCCCTTCACAACACGAATTTCATGTTTTCCATTTTTAATATGGTGTCTCAAGTAACCGACGATAAAAAGCTGAAAAGCGATGTGTGGAGGACCAACCACCCCTTGACACGTAGCCCACGCCCCCATTTATTCGCGAAGATGGTGAGATGGGTTGCGAATATCTGCACTCTGCAGTCTGCAATTTTGTGCAAGGAAATCGCATCTTTTTGGATTGATTTTAAATTGGATCGGCACTACAGTAGACAGTGTAAAGTATGCCAGGGCTACAATCGGCACAATAAACACTTGCAAAATTTGCAGATTAATGCAGAAAGTCAAAGAAACAAAAAAAAAATTTCCAACTTTGCAATGCAATATTTTGGTAATGCTTCAGAAAAACTGTGTACTGGATCCGACTGGCGCCGCCGCCACAGTAACCGAACGAAATCATCTTCAAATCATGTGATATCATATGTGACACAGTCACGTGAGCCGCATGGCACGTGCTTATCTTTGGTGTTCCCTTCGAAACATGTGTGGTATGTTTTAGTTTATTCGGATTTACATGTATATTCCCAAAGTGATACACAATTGTTCTCGATGATTTTGTTCACCTGACATGGATTATTAATTTATTATTCACACATGGGATGATCTTAGGATCAATTTATGGAGTTTGACAGACAGACTGGCACTTGCGGTGTTTGAAAATTTGGATTCCCCTGCATGGTTTGTAGACTTTGTTTATTTTTGCGACATTACATTCCACTCTCAAGTCCGGTATTGTCACTATTGTGTGCCAAGGCAACTCGCTCCAACATTACTGTTTGAAAAAACACAAGGAATTTCACCCCGAACCCACCAGAATGAGCTCAGAGACCCCCATAAATTTCAAAATTTACCTGTGGGAGAATCCCCCCCCCCCCCCCCTTTCCCCCGTAGACCGAGCGACTTTGCCTTCGGCATCTGCATGCTGTGATCGTTCGTCTACAGCATTTTTGGACGAACTGTAAATCGCCTGCCTCAATAACATAAATTGTATGCCCTGTACACAAAGATATGATGAACTTACTGTGTATTATTACACACTTACACACTTCTATCAAATATTGACTACTTGCATTGTTATGTTAGTACGTGTAAACGTTTCCATTTCGTTTACAGACAGTCGTTTAAAGGTTTACAATTTTGTCTAAACGTGGAAGCCTTACTGAATAATTTCTATTGATAAGCAACTGGTAGTGTTCAAGTTGACAGTTGAGAGTGTGAAACAGAAATACAGTCACTGTTATGTTATCAGACTCAGCTTGAATTGTTGTTACATTGTTGATGATCAAACTGCATTGAACATGCTGATATCTATGGAAGAATTTGTTAAGCTAAGGTCTGTTGACCATTTTTATATTCAAAAAAGTTTCTTGAGTTTCCAATAATGCCATTATTAATGACAACCTCAACCCACTTGGCACAATCAGCTTGATGGCAATGTTTGAAGTCACACTCCAGCCACTCAAAAATCTTTTATCTCTGGCCACTTTTTTATCTTGAAAGACAAACTTATGTGGCATTTAGTGTATTCTGTTTAGGTAAAACAAGAATTGGGAAAAAAAGTACATGGGCACTGTGAAAATCCAATAATATCAGACGAAACATGCAACCGGATAAAACGAACACAAGTTAAAAAATTTATAGTAATTTATATATTTTTTATACTTACCAATGACCCAGACATAGCTGGTGCTAACTCTTAAAATATAGGGCCAAACACAAATTTTGCCCCCCAATCCCCAAAATTTGCATCTAAAACTAAAGAAAACGTGTCCTGAAAGGCCCTCCACACTTCGCCCCTACTGCGCATGCGCAGTGTCAAGGACGTTCCGAAATTGGCGCCATTTATCATTCTAATAACCAGTGCCTGGTAAGCGCTATGTACTCAGCGGGGAGGCAAGAGTTCCCAACTCCTGGGAGGGCCATCCCCGTCTGGGTCATTGGTAAGTATCAAAAATATATAAATTACTATAAATTTTTTAACATTTTTATACTGTACCAATGACCCAGACATAGCTGAATAGTAAAAAGGCTGGAGGGCCAAGGACATAGAGCAAAATGGAATACGCTCAATAAAATAAAATAGAGTCATCCCCTGTAGGGAAAAGAAGTAATAGGCCTTATATGTATCTTTCTTATTTATGATAAATTAGAAAGATACAACACCTTCCAAAAATTGAGCTTCATACATCCATGTACTCTATTAATATCCAATATAATCCTAATACTAATAATTTTTAAAGTAAGCCAATAATAAAGTAAGTCTAGAGAATAGAGACTCTTATACTCCTAAAAGTGTGTGAGAATTGCATAATCATGTCCGTTGACATATGCAATATTCAAAAGCTATACTTTAAAAACTAAGACTTGAATGAATTTTATAAACTTAAACTTCTCACTAACAACCATCCCAATAACAGCTCAGAATTACTAACTCCGGAGGAGGTATCCCCTTGTTTTTCATAGTAAAAACAGGTGACCCAAGGGAACACCCTCCCCCCCCCCCCTTTTTCTTGCCCTGGGTCAAATAGCCCAGAGCGAAGAGGGCAGCCGAACGGAGACACTGCCGAAACAGACAGCCTACCTAGCTATAGTAGCAACTGTTAAGTGAATGACATTCTGAGCAGTAGATAATAGACCTAACAATAGAGGCCTCCAGAAATGGACTCGATATTTCTGAGATAAAATTCATGAATGGATGACTGAGCGCAATGAGCAGCCTTCAAAAATCTATAATAGCAACACTATTAATGTAAGGCCAAGAAGTAGAAGAACTCTTACTTCATGAGCCGAAATCTTAAGCACAACTGCTAAGCCAATGACATACCATAAGCAGTACGCTAGTTAATAGAATCCATTAACAATAAAATGGAGCGTAACGTCCTTCTACTAGACATCAAAGACAGAAGAAGCTTACGCCCTTGTAATAAACAGATATCTGTTTATAAATACATAAACTGTACCCGGAAAGAGTAAAGGCCTATGCCCATACGAAGACGGAAGGACCTTAAAATAATAGGTTCCGGATAATAGGAGCCTAACTCTTATGCAACAATCCAACCTAAATAGTAACGGAAGTATTGATTCCGAAACTATGAAAGTGAAAATCATCCATCGATAGTGCATGAAACTCACTGACTCTACAGTAAAAGAGAAACCAACAGAATTACTGTCTAAAAGGTGAGAATTTGAAAACTACTGTTTCCAGAGGCTCAAATGATTACTTAGCTAAATAAGAACCGAAGTTAAAATCCGTATAGGAATTTAATCTAAAGATTCTAAGTCTATTTATCAAAAAGTTACTAACTGACTTAGATAAAGAGACAAAAGACTCAATTGTAAACTATCGTAGAGTGCATAGGTATGAGGTAACATAAACCTATAACCTAAATAACAACAGGCTGCAGTAGATCTTGTGAAACAAGTATACTAAAAAATAGCAATGAGTAGTATGGAGGGATCAACCATATGAACATAATGATCCCTACACCACGACGGAAGAGCCTCCACTTTAGTCGCATAGAATAGCGAAGAAGAGGATCTCCTATAGTAAGAAATCGCGTCCAAAGCTCGTCCAGTACAGTGCTTACAATGCAATACGGACCACACAACGGAATACATGAAGGTTGCGACCTTGCTGGTTGTGATAAAGATGACACGATTTACCCAGTGAAAAAAGATCCTCACATAGAGGAAGATTTCACGTTAAGATCCACAGTAGACAAGAGAGTAAATTACTCATGATCTCTGTGAAGATAGAGATGCTATCAACAGAAATGTATTGTGGTTGTTTATCTTAGCAATACCTGCTAAAACAACAGCGCCGGAGGATACGCGTATCCTATCATTCCGTCCTATAGATCAATAGAGCGTTAACTGTATTAGCTCAGAGATCTGGACAAGCCAACACATACGTCTGCAATTTATTAGCAAGCTGTGTCATAAATAAAACATCATTGGGCGCTCCCATAGATAGCAAATCTGAATGAATACTTGTTTGTTGAGAGTCCATTCTGACAGCAACAAGCGACCCGTAAGAGAACGGGAGTGCAATAAAACAATCAGACGACCCAGAATATGACGGACCAAAACTGAACTTGGTGTACTATAACCAACAGACGGATTCTTTCCATTAAAATGAATAACGGAAACGAAAGAGTGCCTCCCTGGTTCCGGAGATACGCCACTACTGTCGAATTAAAGGACAGGAATTTGGGCATGCGTTTCTGAATAATGTTCATGCAATGACATAAAGCAAGCCTAAAAAACATTATTCCGCGGAAGTTAAACTGATAGCTAAAAGACTGCGGAACCCAAAGACCCTGGCACTTCGAATCCGTAGGGATCAGTATATATCCCAATCTGTTTGACTGGCAACCGTCATAACAGCCACACTCGGGTCCGGCAACTGCGGCGGCACTCTCTGAGTCAACCACCGAATGTTTGCCCCAGTCTGAATCTCTTGTAACACTAGATAGACAAGAGAATGTATAAATCAAGCAATTCATGGATTGCCGGAAAGTTGCCGTCGAAGAGAAGCTCCTCCGAGAACGAAGCGACTCTGAGAGAGTTCTTAACCTACTATCCACGCGTGGATGTAGCTAGGGCTGCATCACGTCTAACCAACTCCAATCAGCCACTGAAGGGCGGAGTTATACGTGAACAAACTACTGCCCTCAAAGGAAATTACATTGAGAATAATATTCCGTAAATCTTTTCTTGAAGACGTAATGATAACGCCTCAGAAGGCGGATTACGTATAATAAAGCGTCTAAGTTAAGTCTACTATACATAATGTCGTTCCCAACATTGAAATTGGAAAAGACATAAAAGGCGAAAAAGAATATATATGCAGTCTTTAATCACACCGTCTAGACGCGTATGAACTCTCGGTATGCCCTGCTCTGCCAAAATAAACTATATGTAAAAAAGATAAAATGGCAGAAATGAGCCACGCGGACAAGAAACTAAACTATCATGCTTAGTAGCAGGCTTGTATATATATATAAATATATAGCGTCGAAAAATAAAACACATGTTGTAATGACAATATTGGACTGCGTCGGTAAGTCAGGGACAAAGTCCCTGTACCGATCGAAAAATCCGAGTCCAATGACGCTATAAGTCTCTTATCCAAGATCGCAGCAATGAAGTCCGGAAAATAATCACTGGAAGAAATGCCAGAAGATATGAAAGGCATCTTCCGATACTATTAAAGGGAAAACTCGAAATCTTTCGAATCCCTTTCGCCATCCTGTCGGACCCTATAAAGCGTTCGGTCGTCCGTAGCTTGATGCAACCGCGGACCGCACCGACCCAGCGCCGTCGGATAATTCCTGATTCGACCGAGAAACTGTCAATTGCTGGGATGCTGCGAAACAACTGTGCTAACTCGGATAGCACGTCCGTCACTGAGGCCTGAGGAGCAGCGGTCTTACGATGCATTGCCGCAGGAAGCTCCGAGATCGTTACCCCGTGCATACTTCCAATATGCGAGCGAACGGAGTGTATAGGCCTCGTGTCCCTTGGCTACCGGATGGCGCGACCTATTCGCTGTGGAATCACTGAATGCCGAAACTGATCGGATACTCGAGGTCACGTAGCCAATGTGCGGTCGTGTGCCCTGCTGTGAGGATGAGGAAGCATTAAAGACAGTCTCTCGGACTGTCAATATAACGGAGCGACCCGAGCAACGGACATATGCTCCGAATGTAAAATATCTGAACCACAACATGCGGTCCCCTATGTTGTTGGCTTCCTCCGATCTGTCCTCAATCTGCCGTCACTGGGTGAGTACTAAAGTAATTAAAGTGCTCGCATCACCCAAATCTCCTTCCTAGACCGCAACGGACGAACCCGGCAGCCGAACCATTCGATGAATGTACGCTACACCGGGTGAGCTAGCGAATGTCACTCTGTAAGCGATAGACATATTCCATGAGCACTTATTGCCGCTAACTCTTCATTAACTATGACGACAGAGGCACACTTTTGAAAGACATCTCCATAATTCTTCGAACAAGAAACCAGAAATGCTTGGATAGCAAGCATAAAATAATAATATATATAGCGTCGTTCAATAATTCGAAAGTTTGTGTGACATTATTGGACTATGTCGGAACTGAGGGACGATGTCCCTGAACCGAACCAAAAATTTCTAAGTCCACCGACGCTATCGGTTTCTTATCCGGCATCGCAGCATATTTTGTTCCGAAAGGGAAAGCTTGAAATCCTCCGAATCCCTTTCGGTATCCCGTCGGACCGGATGAAACTTTCGGACGTCCGTACCCGCTTCCGCGGAGCGTCCCGACCCAGCATCGTCGGATAAAATATATGCGACAGATTCAGTTGATGCTGGGATGCTGCGATAAACTGTGCTATTAAGGAAAGCACGTCCGTTCCCGAGGCCTGTGCAGTAGCGGACTTACGATGCATTGCCGCTGGAAGCTCCGTGTACGTTGACTCCCGCACACTTCCTATGCGAACGTCCGGAGTCTGCAGGCCTCGAGTCCCCGGCTACCGACCCAGCGCTGTCGGATAATTCTCGATCCAACACCGTTTCTGTCGGCTGCTGGGATGCTGCGATAAGCTGTGCTATGTGCACAAGAATGTCCGGCGTCGAGACCTGCGGAGGCGCAGTCTATCGCTGCTTCGCCGAGGGCAGCTCCGCATCAGATGGCTCCCGCATACTTCCTATGCGAACGTCCGGAGTCCATCGGTCTCGAATCCCTGGCTGCCGGATGGTGTGACCTGGTCGCCGAAGAATCCCTGATCGGCGAAGCTGGTAATATATCGGCGGTCACGCAGCCAAGGTGCGGTCGTGTGCGCTGACGAGAAGAGGAAGCCTTAGCAGTCTCAGCGGACTGCCTATACAACGGAGTGTCCCGAGCGACGGACGTATGCTCCGCTAGCGACACATTTGTACCACAACAACTGGGGCCAGATGTTGTTGAACGAGAGAGGGGCCTCTCTCGCTTGCCGTCCGGATGGACCGGAACGAGCTATGAACAGGACTAAAAGGCTTCCTCCGTTCTCCCTCCGATCCGCCGTCACTGGGTGTGCATTAAGTTAATTTTATAGTGCTCGCATCACCCCAAAATTCCTTCTAGACCACAACGGACGAACCCGGCTGCCGAACCATTCGGTGAATGGACGCTACACCGGGCGAGCTAGCGGACGTCAAAGGCCGTCGAACCTACTAGGGTCCTCTTAGGCAATTGCCGTATTACATGAGCACTTTTCCGCTAGCCCTTCATTAATTGTGACGACGGAGGCACACTGTTGGAAGACATCACAGATACATCACCCTGATCTTGATCGTCTGAAATAGAAATTGATAAAGTAGAGTGACCCTGCGGGGAAAGGACCGGAGTGTCCAAATCCCCAACAACATACCGTGACATACGCTTCCCATATTGTCATCGAAATCATACGATACAGAACAGGAGTTAATGCGAGTACACTGACCACATATAGAATGATAATAAGGTCAGAGGAAGACTTCCTCTTAAAACAATTGATCAATATCCTTTCAATGTGAAAAGAAAACAAGTCCTGGTACTCGCACTAACCCCTGGCAAAATACATAATAATAATATGATCCATTAATATAGAAAAAATAATTGAAATCAAAATATTTTGAAAAAATATTTTTTCAGAACAGCCCAAGTTTCTGAAAAGTAACGTTGAGCCCCAATGGATCCCAAGCCTAAGTGTGGAAAAAAATTTTAAAAATATTTTAAACAATTTATTCAACACTTACGAACAATAATAATGTATCTAGTTATGATTAAAATAACATAAAGATATTATTATTTAGAAATCCCCCCCTCACACAGAGGGCTGTTGTAAATGTAAACAATGAGTGTAAAAACACTAAATAAGACTCCAGGCACCCAGGCCCGAAATCAGTTACCAAAAATACACCATCTGATGCAAAACAGAGACTTCCAGGGAAGAAACTGCAGAACATCAGATGGTAGATGCAGAACACAACGCCTAACCACCCGTAGGTGAAGACGTAAACATGGGGAAAGAACAGAATTCATTCTGTTATACAGCTAAAACTCCCAAGAAATTTTAGTAATAATAATTACATAAACTATGCCAAAAGCATGGGAGAATAGCAAGGGGGAACTTAAAGGACAGGGAGAGAGGAAAAACACTTGAAAAAACAGTGTAACTAAATAATCAGAATGACAACAAAATGGCTGCTGCCTTGAAAGTTAAAAAATTTATAGTAATTTATATATTTTTTATACTTACCAATGACCCAGACTTAGCTGGTGCTAACTCCACAAAAACCAGGGCCAAACACAAATTTTGCCCCCCAATCCCCAAAATTTGCATCCAAAACAAAAAGAAATCATGTCCTAAAGGACCTCCATAGTACGACTCTACTGCGCATGCGCAGTGACGCAGTCGTCCCGAAATTGGCGCCAAATATCATTCTTACTGGCAGTGCCTGGTCAGCGCTATGTACTCAGCGGGGAGGCAAGAGTTCCCAACTCAGGGAGGGCCATCCCCGTCTGGGTCATTGGTAAGTATAAAAAATATATAAATTACTATAAATTTTTTAACATTTTTATACTGTACCAATGACCCAGACTTAGCTGAATAGTAAACAGGCTGGAGGGCCTAGGACATAGAGGAAAATCCAATAAGCTCAATTATAAAATAAAGAGATAACCCCTTAAGGAGAAAAGGAGTATTAGGCTTTACATGTATCTTTCTTATTTAATATTTAAATTAGAAAGATACACTACCCTTAATAATTGAGCACAATAACATTCATGTTCTCTATTAATATCCAGTATAACCTTTATACTAATTATTATTAAAACAAGCCAATAAATAAAGTAGTCCAGAGAATTGAGACTCTTTATAATCATTTAAAAGTGTCCGAGTATTGTATATTAAAGCCCGTTTGACACTTGACATATACAAATGCTTCACACCGAGCTACACTTTAAAAATAAGACATGAATGAAATTAAACATTAATATTACACTTTAAAACCATCCCGGAAGCGACTCAGAAATACTGTCTTGGAGGAGGCATTCCCTTGCTTTTCACTATAAAGCAGGTGACCTAAGGGAACACCCGCCCCCCCCCCCCCCCTTCCCCTTGCCCTGGGTCAAATAGCCCAGAGCGAAGAGGGCAGCCGGACGGAGTCACTGCCGGAACAGAAAGCCTGCATAACTATAGTTGCAACTGTTTAGTGGACGACATTCTGAGCAACAGATAACGGACCTAAACAATGCAGGTCTCCAGAAATGGACTCAATATTTCTGAGATAAAAATTAGTAAATGTGGATGGCTGAGACCAATAAGCAGCCTTCATTAAATCTGTAATAGCAACACTATTAGCATAAGCCCAGGAAGTAGAAAGAGCTCTTACTTCATGAGCAGAAATCTTAAGCACAGACTGCTGAGAAGAAGATAAATCTTCATACGCAGTACGGATAGTTAACTGAATCCATCTAGCAATAGAATGGACTGAAATGTCCTTTCTATTAGGCATCAAAGACAGAAAGAAACGTTTCCGTCCCTTTCTGATGAACTGAGATCTCTGTTTATAGATACGTAGTGCTCTAACAGGACAGAGTAAAGGCCTACGCCCGTCTGAAGACGGAAGAGCCTTAATAACAATAGGTTCCGGATATTTATTAGGAGCCTGATTCTTAGCTAAAAAACCGACGTTAGTAGTGAAGGTGATAGTGTTCCCAACACTACGATAATGAGAATCATCCACCGATAGTGCATGAAGCTCACTGACTCTTCTGGCAGAAGAGAAAGCTAAGAGAAAAGCTGTCTTATAAGATAAGAATTTGAAATCTACTGTCCCAAGAGGTTCAAATGGCTTTTCCTTCAATTTAAGGAGAACCCAAGCTAAATTCCACTTAGGAATTAATCTAAGAGTTCTGGGTCTATTTATCGAAAAGTTTCTAACCAATTTCGATAAAGAGACATTAGATCCAATTTGTAAACTATCATGATGTGCATAGGTATCAGATAACATAGATCTATAACCCTTTATAGTAACCGGTTGCAGTTTGATTTCGTCAAACAAGTATACTAGAAAGTTAGCAATGTCTGGTATAGAGGGATCAAATATATCAACAGAATGATCCCTACACCAACGACGGAAAACCTTCCACTTAGCCGCATAGTTTAGCGAAGAGGAGGTCCTCCTACAGTTAGAAATCGCGTCCACTGCTCGTCCTGTAAAGTGCTTGCCATGCAAGAAGGACCGCACAACGGAAAAACGTGAAGGTTGAGACCTTGCGGGTTGTGATGCAGTTGGCGCGATTTCCCCTGCCAAAGAAGATCCTCTCGTGGAGGGAGCTTCCGCGGTAGGTCCCACAACAGACACCTGAGTAGATTTATCCACGGTCTCTGTGGCGACAGAGATGCTACCAACAGAATCTTGCATTGAGATTGTTTTATCTTTAGCAATACTTGTTGAATTAACGGCGCTGGAGGATACGCATATCCTATCATTCCGTCCCAAGGGATCGATAGAGCGTCTACAGCAAATGCTCTTGGATCCGGACACGGGGACACATACGTCTGCAACTGATTGTTGAGATGTGTCGCAAATAAGTCTATCATTGGCCGTTCCCATTGGTAGCAAATCTGATTGAATACTTGTTTGTTGAGAGTCCACTCCGACGGCAACAAGCGACCCTTTCGAGAAAGGGAGTCTGCTAGCACATTCAGACGACCCGGTATGTGACGGACCGAAAGAAGAACGTGATGTTCCAACGCAAACAGAAGGATTCTTTCCGTTAGATTGAACAACGGAACTGAATGAGTGCCTCCCTGATTCCGTATATACGCCACTACTGTCGTATTGTCGGATAGGATTTGGGCATGAGCATCGTGAATAATGTCCATCCAGTGACGTAACGCAAGCCAAATTGACATCATTTCCTTGATGTTTATGTGCTTGCACAGGAATTGCGGATCCCAAAGACCCTGGCATCTCGAATCCGTTGGGATTAATGATGCACCCCAACCTGTTTGACTGGCATCCGTCATAATGGTAAAACTCGGATCCGGCAACTGCAGCGGAACTCCTTGAGTTAACCACTGAATGTTTGCCCAAGTCTGAATCTCTTGTTTCACTTGATCTGACAAGAGAACGTCTACATCGAGCGAATGAATTTTCACACTCCAATTCTGAGTCAAGAAAATTTGAAGAGGCCGTGTGCGTAGCCGTCCCATCGGAATGAGATCCGCAGCGGCTCCGCACAGACCTATCAGTCTCATAAATTCTCTCGCTGTGACTTTGTCTGTATTTAGACAATAGCGAGCGTAACAACTGACTAATTTCGCTCTGGTTAACGGCAGACGAACGAGATTGTTGTGCGTCTCGAAGCTCATTCCCAGATGAGTGAATGACTTGGACGGCACCAGATCCGACTTCTCCTCGTTTACTATGAAACCGAGACGTCGGAGCAATAGAAGAAGATTCTGAACATCGTTCTGAAGCGTTAACTCGTTGCCGTACCTCTGAAGAATGTCGTCCAGGTAGGCCGACGTTACCGCAGACGAATGAGCTCGGAAGTAAATCATTACCGAGTTCATTACTCGAGTGAAAGCCCAGGGTGCTAGATTCAATCCGAAGCACATGGCCCGGAACTGATACACCACTCCTAGGACTGCGAAGCGTAGATACTTTCGGAATGTCGGATGTACCATGACGTGAAAGTACGCATCTTTGAGATCTATGCTCGTTGCATAATCGTTCACCCGAATACTCGCTCTGACCGATCGAATCGTCTCCATATAAAACTTCGGAGCGATGATCAGCTTGTTTATCCAGCTCAAATCTATGACTGGACGGAACGAGCCGTCTGGTTTCGGAACCAGAAACAGATGGCTGTAGAATCCCAGCGATTCCTGGTTTTCTACGACCTCTACCGCGTTCTTCATTAAAAGAGACTGCACCTCTGATAGCAGAGCGTCTCTTTTCTGAGGGTTTGACGGAAGATGAGTCCACTTTGGACTTCGAGTTAATGGAGGCTTTCGTTTGAAGGATATCTTTAGACCTTCCGAAGTCACTCCTCTCACCCAAGGGTCGTCCGTAATCGACGCCCACTCTTGAGAAAAACTCGACAACCTTCCGCCAACCGGAACGCGATAGAGGTTTGAGCCATCACCTCCTGGATCTGCGAGGCCTGCGGTAGGAGAAACCACGTCTTCCACGACCCGCACCTCGCCTCGTCGACCTCGGGGCGTCCGACCGATTGTCCCGGCCTGAAGGACGTCCCGAACGAGAGTCGCTATCCTGACGGTCTCTCGAATAAGAGCTAGAGGACGCACCGGAACCTCTATAGGAACCTCTCTTGGGCGGATAAGACCCAGAAGTGCCCGCCTTATTCGTGTCTGCTGAATCCGACCTTTTAGGAGCGGATCTAAACAACAGAGAATCACTAGCTTTCTTTTTAATATTATCATAAATAGCGGAAAGCTTGCCGTCAAAGAGAAGATCTCCTGAGACCGAAGCGACTCTAAGAGAGTTCTTCACCTTAGAATCCACTAGTGTGGATGTAGACAGGGCTGCGTCACGTCTAACCAACTCCAGATTAGCCACTGAAAGGGCGGAGTTACACGTGGAATAAGCTACTGCCCTTGAAAGAAGTCTTAAGGAGGATTGTATATCCTGAAACTCTTCCCCTTGAAGACGCAGTGATAACGCCTTCGTAAGGTGATCTGCGTAAGATAAGGCATCTAAATTGGCTCTGTTAGACGCAATAGCTGTTTCCAACACTGCGGTTGGAATAGAAGCTGACGACGGTAATGATAGCTCTAAGTCTTCCGCCTCGTCGTCCATACGCAGAGGAACTCTCGGTATACCCTGACCTGCCGTGTCGAATTTATTCCTTGCATTAATGAAAGGCAGGTTGAGAGTATTTGCGGACAAGAAGCCTGCTTTCCCTGTCCTGGAAGCAAGTTTAAAAATAGCGTCGTTCAATAATTCAAATGTTCTTGCAACATTATTGGACTGCGACGGAAACTCGGGAGCGATGTCCCTGAACCGCTCGAAAAAATCAGAGTCCAATGACGCTATAATTCTCCTGTCCGGAAGCGCAGCAGTCTGGCCCGACGGAACAACTTGAGGAAGAAAGTGCCGGATGAAGTCTACGGCAGCTTTGTGTTGTTCCGAAAGGGATAGCTCCAATTCATCCGTATCCCTTTCACCATCCGGTCGGACCTCCCGATGTTCCCGGTCGTCCGCCCCCGATGCTTCGGCGGAGCGTACCGACCCAGCGCCGTCGGATAATTCTCGATCCGACACCGTCTCTGTCGGCTGCTGGGATGCTGCGATAAGCTGTGCTATCTGCACTAGAATGTCCGACGTCGAGACCTGCGGAGGAGCGGTCTTTCGCTGCTTTGCCGAGGGCAGCTCCGCATCGGATGGCTCCCGCATACTTTTCCTATGCGAACGTCCGGAGTCCATCGGTCTCGAGTCCCTGGCTGCCGGATGGTGTGACCTGGTCGCCGAATAATCCTTCCTCGGCGAAGCTGGCAAGATATCGGAGGTCACGCAGCCAAGGTGCGGTCGTGTGCGCCGGCGAGAAGAGGAAGCCTTAACAGTCTCTGCGGACTGCTTATACAACGGAGCGTCCCGAGCGACGGACGTATGCTCCGCTAAAGACACATTTTGTACCACAACATCTGGTCCCAGATGTTGTTGTACGAGAGAGGGGCCTCTCTCGCTCGCGGCCCGGCTGGACCTGGACGAGCTAGGAACCGGACTAAAAGGCTTCCTCCGTTCTCGTTCACTATCCGCCGTCACTGGGTGTGCATCTATTATTTTTATAGTGCTTGCATCACCCAAAATTTCCTCTTGGACCGCATCGGACGAACCCGGCTGCCGAACCATTCGGTGAATGGACGCTACACCGGGCGAGCTAGCGGACGACATTTGTCTAATCTCCATGAGCACTTTTGCCGCTAGCTCTGTATTTAATTGTGACGACGGACGCACACTTGAAGAAGATAACATGGAAACATCACCCTGTTCTGGTTCCTCTGAAATAGAAACTGAGAGAGTAGAGTGACCTTGTGGAGAAAGAGCCGGCATCGCTCTTTCTCCAGAAACAACATATCGTGACACACGTTTCCAATGTTTCTCATCCCAATGTTCACATACAGGACAGGGATTAATGCGAGAACACTGACTACAATTTATGCAATAATCATGAAAGTCAGAGGAAGATTTCTTCCTATTACAATTTGAACAAGTTCCTTTCATTGTGAAGGAACAACAATAAGTCCTAGTTACTCGCAAAAACCCCTGACACAAAGATACATAATAACATGATCCATTAATAAATGAAAAAACAATTGCAAAACAAAATAATTTTGAAAAAATATTTTTTCAGAGAAGCCCAAGTTGCTGAAAAGTAACGTTGAGCCCCGATGGATCCGATGGCAAAGTGTGGTCAAAAATTTTAAAATTATATAGAATAATTAATGAGACACTTTCGGATAATATAAATGTATCTTATAATGAGATAAACTACCTCAAAGGCAAACAGCCCCCCTCAAAAAAGGCTGTTGCCAATGAAAACAAACAGTGTAAACACAGAAGAAAACATGACTCCAGGCACTGAAAAAACTGGCCCGGAATCAGTCCTCAATTACACTCTATCTGATGCAAAACAAAGACTCCCAGGGGAGAATCTGCAGAACATCAGATGGAAGATGCAGAACACAAACGTTATACACCCATGGGTGAAAACGTAACTATGGGGAAAATAACAGAAAACATTCTGTAACCAAGCAACTCTCCCAGGGAAATTTTAGAAATGAAACTTCTCAAAAATATGCCAAAAGCATGGGAGAATTGCAAGGGGGGACTTTAGAAGGTTAGGGGAGAGGAAACACTGAATAAGCAGTGCAACAATTAGCAAGAATGACAACAAGAGGCGTTTGCCTCGAAAATAGGCAACTTAACATAATTTTAACAAAAAATTTTAAGTACAGCCCTGATTATTTTTTGCCACTTCTTTTTTCCTCTCCTCCTTCTATCCTCCTTAGAATCACATTTTCTCCAAGAATTACGTGTCTGGCATCCTTTAAACTGAGATTTACAAGCACAAAGATCAGTGAGATGTTGACTGATGAAGGGCCAAACAGAGAATGATATTTGGCGCCAATTTCGGGACGACTGCGTCACTGCGCATGCGCAGTAGAGTCGTACTATGGAGGTCCTTTAGGACATGATTTCTTTTTGTTTTGGATGCAAATTTTGGGGATTGGGGGGCAAAATTTGTGTTTGGCCCTGGTTTTTGTGGAGTTAGCACCAGCTAAGTCTGGGTCATTGGTACAGTATAAAAATATAGGTAACTTAACATAATTTCATTAAAAAATTTTAAGTTACAGCCCTGATAATATTCTGTCACACATTCTTTTCCTCTCCTCCTTTTCTATCCTCCTTAGAATCACCATTTCACTAATATTTATGTGTCTGGCATCATTTAAACTGAGATTTAAAAGCACAAAGATCAGTCAGATGTTAACTGATGAAGGGCCAAACTTAGAATGATAAATGGCGCCAATTTCGGAACGTCCTTGACACTGCGCATGCGCAGTAGGGGCGAAGTGTGGAGGGCCTTTCAGGACATGTTTTCTTTAGTTTTAGATGCAAATTTTGGGGATTGGGGGGCAAAATTTGTGTTTGGCCCTATATTTTAAGAGTTAGCACCAGCTATGTCTGGGTCATTGGTACAGTATAAAAATATTGACTTTTGACTGGTGTGTGACAGTGCCTCTCAAATTCTGACTGGTTTTTCAAAATTTTCAAAACTGGCCAAAAAAAAAATGTCTGTTCTTCCAGGACTTTCTAGGCCTGGAACTGAAAAATGCAAATTCCAGGAGTTTCAAGATTCCAGGTACACACCTGGCAACAAAATGTAACACTATCATAGTATCTCTCATAATTAACAGAAAATCCATGAGCAATTCATTCAAGAAAGTTTTGCTAATATTTTACTGATTGAAGAGTTCTGAGCTTCTTGAGATTCAATTTGATATTGCCCAGATGATTTGATTATAGTCGTGTGGATACAGAAATTTTAAAATCATTGACATGTTCTCAATATCCTAAATGTCTCCTGAATTTTTCTTCTATCATCAAGCTTCCTGTACAGGAGGCTTGGTGAGAGAAGAAACATTCAAGGAGGTCCTGCTTCTGGAACAACTTTGATTCTGTTCTGGAATATCCTGCTTTTTTTTATCAATTTGCCCCAACCGAGGAGTCACCATTGCATACATTATTGGAGTGGAGACTGACAATATTTCCAGTTGTAAGAAGATCCAATATCTACAACTTGAAGAGCAAGGAGATTCAATTTGAATTCCACTGATTCAATTTCCGATTTGATTTGACTGGAGGATTTGCAGGGCTCAAGTTTCTTACAGCACAATTTGATACTTCACAGTGTCAAGTCCAATAAATGTGTGTTCTGTGCACATTGTGCTTGTACAGAATCTTTTCAATGAGACTCATTTTTATGGGATGTATAGTTGCGAGTCATGCTTGCATGATGAATAGCTATACATCCCCAAAAGTCGTGTCGTGATAAAAGATTGTATACAAGCACAAGGAGTGCATAACACATTTATCTACCCTTCAGTCAAAAACACCCTGATAACCATGACTTCTCAAAAATAAATGTGAATAAACACAAGAGGCCCTAAGGGGCCTTAATCGCTCACCTGCCAGAGTGGTTCAAAGAAGTATTTGGGGTCACATTCAGTTAGACATGGTTCATCAACACTACAAAGGAATGAAGCCATGAGAGGCAAATTTTATGGAAAAACAATAAGGAATGGATTTGAACAAACCTGAACCTAACATGCCCCCCTGCCACCCCCACCCCACCAGGGACTCAAATTGAACAAACTTAATCTGATCCCCCTTGAGATATTGTATACCACATATGAAAGAATTCTGACTGGTGGATCTGAAGAATACAATTTTTAAAGAAATTTACTCATATTGCACTAAGTTAAAATTTGGGCTCAAATAGGGAGCCAAAATATTAACCCAATTAGAACAAACTTGAATCTGACCCTCCTAGAGATGTTGTATACCAAATATGAAAGAATTCTGATTGGTTGATCTGAAGAAGAAGATTTCAAAAGAAATTCCCTCATATTGCACTAAGTTAAAATTTGGGCTCCCATAGGTAGCCCAAATATTAACCAAGGAACTCATTTTGAACAAACTTGAATCTGGCCCACCCTAGAGATGATGTATACCAAATATTGAACCTGACCCCCCCCCCCCCCCCCCCCCCCCCTCCCCTATAGATGTTGTATACCGAACATGAAAGGATTCTGACTGGTGGATCTGAAGAAGATTTTTAAAGAAATTTCCACAAATTGCACCAAGCTAAACTTTGGGCTCCAATAGAGCCCAAATACTAACCCAGCAAAACGGTTTTGGACCACCACTGAAAAAATGCATCGCATTAATTTAAAAACACTGACATTTTCGGTGGCAGGTAACTTCCGTTCTCCATTCCACATTTTTATAGTTTCGATATTTAACAATGGCAGAACAAGCTAAATGTTACAGAATTTGAACAAATCGGCAAGGAGAAATGCAAATGTAAACTAATCTAAAAGGCCATATAAAGTCCTCGCACAAAAAACTATTTACTGAAATTGAACGATCCATTGCTGAAAAGTGAAAGCATGAAGATATGTGCAATTTTTTTATTACACAAACTCTTGCAGGTGTGTTAACCATGGCATTATTCACAGGCATCTCTTCCTAGTTGAATTTCATAAAGTGCAATGCTGAGAGACAAAAAATATTTCCTCCCAAGGTCCCAAAATGTTGTAGGGGCATTCATTTCCTGGCGTATAATTTTGTCTTAAGGACTAGAAACAGGTGCCTGAGCTGTGTTGAATTATATGTAGATTGAATTTGTAATACAGTACATAAATGTTTTTGTTGTTTTCAAGAGTCTTCCTCAACCCAAATGTTCCGTAAAGCTACCTTAACTGACATCAAAATGCTGCACGAATACCTATGCCATTCAAGGTCGTGTCGAAATTTGTTTGTTTTTTGGTGTTTAAGATCACTTTTCTGCAGCTATGGCTAACTGTGACCGCAAAAAAGGTATGAAGTCAAGTTTACCAATAGTTCATATCTAAGCTCTTCACTTTATGGACCTTGTATGCCAGACGTTGGTGACCTAGCTGGTCCTATTCTCTAAGTGATGCAGGGCAGGCTGAGTGGTAGAATGTTTTATGTCCTTGTGAGATGCAGAACATTCCAGCACCCAGGCAACAAAATCGAGAAACAAAGCCACCAGCTCACTGAAAAATAACTTGTTAACCAAACCTTTTCAATTAGCTATTCCCACTAAGGTCATGTCAAATTATAAAATAAATTGTCCGCATTCATCAGAAACATACTTATTTTTTAATTGCGTCAAATTCAATGAAGTCATTTATTATTTCAAGAAGGTAACTTTGTATTTTATTTACAATGAGCCAAACAGGGTTTATTTAACTCTTTAACTGCTGCTGGCCGATTTCCTGCCATGGACATTTAATCTCTTGCAAGAATAGGTAAAATTTGGTCATTTTTAATTAAATTTACCTGCTGTAAATTAAATCAAGGTTTTCACATATGATTTCTTGAGTTAAATTACAAAAAAGATTTTCAGCAAATCCAGTCATGGATGCTTTACAGCAGCCATCACAAGATTTGATAAAATATTTTTTAAAAATACTCACCGGGTTAAGAGTTAATAGAGCCAACATATTTTATATTTCAGATTTTCAGTCACTACAGTTAACTGGTAGAGTGCTACAATTCTCACAATGTGCTATTGAAACATGTAGGTTTTTGGGGGGAAATAGTTTGAGTTTTACATACTGGTTGTTCTACATATTTTTCTTTAATTTTTTTTCTTTAACTCTTGAAAATGTATACATTTTTGAAGAGGTCTGAATTTATATTACATTATGTGATATTTTTCTCAACTCTGAATCCTATTTTTACAGGTAACACAGGTAAATTAATTAGAAAACAGGTAAAAAAAATTAAGATGAAGGTATTATGCCATCAAAGCATCAGTATTCCCAGTGCACAACATAACTGAGGTTCAGTAATTACAAATTGTATCATGACAGGTAACAAATGAGTTGTTTTGGGGTTGTATGGCAGGTAAAAAGGTAGTTAATTAGGATCACCTTTGATCATTTACAGGTAAAAATGTATTAAAACTACAAATTGTACTGGCTTCTTTTCTTTGCATTTCAAAGGTTGGATTTTTTCCTCTTTATCACCAAATACATTCATATATGGTACATTTTCTATTGGGACCCTTCCTTTAAATTTTCACAGGTAAGTTAATGAGAAAACAGGTGAAAATTATAAAATAGTGGCAATGCATCAATATGTGAAATACTTCATGCTCACTACACCTCCCAAAATATTGCAATAATGCAATGTGACACACAAATGACAGGTGATTGTGACACATATGAAGGACAGGTAAAACAGGTAGTTAACGAGTGTCACCTTTGATCATTTTCAGGTAATTAATAAAATACTGAAGAATTGAAAAAAGGGGATTTGATTTTCAGTGTCTTTTTTTGCCTACCTAATTTCACCCTTATATATCCTATCAGTACACTTATGCATGAGGAATTGTGTGCCTAGTCTATTGACTTTCACTGCCCAGGTATACCAGGTAAGTAAAAATTAAACCCCTTTTTCATCATTTCAGGTATTTAATGAAATAAACAAATCAACTGGGAATTATATTTTGTTGTGTTGTCTTTCGATATAATTTTCTTTTCCCAACCCATCAGCCCCACAAAAACAAAGAACACTCTCAGCTACTGCCCCTCCTTGCAAAGCAGACAGGACACAGTGTGACTGGTGACAGAGAATGTCAGGTACGTATTCAAGCTTTGAAGTTAAATATCATTTTGAAAATAGATTTGAAATACAAAATGTTCATGACCAATTTTTTATGTCTGAAGTTTGATTTTTACCACCAAAATCTTTCGCATAAAATGGAAATATGTCAACAGAAGTAAGGTAATACAGGTATGTTAGGCCATATAAGAAAATATCTGTTTCTCAGGCCTTCGTCCCCCCCATCCCGCATTGTAATTTTTGCAGCCGCATGCTCTGTTTTTATTACCAATGCAAAGATGAAAGAAGTAATAAATAACTAGTTTATGTCAGATACATTTCCAAAAGTTAATCCAAGTACCTTGGCAGTTGTTCCTAAGCAAGTCTTGGCTGCCTATATAGGCAGCCAAGAGTTGTCTAGAAAGAACTGCAAAGTCGTAATACAGTGGAGTCTGTCTTGAGAGACCGCCCTTGTTGCCAAGCCCTTGTTATAAGGGAACAAGCTAATGACCACATGATTGAAAGAGCAGGAGGGGGTAAGGTGGGGGTGGGGGGGGGGGGGGGGGGGCAACTGGCTAAATCCCTATGAAAACTTGAGGGGGAGGGGGATGTACTAAAACACTTGTGTTGCTCTGCACACAATGCAAACCACCATAGGAGTACCCCAAGGAACCATTCTAGCACCATGCACCTCGTACAATAACACCAACATGACTTCTTGTCATACCCCTAGTCATATTATCAATTACTAACCAAATATCTGGGTTGTAATTATTATTTTTTTTTTTCATTTCAATCATCAGGTCCTCATTTCTAAACACTCGTTTTTTTGGTGGCCTGTTCAGAACAAGCCAGTCGTATAGCAGGAGGGTCAATTTAGAACAAAACCGATCGGTGCATTGGGAATCCAGTCATTCAAGGCAGGTGGTCACCCAAGAGAGAGGTCATCCAAGAGAGGTTCCATTGTATATACACTGTGAAATGTAGCAAACACTCACAAAAATCTTCACCTCTTGTAGGGTTATAAAAAACTAGATGGTGTCACTTGTGTGCAAAGCACACTATAGTGTATCCCCGCATTTGCATCCTTGACTTTGTATGAATGCTTGATACAAAGATGAAATGTATTATATGACTCACTAAAATCATATTGAGTGGCACAGGTGACACAGCTTCGTGTGCACCTACAGACTCCACTGCAACATTTGAGCATGGTTTTAGCATTTCGAATTACAGCATGCGTTTATCATCTCGAATTACATACCCTAGGAGCCTTTTGCCGGTAACGGTCTAAGAAAACACATAAGTGGCAATGGTGACACAGCCACGTAGCACCCAAAAAATCCGAAACCTTCCTGCACATTTACAGACTCTACTGCAACATCTCAGCATGGTTTTAGCGTTTCGAATTACATACTCTAGGAGCTTTTTGCCAGAAACGGTCTAAGAAAACACGAAAGTGGCAATCGTGGCACAGCCACGTGGCACCTGAAAAATCTGAAATCTTCGTGCATATCTACAGACCCTACTGCAACATTTGAGCATGGTTTTACCATTTCGAAATACATACTGTAGGAGCCTTTCGCCGGAAATGGTCTAAGAGAACATGAAAGAGGCAACAGTGGCACAGCCACGTGGCAGCCCAAAAATCCGAAACCTTCGTGCGCATCTACAGACCCTACTGCAACATTTCAGCATGGTTTTAGGATTTCAAATTACATACCCTAGGAGCCTTTTGCCGGAAACGGTCTAAGAAAACGCGAAAATGGCAACAGCACAGCCACTAGGCAGCTGAAAAATCAGAAACCTTCGCACGCATCTACAGACCCCACTGAAACATTTGAGCATGGTTTTAGCGTTTTGAATTACATACCCTAGGAGCCTTTTGCTGGAAACGGTCTAAGAAAACACAAAAGTGGCAACAGTGGCACAGCCACGTGGCACCTGAAAAATCTGAAACCTTCGTGCACATCTACAGACACTACTGCAACATTTGAGCATGGTTTTAGCATTTCGATTTACATACCCTAGGAGCCTTTCGCAGGAAACAGTCTAAGAAAACACGAAAATGGCAACAGCACAGCCACTAGGCAGCTGAAAAATCAGAAACCTTCGCGCGCATCTACAGACCCCACTGAAACATTTGAGCATGGTTTTAGCGTTTCGAATTACATACCCTAGGAGCCTTTCACCGGAAAGGGTCTCGGAAAACACGAAAGTGGCAACGGAGGCACAGCCACATGGCAGCTGAAAAATCTGAAAACTTTGTGCGCATCTACAGACCCCACTGCAACATTTGAGCATGGTTTTTAGCATTTCGAATTACATACCCTAGGAGCCTTTCAATGGAAACGGTCTAAGAAAACACGAAAGTGGCAACAGTGGTACAGCCACGTGGCATCAAAAAAATCCAAACCTTCCTGCACATCTACAGACCCTACTGCAACATCTGAGCATGCTTTTAGCATTTCGAATTACATACTCTAGGAGCCTTTCGGCAGAAACGGTCTAAGAAAACATGAAATTGGCAACAGTGGCACAGCCACGTGGCACCTGAAAAATCCGAAAACTTTGTGCGCCTCTACAGACCCTACTGCAACATTTGAGCATGGTTTTAGCATTTCGAATTACATACCCAAGGTGCCTTTCGCTGGAAACGGTCTACGAAAACACAAAAGTGACAACGGTGGCACAGCCACGTGGCACCACAAAAATCCGAAACCTTCGTGCACATCTACATACCCTACTGCAACATTTGAGCATGGTTTTAGGATTTCAAATTACATACCCAGGAGCCTTTCGCCAGAAACGGTCTAAGAAAACACGAAAGTGGCAACGGTGAAGCAGCCACGTGGCAGCTGAAAAATCCGAAACCTTAGTGCGCATCTATAGACCATACTGCAACATCTGAGAATAGTTTTAGCATTTCGAATTACATACCCTACGAGACTTTCGGCGGAAACGGTCTAAGAAAACATAAAAGTGGCTAAAGTGGCACAGCCACGTGGCACCCGAAAAGTTAAAAAATTTATAGTAATTTATATATTTTTTATGCTTACCAATGACCCAGACATAGCTGGTGCTAACTCTTAAAATATAGGGCCAAACACAAATTTTGCCCCCCAATCCCCAAAATTTGCATCTAAAACCAAAGAAAACATGTCCTGAATGGCCCTAGACACTTCACCTCTACTGCGCATGCGCAGTGTCAAGGACGTTTCGAAATTGGCGCCATTAATCATTCTAATAACCAGTGCCTGGTAAGCGCTATGTACTCAGCAGGGAGGTAAGAGTTCCCAACTCCTGGGAGGGCCATCCCCGTCTGGGTCATTGGTAAGTATAAAAAATATATAAATTACTATAAATTTTTTAACATTTTTATACTGTACCAATGACCCAGACATAGCTGAATAGTAAAAAGGCTGGAGGGCCAAGGACATAGAGCAAGATGGAATACGCTCAATTATATAAAATAGAGTCATCCCCTCTAGGGAAAAAGAAGTATTAGGCCTTACATGTATCTTTCTTATTTATGATAAATTAGAAAGATACAACACCTTCCAAAATTGAGCATCATACATCCATGTACTCTATTAATATCTAGTATAATCCTTATACTAATAATTTTTAAAGTAAGCCAATAAATAAAGTAAGTCTAGAGAAAAGAGACTCTTTATACTCCTTAAAAGTGTCTGAGGATTGTATAATAATGTCCGTTGACACGTGCTATATTCAAAAGCTATACTTTAAAAACTAAGACCTGAATGAATTTTTAAAACATAAACTTCTCACTAAACAACCATCCCAATAAACAGCTCAGAATTACTAACTCCGGAGGAGGTATCCCCTTGTTTTCATAGTAAAACAGGTGACCCAAGGGAACACCCTCCCCCCCCCCTTTTTCTTGCCCTGGGTCAAATAGCCCAGAGCAAAGAGGGCAGCAGAACGGAGTCACTGCCGAAACAGACAGCCTACCTAGCTATAGTAGCAACTGTTAAGTGAATGACATTCTGAGCAGTAGATAATAGACCTAACAATAGAGGCCTCCAGAAATGGACTCAATATTTCTGAGATAAAAATTCATGAATGTGGATGGATGAGCGCAATGAGCCGCCTTCAAAAATCTATAATAGCGACACTATTAATGTAAGCCCAAGATGTAGAAGAACTCTTACTTCATGAGCCGTAATCTCAAACACAACTGCTGAGTCAATGATATACCATAAGCAGTATCGATAGTTAATTGAATCCATTAGCAATAGAATGGAGCGTAACGTCCTTCTATTAGGCATCAAAGACAGAAGAAGCTTACGCCCGTAGTAATAAACAGATATCTGTTTATAAATACATAAACTCTAACCGGACAGAGTAAAGGTCTATGCCCGTACGAAGACGGAAGGACCTTAATAACAATAGGTTCCGGATATTAATTAGGAGCCTGACTCTTATGCAAAAATCCAACCTAAATAGTAAATGGAGTAGTGATTCCGAAACTACGAAAGTGAAAATCATCCACCGATAGTGCATGAAACCCACTGACTCTTCAGTAAAAGAGAAGCCAACAGAATTACTGTCTAAAAGGTCAGAATTTGAAAACTACTGTTTCCAGAGACTCAAATGATTACTTAGTTAAATAAGAACCGAAGTTAAATTCCATATAGGAATTTAATCTAATGATTCTAAGTCTATTTATCGAAAAGTTACAAACTGACTTAGATAAAGAGACATAAGACTCAATTGTAAACTATCATAGAGTGCATAGGTATGAGGTAACATAAACCTATAACCTTAATAATAACAGGCTGCAGTAGATCTTGTCAAACAAGTATACTAAAAGGTAGCAATGACTAGTATGGAGGGATCAACAATATCAACATAGTGATCCCTACACCAACGACAGAAGAGCCTCCACTTTAGCCGCATAGTATAGCGAAGAAGAGGTTCTCCTATAGTAAGAAATCGCGTCCAAAGCTTGTCCAGTACAATGCTTACAATGCAATAAGGACCACACAACGAAATACGTGAAGGTTGAGACCTTGTGGGTTGTGATAAAGATGACACGATTTTACCCAGCGAAAAAAGATCCTCTCATGGAGGAAGATTTCGCGTTAAGTCCCACAGCAGACATCAGAGTAAATTTACCCACGGTCTCTGTGAAGACAGAGATGCTATCAACAGAAATGTATTGTGGTTGTTTATCTTAGCAATACTTGCTGAAACAACAGCGCAGGAGGATACGCATATCCTATCATTCCGTCCTATTAGATCAATAGAGCGTTAACAACATAAGCTCAGAGATCCGGACAAGCAAACACATACGTCTGCAATTGACAAGCAAGTTGTGTCGTAAATAAATTATCATTGGGCGCTCCCATTGATAGCAAATCTGATTGAATACTTGTTTGTTGGGAGTCCATTCTGACGGCAACAAGCGACCCATAAGTGAACGGGAGTCCAGTAATACAATCAGACGACCCGGAATATGACGGACCGAAGCAGAACTTGGTGTACTATAACAAACAGAAGGATTCTTTCCATTAAATTGAACAACGGAAAGGAATGAATGCCTCCCTGGTTCCGGAGATACGCCACTACTGTCGAATTAACGGACAGGATTTGGACATGCGTTTCTGAATAATGTTCATCCAATGACATAAAGCAAGCCTAAAAAAACATTATTCCGTGGAAGATAAGTGCTTGCTTAGAGACTGCGGAACCCAAAGACCCTGGCACTTCGAATCCGTAGGGATCAATATTATATACCAACCTGTTTGACTGGCAACCGTCATAATTATAAAACTCGGATCCGGCAACTGCAGTGGCACTCTCGGAGTCAACCACCGAATGTTTGCCCCAGTCTGAATCATTGGCTACGTGACCTTGCTACACTAGATAGACAAGAGAACGTGTAAATCGAGCAATTCATGGATTGCTGAAAAGTTGCCGTCGAAGAGAAGCTTCTCCGAGAACGAAGCGACTCTGAGAGAGTTCTTTACCTTACTATCCACGCGCGTGGATGTAGCTAGGGCTGCGTCACGTCTAACCAACTCCAAGCAGCCACTGAAGGGCGGAGTTATACGTGAACAAACTACTGCCCTCAAAAGAAATCACATTGAGGATTATATCCCGGAATTCTTTCTCTTGAAGACGTAATGAAAACGCCTCAGTAAGGTGGATTACGTATGATAAAGCGTCTAAGTTAAGTCTATTAAACATCATTGTCATTTCCAACATTGTGGTTGGAAAAGACATAGACGGCGAAAAAGATTATTTCCAGTCTTTAACCACGCCGTCTAGATGCATATGAACTCTCGGTATGCCCTGTTCTGCCAAAATAAATTATTCGTATAAATGATAAAAGGCAGAAATGAGCATTGCGGACAAGAAACTAAACTATCATGCTTGGTAGCAGGCTTATATATATATAGCGTCGATAAATAATACACATGTTCTAATGACATTATTGGACTGTGTCGGTTAGTCAGGGACAATGTCCCTGAACCGATCCAAAATTCCATGTCCAATGATGCTATAAGTCTCTTATCCAACATCGCAGCAATGTAGTCCGAAATAACAATCACTGGAAGATAATGCCGGAAGATATGTATGGCAGCTTCCGATGCTACGAAAGGGAAAATTCGAAATCTTTCGAATACCCTTCGCCATCCTGTCGGACCCTATAAAGCGTTCGGTCGTCCGTACCTGATGCAACCGCGGACCGCACTGACCCAGCGCCGTCAGATAATTCCTGATTCGACCAAGAAACTGTCGATTGCTGGGATGCTGCGAAAAAACTGTGCTAACTCGGATAGCACGTCCGTCACTGAGGCCTGTGGAGAAGCGGTCCTACGATGCATTGCCACTGGAAGCTCCGTGATCGTTACCCCGTGCATACTACTAATATGCGAGTGAACGGAGTGTATAGGCCTCGTGTCCCTTGGCTACCGGATGGCGTGACCTGTTCGCCGTGGAATCACTGAATGACGAAACTGATCGGATACTCAAGGTCACGTAGCCAATGTGCGGTCGTGTGCACTGCTGTGAGGATGAGGAAGCATTATCGACAGTCTCTCGGACTGTCAATATAACGGAGCGTCCCGAGCGACGTACATATGCTCCGAATGTGAAATATCTGAACCACAACATGCGGTCCCCTATGTTGTTGGACGAGAGAGGGACCTCTCTCGCTCACAACCCGGACGGACCTGGACAAGCCAGGAACCGGACTAACAGGCTTCCTCCGATCTATCCTCAATCCGCCGTCACTGGGTGAGTACTAAAGTAATTATAGTGCTCTCATCACCCAAATCTCCTTCCTAGACCGCAACGGACGAACCCGGCAGCCGAACCATTCGATGAATGTATGCTACACCGGGTGAGCTAGCGAATGTCACTCCGTCGATCCTACAAGGGACCTCTTAGGCGATAGACATATTCCATGAGCACTTATTGCCGCTAGCTCTTCATTAACTATGACGACAGAGGCACACTTTTGAAAGACATCTCCGTAACTTTGCAAACAAGAAACCAGAAATGCTTGGTAATAACAAGCATATAATAATAAATATATAGCGTCGTTCAATAATTCGAAAGTTTGTGTGACATTATTGGACTATGTCGGAACTGAGGGACGAAGTCCCTGTACCGAACCAAAAATTTCTAAGTCCACCGACGCTATCAGTTTCTTATCCAGCATCGCAGCATTCTGGTCCGACGAAAGAACCTGTAGAAGATCAAGTCAGATGACATACACAACAGCATATGTTGTTCCGAAAGGGAAAGCTCAAAATCCTCCGAATCCCTTTCGGTATCCCGTCGGACCGGATGAAATTTTCGGATGTCCGTACCCGCTTCCGCGGAGTGTCCCGACCCAGCATCGTCGGATAAAACATTATGCGACAGATTCAGTTGTTGCTGGGATGCTGCGATAAGCTGTGCTATTTAGGATAGCACGTCCGTCCCCGAGGCCTGTGCAGAAGCGGTCTTACGATGCATTGCCGCCGGAAGCTCCGTGTACGTTGACTCCCGCACACTTTCCTATGCGAACGTCCGGAGTCTGCAGGCCTCGTGTCCCTGGCTACCGGATGGTGTGACCTGGTCGCCGATGATTCTCTGACTGGCGAAGCTGACTGGATATCCGAGGTCACGTAGCCAAGAGCGGTCGTGTGCGCTACCATGAGAATGAGGAAGCCTTATTGACAGTCTCTCCGGACTGACTATATGTCGGAGCGTCCCGAGCGGCGGACGTATGCTCCGAATGTGAAACATTTTGTACCACAACATCTGGGGCCAGATGTTGTTGTACGAGAGAGGGGCCTCTCTCGCTCGCCATTGGATGGACCAGAACGAGCTATGAACCGGACTAAAAGGCTTCCTCCGTTCTCCCTCTAATCCGCCGTCACTGGGTGTTCATTTGGTTGATTTATAGTGCTCACATCACCCCAAAACTCCTTCTAGACCGCAACGGACGAACCCGGCTGCCGAACCATTCGATGAATGGACGCTACACCGGGCGAGCTAGCGGACGTCAAAGGCCGTCGAACCTACTAGGGTCCTCTTAGGCAATTGGCGTATTTACATGAGCACTTTTCCTCTAGCCCTTTATTAATTGTGACGACGGAGGCACACTGTTGGAAGACATCACAGATACATCACCCTAATCTTGATTGTCTGAAATAGAAATTGATAAAGTAGAGTGACCCTGCGGGGAAAGGACCGGAATGTCCAATTCCCCACTAACATACCGTGACATACGCTTCCCATGTTGTCATCGAAATCATCAGATACAGAACAGGAGTTAATGCGAGTACACTGACCACATATAGAATGATTATAAAAGTCAGAGGAAGACTTCCTCTTATTACAATTGATCAAAATCCTTTCAATGTGAAAAGAAAACAAAGTCCTGATACTCGCACTAACCCCTGACAATCAAAATACATAATAATAATATGATCCATTAACATAGAAAAAATAATTGAAATCAAAATATTTTGAAAAAAAATTTTTTTTCAGAACAGCCCAAGTTTCTGAAAAGTAACGTTGAGCCCCAATGGATCCCAAGCCTAAGTGTGGACAAAAAATTTAAAAATATTTTAAACAATTTATGCAACACTTACGAACAATAATAATGTATCTAGTTATGATTAAATTAACATCAAGATATTATTTTCAAGAAATCCCCCCCTCACACAGAGGGCTGTTGTAAATGTAAACAATGAGTGTAAAAACACTAAAATAAGACTCCAGACACCCAGGCCCGAAATCAGTTACCAAAAATACACTATCTGATGCAAAACAGAGACTTCCAGGGAAGAAACTGCAGAACATCAGATGGTAGATGCAGAACACAACGCCTAACCACCCATAGGTGAAGACATAAACATGGGGAAAAGAACAGAATTCATTCTGTTATTCAGTTAAAACTCCCAAGAAATTTTAGTAATAATAATTACAGAAAATATGCCAAAAGCATGGGAGAACAGCAAGAGGGGACTTAAAGGAAAGGGAGAGAGGAAAACACTGAAAAATCAGTGTAACTAAATAACAAGAATGACAACAAAATGGCTGCTGCCTCGAAAATAGGTAACTTAACATAATTTCATTAAAAAATTTTAAGTTACAGCCCTGATAATATTCTGTCACACATTTTTCCTCTCCTCCTTCTCTATCCTCCTTAGAATCACCATTTCACTAATATTTATGTGTCTCGCATCATTTAAACTGAGATTTACAAGCACAAAGATCAGTCAGATGTTAACTGATGAAGGGCCAAACTTCGAATGATTAATGGCGCCAATTTCGGAACGTCCTTGACACTGCGCATGTGCAGTAGAGGTGAAGTGTGGAGGGCCATTCAGGACATGTTTTCTTTAGTTTTAGATGCAAATTTTGGGGATTGGGGGGCAAAATTTGTGTTTGGCCCTATATTTTAAGAGTTAGCACCAGCTATGTCTGGGTCATTGGTACAGTATAAAAATATCCGAAACCTTTGTGCACATCTATAGTCCCTACTGTAACATATGAGCATGGTTTGAGCATTTCGAATTACATTCCCTACGAGCCTTTCGCCGGAAAGGATCTAAGAAAACACGAAAGTGGCTACGGTGGCACAGCCACGTGGCACCCGAAAAATCCGAAACCTTTGTGTGCATCTATAGACCCTAATGCAACATATGAGCATGGTTTTAGCATTTTGAATTACATACCCTACGAGCCTTTCGCCGGAAACGGTTCAAGAAAACACAAAAGTGGCTACGGTGGCACAGCCACATGGCACCCGAAAAATCCAAAACCTTCCTGCGCATCTATAGCCCCTACTGCAACATCTGAGCATGGATTTAGCATTTCGAATTACATATCCTACGAGCCTTTTGCCGGAAACGGTCTAAGAAAACACAAAAGTGGCTATGGTGGCACAGCCACGTGGCACCCGAAAAATCCGAAACCTTCGTGCGCATCTATAGACCCTACTGCAACATCTGAGCATGGATTTAGCATTTCAAATTACATATACTACGAGCCTTTTGCCGGAAACGGTCTAAGAAAACACAAAAGTGGCTACGGTGGCACAGCCACGTGGCACCCGAAAAATCCGAAACCTTCCTACGTATCTACAGATCATTTAGCAACACCCTAGTGTAATTTTAGAACTCTGAATTACATAGGTTGGGACTATTCAGCAAAAAAGTGAAAAAATAACGCATTTTTTAAGTGGCTCCACAGAAGCCACCTGGTGGCACAAAAATTTAAAAGTTGTATTTTTGGGTTTTTTCCAAATTAATCTGCTGTCTCTTATTCCATTTTTTTCAACAACAACAACAACAACAACATCAACAAGTAAAAGCTGCAACAAAAAACTCCAATCATTGGATAGATTCTCAACTAATCATCCAGGTGAAAAATTAACCATTGAAACATAAACTGTTTTCGAATTTTGAATGGAGAATTATTTGAAACATTTTTTGGTGTGATACGACTCCCAACAGTCTCCCGGATGCAATGCAACAACACAGAGCGTGCATTCATAGCATGTTCTTTGTCGTTTGCCAGTCTTTAGATTTGTGCAAGCGGTACAATTACGTCTTTTTCCATCAGGTATTTTATTCGCGTTCATGTGTTCTGCCGGATTCAAAAGGCGACTTTCTGTTGTGGCCATGGGTCTTCCAGTAGGCCTTCTCTCCATTTTGAAATTCCCTACTAGTCCCTTTACGCACTCAACTAACAAATGTCTACGTCAAGTATTTTTATTGACTTTGGTTTCTGGGTCTGGTAAATTTTATACGCATTGCATGTTGTGCCTGCATGTTGGTATAAAATGTAGGCGTTCAGGGAAAGTCTACCAAACATGAAAAAGAATACTTTTCTATTCCATTTCAAAGTTCTTCTTTCATCGAGAAACATGTATGCTCTCATATCGGCCAAGTCCACCCATCCCATGAATTTATTGTACTGAACGATCACTGACGGCACACCTTTGTGGATGCGGCCACGGTTCGAAATGTACTCAACAGGTGTTGCAGTTTCCTTAGTTGATAAAATAAATACAGGTTTTCTGTCGTGATAATTTACAATCAAAATAGGCCCTTCTCGAGCTGCCTTTACTTTCCCTTTCGCTTGCTGAACTTTGAGGCTTTCTGGTACACCCCTTCTGCTAGACCTAAGAGTTCCAGTCAAGTATGTTTTAACCGAGAACAAATATTCTGCAAGTGGGACACTAGTAAAATAATTGTCAACAAACAAATGGTAGCCTTTTAGGAGATAAGGTGAGATGAGTTTTTTACAAACATCAAATGTTAGATCATGTTCAGTTTGATCTCCTTCACCAGGGTATGGGCTTGATGCCAGAGTGTAGCCAGTTGAACTTTCGCACATGTTCCAAAGTTTTATTCCAAATCTGTGGTGGTGCTTGTTGGGCATGTACTGAATCGCAGCTGCACGACCTTGGAAACCAATGAGCGATTCGTCAATTGCAAGTTCATGGTTTGGACAGTAGTACTTTTGAAATTGTGTGTTGAAGTGGTTGATAAAATACAATAGCCTGGAAGATCTGTTGAAAGTTCAGGAACATGAAACATAGACAGAAGAAGAAATCGATCTCTTGTGAAAATAGATGTGAAGAAGGGTGTGGCTTGTGTGGGATCAGTGCTCCAGTATTCTCGTATATTTGCTTTTTGAATTAGACCCATGTTCAAAATAAGACCCAGAAAGGCTTTAATCTCATCAACAGTCGTGTCGTACCATCTGTGAAATCGGGATCGGGGCATATCAGTATTTTTCAATTTCTGATCTTTTTTCATTTCACCATATTTATTTGTGGAATTAACTATTTCTTCTAAAAAGTGCAACCCAAATAAAAGAAGTATAAAGTCACACGGGTTGACGCAGTCTGGTGGTATGTGCTTGCAGCCAACTGTAGTGGGCAGAAAGTTGAAACAGTCATGACCTGAATCGTCTGCCAAACAAGTTACCGGCTCCCATATATCACTTTTAAAATTTGATTTATCACTGGCCGGGAAATATTCGTCATCACTTTCAGAATCAGGGAGGTTTTTTTGACATGACTGGTCAAAATAACCATCGAACCATCATCAGACTGAAATATTGAGTCATCTGAATCGAAATCGCAAAGATTTTCATTCGCCATTTTGTTACTCGCGAAGTGTCACATGACAATAACAAAAAATTTGTATACAAGTGCTTGAAGCAAGGGAATTGAATTTGCGATGAAAACGTTTCCAAATACCCCATCGTTTACCAAAGGTCGGACACAACTATAAAACAAAATATTCTGAATTTATTTCATGTGAAACCAGTCAGAGGGGATGGCTGGTTGGAAAAAAAATACCATTTGATCAAGTGTGAAGCGAATGTGAATTGACATATTTTCAGAGCACGTGTTTTGCGGTTTTCCGGTGAGGTCGAATTAAACCTATTTTTTACATGCAAACTTCAATTTACTTACTTTTTCATAACAGCAGAAACATTTTATCACATATGATATACAAGAAATGATACAATTAAACACATGTGTTGTCGATTTTATTAAATATAATATCCAATTTCCATTCGAAGTGAACGTACACAAGAAAGACAAAATGGCCTTCGTGTTGACTTCAGCTCCGTTTCGTCACGCATAAATTAATATATTAAACTTTGCCCTTAATTTTCAACCACACACAATCTTTTGCATAAATAATTTACCAATCCGTGAGCAATCAACACAAAATCAATAGAAAACCACATTAAGCATGTGTACCGTATTATTTACATCTTTTTGACTGAGCACAACAAGGTCCACATGACTCCAACTCGCAAAGCCCGAAAACGGGCTTCCCGCACTTTACCGTAGAGCCCAAAATCGGGCTTCCCGCACCCAACCAGTTAACAAGTAATGCTTTCCTTTCCGGTGTTTCCCGGGGGTGGGAGGGGGGGTGGGATGGGATGGGGGGGGGGGGAGGGTGCTGTTTTGAAAGATTCCCACCATTCATTCACTCTGTAAATGTTTTATATAAGAAAAGTTAAAATGCCGAGGTACAAGTGTTTGTCTGATTCTTGTTGTATTCAGCTTCTGAAGTTCCCTCAACTCCCATAAGTTCTCATTAACTTCTCAACACTGACTAACAGCATCCATGAAATTTTCTATTCTTTTAACATGTACCTTATACCGCGCCTCATTTTTGCCTTCTGTGTGTGTAGAGTGTAGTTATTTGTAACAAATGCCTATCAAACACACCCTATAGCTCTTTTCTTTGAACTTCATGGAACAACATTGCTCCCATCACAAATTTAAAAATACTGCTGTCACACCCCCCCCCCCCCCCCCCCCCCTCCCCATTACTTGCGCATACACAGTTTCATGCACAGGTCACAATTACCTGCAATGACATTACATACCATTCAACATGGGTGACAATTTACCTTGATAAAGAGTTTTGTTGTAGATCTACGGCTAGTCAAGCAGGCTTGAGTTTGGCTCGCTATATTCATTGTTGACAAAACTGGCAACAGAAGATTGACACATATTGTCATTATTGTAACTGTAACTTAATGTGAATGGCAGGTCATGTCAAGAAATGTTGTTTTACTTTGCCTCTACTTTTTCAGTCGGAAGAAGTAGGCGAGACAAAAGTAAAACAGAAAAAAATTCAGCATTTCTTCACATCAGATAACACATGGGATAAAAATGATTATAGAAAAATATCAGCAGATATAAGACTGGCTGAAATGATAGCTAAGGACATGCAGCCATTGAACACAGTGATGTGGGATTCAGTAGTTTTGTTCATGATTTACAGCCCGCTTATGAAATAGAGTCAAGAAAGACTCTTGGAGAGAAATTGTTTCCTGACTTGTAGGAAGCAAGTGCATCGCCAGGCGGTGGATCAATATACGACCGCCTATGAAGAAATTGCACTAGTCATGACTAATCAACCATAAAACAAGTTGTCACATGGACAATCAGAAGTCCTTGAAAATCCAAGATGGCTGCCATGGTGTCCATATTGGATATGCCAGAATGCTGGTTCTCGAAAGGAACCATCCTCTGGTCTTGACTATTCAACCATAAAAAAATAGTATCTGTTGGAAGTATTGTTTTCAAGTTATCGCGTGGACAAACAAAAGTTAACAGACTGTTGGATGTACAGGCAGATGGACGGATGGATGGACATGCAGGAAACCGGGGTTTGTGGGCTTAATTTTTTGCAGGAAAATTGATCATTTTAAAACGTTCGGACAACCACTAAAAAGTCGTTTTTTCAGAATTTTTTTTTTCAGTGGGGGGGGGGGGGGGGGGGAGGAGGGGGGGATAGACATGATTGGATCCCCCAAGATAAACCTAAAGAGGGGGCAATGCCAACTAATTGACCATAAACCTGAACAGAAACCCTGAAAAATCGATACTTGCCTCAAAAGTCCCATATTTTAGACATTAACCTTATGATATTTGTACGTAAACTCATAATCTGGAAATAGGCTCATAATGCCTGTCCGGGCAAAAAAAAACAACTCATAAGTCCCGTATTATTGCCCAGACAGACAGATGGACAGATGGATGGATGGACGGCAGACAGACGGATGGTCATTGATGCTGGTTATCGAAAGGAACCATCTAGTCATAACTAATCAACCATAAAATGAAAGTATCAATGACACTGTAGCTCAACTTGTGTAAAACATGTACATGTATAGTATGTGACACAGCAATGACACACATCTAGGTAATGACCTGATAACAAAGGTACATATAAAGTATTGTAACGGTTTGTACATAAATGCTCACCGTAGCCTGTAACAAATGTATAGGTAAAGTATTGTAAAGGTGGATGACAGTTAGATGCTAGAAAAGAAATCTTTTGAGTCCCAGGGTGGGTCTGACTGAACCCAAAAATATTTGTTCTCATAGCACAGTGATAACAAAGGCCCCCAAAACACTCGTTCCTGTCACAAGGTGATAACAAAGGTACACAAGAAGTTTCATGAAGATCGGTTCATAAATATAGCCTCTAGCCCGAGCTGTATTGACATGTGCATTTACTGTGTATACGAAGCACTGAATAAATCAAAGTTCATCTAATTTGCATAATTTCTGCACGAGAAAAAAACCTGTTTTAAATGTGATGTATTCCATGTTACTAAACATTCATTCAAAAATTTATTCAAATCAGAACCTTCATATAGAAGTTCTTTACAAAAACTGATTGTACCTAACTTTGGTACAAAATGGCCACTGGCCGCCATCTTGAATTTTGGACCGCACCCAAAAACACTCATTCTCGTCCCAAGGTGATAACAAAGGTACTCAAGAAGTTTCATAAAGATTGGTTCATAAATACGGCCTCTAGCCTGAGCCATATAGAAGTTGTGTACAAAAAACTGATTTGACCTAATTTTGGTACAAAATGACTGCTGCCAGCCATCTTGAATTTTGGACCGCACCCAGAAACACTCGTTCTCGTCCCAAGGTGATAACAAAGGCACCCAAGAACTTTCGTGAAGATCGGTTCATAAATACAGCCCCTAGCCCCAGCTGTATTGACATGTGTACTTACTGTGTATCAGTAGCACTGAATAAATCAAAGTTCATCTAATTTGCATAATTTTTGCAAGAGAAAAAACATGTATTATATGTGATCTATTCGATGTTACTAAACATTCATACAAAAATTTATTCAAATCAGAACTTTCATACAGAAGTTCTGTACAAAAAACTCATTGCACTAATTTTGGTACAAAATGGCAGCCGGTGGCCATCTTGATTTTCAGATCCCACCCTAAAACACTCGTTCTCGTCCCACAGTGATAACAAAGGCACTCAAGAAGTTTCGTAAAGATCAGTTCATAAATACAGCCTCTACCCGAGCCGTACTGAATTGTTGACGGACAGATGGATGGACAGACGGATGATGAGCCATGGCATAACCTCACATTTAACTTACGTCAAAGTTGAGCTAAAAACCAGTATGTGTTGGATGTATTGTTTTCAAGTTATCGCATGGACAAACAAAAGTTAACAGATGGACAGACAGACAGATGGACATTGATGCTGGTAATCGAAAGGAACCATCCTCTTGTCATGACTAATTAACCATAAAAAACAGTATATGTTGGATTATCACATGGACAAACAAAAGTCCCTGAAAATCCAAGATGGTGGCCATATTGGATATGCCAGAAGGCTAGTTATCGAAAGGAATCATCCTCTAGTCATGCTTAATCGACCAAAAAAAAGCAGTATCTGCTGCATCTATAGTTTTAAGTTATCACATGGACAATCACATGGACAATTAAAAGTCCCTGAAAATCCAAGATGGCTGCCATGGTGGCCATATTGGATATGCCACAATGCTGGTTATCGAAAGGAACCATCCTCGAGTCATGACTAATCAACCATAAAAAAACAGTATCTATTGCATGTATTGTTTTCAAGTTATCCAGTGGATAAACAAAAGTTAATGGACGGACGGGTGGACAGATGGACAGACAGGCAGACACCATAATATGGCCCGCTCATATGAGCGGCCATGTAAAAAAACAGTATCTGTTGGATTATCAAATGAACGATCAAAAGTCCCTGAAAATTCAACATGGCTGCCATGGCAGCCATATTGGAGATGCTAGAATGCTGGATATCGAAAGGAACCATCCTCTAGTCATGATTAATGAACAATAAAAAAAAGTAGCATCTGTTGGATTTATAGTTTTCAAGTTATCGCGTGGACAATCAAAAGTCCCCCAAAATCCAAGATGGCTACCATGGTGGCCATATCGGATATGCCAGAATGCTGGTTATCGAAAGGAACCATCCTCTAGTCATGACTAATCAACCATAAAAAACAGTATCTGTTGGATGTATTGTTTTCAAGTTATCCAGTGGACAAACAAAAGTTAACGGACGGACAGACGGATGGCCATCCAGACAGACATTGCTATACCATAATACGGCCTGCTCATATGAGTGGCTGTATAAAAAAAAACAGTATCTGTTGAAATATCACATGGACATTAAACAAAACTCCCTGAAAATCCAAGATGGCTGCCATGGTAGCCATATTGGAGATGCCAGAATGCTGGATATCGAAAGGAACCATTCTCTAGTCATGACTAATCAACCATAAAAAAAACAGTATCTGTTGGATATATTGTTCTCAAGTTATCGCTTGGACAAACAAAAGCTAACAGATGATGGACAGATGGACAGATGGACAGACAGACAGACAGACAGACAGACAGACAGACAGACAGACAGACAGACAGACAGACAGAGACAGACAGACAGACAGACAGACAGACAGACAGACAGACAGACAGACAGACAGACATTGCCATACCATAATATGGCCTGCTCATATGAGTGGCCGTATAAAAATCAAAAAAGAGATTGAGAGTAGCTTACAATCTGTTCAGTCCCTTGGCATTACTAGACCACTGGACGTCATGGGCTAACCAGGCATATATGACAACAGCCCACTTTTTGAATGATGAATACAAAATAAAAGATTATTGCTTAAACCTGTCATTTATGCCCAAAAGCCAAAATGCTATTAATATCTCAGAAGCACTTATCACAACACTTAAAAATGGATGCCCAATTTGGATAAAATGCATATAAAAGTTTTGAGTGATAATGCTGCAAATGTACAAGCAGCCTGCAGGCTTCTCCCAAAGAGTTTTACTTCTATGAGTTGCTTTGCCATATTAGTTATTAATGATTCTTTGAAAGACTTTGCCGGGGCGAACAGTGTAATTGCTAAATGCAAGCAAATTGTCAACCATTTTTCTCAGAGCCTCATACCTTACCATTTGTTAAAAGAAATGCAAAAAACTTTCAATGTCCTCCAACACAAACTGAAAATTGAATGCCCAACAAGATGGAATAGACCATACTACATGATGCAGAGAATTACGGAACAGAAGGCGTCCCTGAATGCAGTTCGGGCCAGTATTGAGAAATATCCTGCAAATCTCAGTTCGTTCGAATGGAAAACTGCAGAGAGTTACTTTGAGGCACAGAAACCATTTGAAGGATGCCACAGTCGTTATGTCTGCCTCAATGCAAATCGCGTGCAGTGAGTCAGACTCCGCCAGAATGTTCTGAGCCAAGTACCTCCAGGGCTACTACAACAACGAGCATTGGAAAAGAGGCAATGTCAGACTCAGTAGTTGTTTCAGGCACAGAGGGTTCGGAGTCAACAGCTCAGCTTAGTGGTTCTAGTAAAAAGGGCAAAAAGCACGATTTCTGGGATTCTTTAAAATGAAAAGTTGCTGAGAAAAAAGAGTCTGAATCAAAAATCCAAGCCACACCCGAAGACTTCAAGAAAAAACTTCTTTTTGAGATCAAATTTTACTTTAAAGCTCCACTGCTGGACCCTGGTAAATTCCCCTTCGAGTGGTGTAAGACCAATGCTGAAGCTTTCCCTCATGTAGCTGATGTGGCAAAACGTTTTCTTTTCATTCCGGGCACTTGTGTTCCCAGTGAATGCATCTTCAGTAAAGCTGGCCTTGTTATATCTGATCGCAGAGCAAGTCTGAAACCTTCTTATGTGGAATAGCTCATGTTTTTAAGCCATAATTTGAATGTAATCACAGCTAGTCCCTAAGCCATTTTGTGTGTAACTTTACTACTTACTACCTGGCGACAGCACTTGGCGAGATTGTGCAAACTTTACCTAGTTCTAAAATAGACCCTTCACCAACTGTTTTCTGAACCTAGTTTCCCTTCGTGCTTTTTTTGTAGACAGATAACCGAACGAACAACAAAACACAGTAATTTTTTAATGCCACTTTATAATAGGGCTGGGTGGTTTTTAAATTTGCATTTCGGTTCGGTTTCATACAAAAACTGTTTTTGGTTCGGTTTTTGGTTTTTCAAAATATATTGTATAAATCCACATTTTAGAGGGTAATGTACACATAAAATGTGTCTGAATTTGTCATCCAAGTCATGAGGCTCATACAGCGTGTTGAGTCACCTGGGTTACTCAGTGTTCACCATTCACGCGAATACCGTGTCTGGTTAGGGTTATTATAGACTGCCTGAATTCAGTTTATTGTTGTTGTATTTTACATTATTCGACATGTATATACAATGATACAAAAAATATGAACTATGGCGTTAATTAACAAGTTAAATTTTTCTAATGCGTTAATTTTTTTTAACACATTAACTTGTTAAAGCGTTAAGTGCTCCCAGCCCTGCCTGAGATCCCCCCCCCTCCCCTCCACCAAACACTTCACCAGTGGTCCCCCAGGATTTCAAACCATGGGTCCACCACTGGTGGGATCTGCCTTATTCTGTCAGTAAGATTTGGGGCCTTGTCAAGATGCAAAAATTTACAAGAAAAGCTACATTTTACCAAAAATCAACATTTCCTTTTTTTTATGGAGTCGCTTAGCTCTCACCTTGGTTTTGGTGGATAATATGCAATTGTTGTGCTTATTTTGGTAATTATCACATCGCTTCGAAATAGACTGCCCCGTGTTTCTTAATGGTTCCTGCTTCAAATGACAGCGGAAAAAAAGGAACACAAATCATATTTCTTGTGCTTTTGTTAACTATTATTAAAGCAAGTCATGATATACGAATACTTTTATTGGTAACTCCCTCACTCCAATGTTTTCTCAATAATTTCTCACTCCTAATTTCGACTGTAGAGGGTCGTTTTTGACTTTGATTTTGCCCAAACATAGAAATTGGGCGAAGTGAGCGGTGACAAGGCGAAGATATTGCCAACTTCACTTTGCCCTCTTGGCTGATCCTTGCGTTGATTTCATCTCAGTCAAGACAGGCGATTGATGTTTTTGAAGGGAGACGGTTGCATAATGGGATTTGAAAGTTTGCAATATTGCATCTTGGGATTCATTGTGTCCACAAAATACACATGGGAAAACATGTGTCGATTATAACAACTGCGTATTGGGAATGCAGCGTTAACTTGAAACTTGACAGTTTATACCCGACAGACCTGCAGTACTGCGCGATTCCTTTAAGTAAGTTCAAAGAGTATACAAATAATTCGCAATAAGTTTAAAAAAACTTTCAATAGTTACCGGCCATCCATTTAACAGGATATGTTCTGTTTTAATTTAACCATTTTATTGTTGACAAAAAACAGAACTGCCAATGTGCAGTGTTATCTCTGAGCGTATGACTTGAGAGAACGTGCCAGAAGTCGGCTAATTAACATAATTTACTCGTCATTTTTCCAATGTGAACTTTGAGGTTTTAAAAGTCAATAAATTTTATGTTTACCTCCAATCTAATTTACTATGTGCCGTACGCAGATGATTTTGTGTCAAAGATAATTTATATTACTTTTACACCATATATTGTCAGGTAACTTTCAATGCCTATTTGGTTGAATATTGGTGAGCCTGAGGCTGTGCCCGGTTCATTAAATTTACTTAACGATTCTTGAATCGCATATGTGGATTCTTATGTAAGACTTTTTAATTTTTCATATTCCTTCTGGTGGTGGTTCTGGAGATATCGTTTAAGATATAAGAAATTTGCTACCACTATTTTGGGTGGATTTGATGTCAATCCTCTCGAAGTAAGCATAAACGCCACTGCATTCACCTTTGTCCGATATTTTAGACTTTGGCATGCAGAAAGCATGTGATTGAGAGGTCATAAACTTACCAATTCTGGGACATTTGTTGAAACCAAAAGTCTTGTTTTTTTGTTAAGGTGGAGGTTCGGTTTCGGTTTTGAAAAAAAAAGAACGAACTGAACCGAAAAACTGATAAACCACCCAGCCCTACTTTTCAAAGCATCTATTTGAAAGTTGTTGCATTTGTTGGAGAAAGGCCACACCCCACCCCCCCCCCCCCCCCACCCTAGACTCGAAACAAGCAGGTGCTTAAAAACAGGTTCATCAATATAAGGCTTTGGCTCGACTATGTGCAAGTTCGCGCCTGAATTCGCATGCGAGACTCGCAATGTATATTACACATAATTAGAAGGGATGGTTTGACCAGACGCATGCAAAATTTACTTTGCTCGCAAATAATCAAGCCACTCCTATTCATATGTGCAATATTACGTTGCGAATTTATATTTAGTTGAGCCAAAGTTTTACACTGCAGGTATACAATGTAGTAGAAAGTGAGAATATAGAACGCAAATGGAATTTAAGACAGGAACAGTGACTGGGGCAATAACTGGGGCCTGTTTTGGGACTATGTCCGCTCAGTTTCATGATCATCATCCCATTTGTTGTAGAACTTCGAAACCGTACCAGGTTCCACATTTGTCGATGCATATTTTCTTTTATAACATTTTAATTCACTGCACTGAGCACACTTATTTAGTTTAAGTAAAAAATGCCGCAGGTTCAACGACCATTTCTTTGAAATAGGTAAAATGACAAAATCCCTGGAGTCGGACTATGTGTTTTATTGTTTAGAGAGGGTTTGCTCTTTTCAAAAATAGACCCTAAAATATTTTTTAAATTTGGCGTACCCGCAGTGTAATGCTGGTTTTCCAGTTTTCTGGACATGTGCCTCTTCCCCACCCCCTCCCCGCATATATGTTTTTCACGTGAAGTAGATGTCCAAAAAGCTGGATTACCAACATTACATCGTTGGTCCGGGAAGAATCAACTCACAACCCAAAAGACGTCAAATGACAGGAGGGTCTTAATACTAGTGTCTGCTTCGTTTATGTACCATCACCACCTAAACTCAAAGACAGACATATTTGATTAGCATATATATTTTGTTTTATGGCTTTATACTCTTCATTCATTTGTTTAACCCTTTACCCAACGGCCTAAACCGGCCAACTCTATTCTCAGCAAGAGGCCCCAGGGGGGCTGAGGGCACGCACTGGACATGGTAGTCTAAATATCAAAGCAGGGACTTGACTTGAATAAGCTGCATACGCCCCCCCCCCCCCCCCCCCCTCCTAAGAAAAGCATATACCAACTGGATGAAGCGATAGTGCCCACACAATACACAGGATTTTCCTTCTATTTTCAGTTCCTGCACTTCTATGTCCCAAAATTGAGATAAACACATAAAAACAGATTTTTTTTTTTTTTTGTTCGGAAATTTTTGAAGTCCCAAACAAAATATTTTCAGACTCAAATTTTTTTTTCTTTTTCTTAAAATTGACCAAAATGCATAAAAAAACAAAAAACTAATTTCTGGAATTTCGTCCAAAATTTTCTAAGTCCCTCCTGGACCCAAAATTTTCAGTGTAAAAAAAAATAATTTTTTTTTGTCTTAAAATTGACCAAAATGCATAAAAAACAAAAAACTAATTTCCAGATTTTGGTCCAAAATATCAAAGTCCCACCCGGACCCCAAATTTTCAGTGTAAGAAAAAAAACAATTTTTGTCTTAAAATTGACCGAAACGCATAAAAAACAAAAAACTCATTTCCAGATTTGGGTCCAAAATTTCTGAGTCTGGGCCAGGACCCAAAATCTTCAGCCTAAAAATGAACCCAGGGACTCGTCTTGAACAAATTTGAATCTCACCCCTCCCCCCTCCCCCTAAGGATGCTGCATACCAAATATCAAAAGATTCTTATTGGTAGATCTGAATATTTTTAAAGAATATTCCTCATACTGCACTAATTTAAACATTTGGGATCCCATAGAGAGCCCAAATATGGACACAGGGAATTGATTTCAATAAACGTGTGAAACAATCTTCCAAAGATGTTATATGTGAAATCTGAAAGCTTTTGGAGCAGTGGTTTGGGAGAAAAGTAGTCTTAAATGTTTTTCCCATTTCCCACAGTGTTAAAAAATGAAAAAAATTATAGAAATTAAAATTTTTTTTATACTTACCAATGACCCAGACTTAGCTGGTGCTACCTCTTTAAATTTCAGGGCTAAACACAAATGTTGCCCCCACAATCCCCCAAATTTGCACCAAAATCCAAAAAGTCAATGTCCTATATGGCCCTCCATACTTTTGTCCACTGCGCATGCGCAGTGTCAAGGAAGTACCGAAAATTGGCGCCAAATCTTCATTCTTACAACCAGTGCCTGGAAAATGTTATATAATCAGCAGGGAGGTATGAGTTCCCAACTCATGGGAGGACCATCCCCGTCTGGGTCATTGGTAAATATAAAAAATATATAAATTACTATAATTTTTTTCATATTTTTATACTGTACCAATGACCCAGACTAAGCTGAATAGGAAAAAGGCTGGAGGGCCTAGGACAAAAAGGAAAATCCAATAGGCTCAATTACATATAAACAGAATTATCCCCTCAAGGAGAAAGGAGAAACATGATTTACATATATCTTTCTTGTTTATACAAAAAAAGAACGACGTATTACCAATCCGTAATTCAGCACAATAACATCAATGATCTCTATTAACATCCAGTATAACCCATTAAACTAATTTTTTAAAGGAAAGCCAAGAAGGTCCTCCCACAGAGGAAGCTTCCGAGGAATGTCCCATAACAGATACCTGAGTAGATTTATCCATGGTCTGTAGGGTGACAGAGATGCTACCAACAGAATCTTGCAGTGAGATTGGATTGCTTGATTTTTTGCAATATCTGTTGAATCAACGGAGCAGGAGGATACGCGTATCCTATCATTCTGTCTCAAGAGATCGAGACAGCGTCTACTGCGAATGCTCGAGGATCTGGGCATGGCGTCACATACGTCTGCAACTGATTGTTGAGATGCGTCGCAAACAAGTCTATCATTGGACGATCCCATTGGTAGCAGATCTGATTGAATACTCATTTGTTGAGAGTCCATTCTGACGGCAACATACGACCTTTCCGAGAAAGGGAGTCTGCTAGAACTTTCAGAAGACCCGGAATATGACGGACCAACAGAAGAACCTGATGTTCTAGGACAAACAGAAGGATTCTTTCCGTTAAGTTGAACAACGGAATGGAATGAGTGCCTCCGTGGTTCCGAATATAAGCTACTACTGTCGAATTGTCGGACAGTATTTGAACAGGTGAATTCTGAATAATGTTCATCCAATGATGTAGCGCAAGCCAAATTGACATCATCTTTTTGATGTTTATGTGCTTGTTCAGGAAATGCGGATCCCAAAGACCCTGGCACCTCAAATCTGTTGGGCTTAATGTCATGCTCCAACCTGTTTGACTCGCATCCGTCATAATCGTAAAAATCGGATCCGGCAGTTGCAGTGGAACTCCCTGAGTTAACAACTGAATATCTGCCCAAGTTTGAATCTCGTGTTTTACTTGGTTCGACAAGACGATGTTCGTTTCGAGCGAATGAATCTTCACACTCCAATTCTGAGTAGAAAATATCTGGAGTGGACGCCCCATCGGAATAAGGTCCGCGGCGGCTCCGCACAAACCTATCAGCCGCATAAATTCTCTCGCTGTCACTACATCTGAGTGTAGACAAAAGCGAGCGTAACAACTGACTAATTTCGCTCTGGGTAAAGGCAGATGAACCAGATTGTTGTGCGTCTCGAAGCTCATTCCCAAGTGAATGAACGACTTGGACGGAACTAGATCCAACTTCTTTTCGTTTACTATAAAACCGAGACATCGGAGCAATTGAAGCAGACTCTGAACATCGTTCTGAAGTGTTAATCCAGGGTGGCCCCAACTTTTCAAAACCAAATTCCAGGACTTTTCCAGGACTTCCCAGGACCTTTCATGACCAAATTCCAGGACCTTATCAAAATGACTTGGCGTGAAATGACTCAGTTCGAAACAGTAATTATTAAACTATACTCACATGTTATGTACAGGAAAAAATTCTAATCTGTGCGACTGATATATGTACAAATGAACTTCAATAATTGATGCTTTTAATTTACATTATTTACATTACTGTGGTCGAAGTATTACTGTAAGCAACTACTGGCAAACTTCATTGCGTTGTTTTTCTAAATGCTCAATGTCTTCTTCACACTGTGACACAACTTCCCTCTTTGATTTAGCTGATTTCCTAAGTGCATTTGATTGAGTTATTAAATTAATGTTTCTTTTCTTCTCAGCATCATCAGCCAGCTGGTCAGCTGTATTTTCCAAATCAATGATTTCTGTTTCATGTCTTCTTTTTTTACATTTCTTCAGTTTGCATTTAATTGCCCACAATATTTCTGCAGTATGACAGTAATCATTGGTGAACGACTTTGCAATGGAACTTGTTGATCCCAGTGGTTTATTACCAGAACTGTTCAAGAAACTCCCCTCAATCCGTCCTTCCTTCACAGAAATCTCACCTTTTGGGGAAGCATTTGAAGTTACAAAACTCAGCATTGTGACTCCTGGTCCAGTTTTTTTCAAAGAATTATGACCTCGATGAGTTTTGCTTGTAATATGCGATTTAAGTGCCGATTCACTCATCGTTATAATGTTAATGTTTTTTTTTTACAAATCCGACACTGAGCTGCATTTGGGTCATTCGACACGCGGCAAATCCATGTTTGATATTCATCATGAACCAACCAACTTTCTTGAAATTTGCATTTCCCAGGCATATTTTATAATTCACTTTAACAAAAGAATCTTTTAAAATACTGACAAAAGAATCACTGAAGCCATTCAACTTGTAAACGCACACACTTCAATTCACAAGATAAAGCCGGTTCCACTTTGAGAAAGCTGTTTAGATTGGATAATGAAACACCTCCAATACATGCACTACTGCGTTGAAAAACCAATCAGAAGTAGAGCTGAAATGGTTGGCTCATTTTCGTAACCGACTAACCGAGAGCTATAACTGGATAATATCCGGTTATCCGTGGCCATTATTTCTCCGAATATGAGATCAAAACTATAAAAATTGGAAAGCAGGATTCTCAAACTATTCCGTAGTGTGCATAGACAAACGAATGTTGTCGAGTACTCAAAAACGTTCGTTTGTATACATACTACGGAATAGTTTCTGCGATTACTCGGTACTCACGGAAACTGGCGATCATTAACGAAGTCTTGAACGTCAAAGTTGATTATTTCTCAATATATTCAACGCGGCTTCGGGATGTAATCTATCACAAAGAAGAAGTGGCAGATTTGCTACATTTTAAACGTGGAATGATGATCGCTATCGATATTTCGGATAACCGGTTGACGGTTTTTCTAATCGGTTAGGTAGCTAACTGGTTTCAAACCGATTATCCAGTTAACCATTTCAGTACTAATCAGAACACTCGTAACAGAAAACTTACATTCAAGTTTATGGGAGATACAAAATGTGGAAGCGGAACATTATTGCTTGGCGGAACCAGTAATGGAACGTTTTCCAGGTCTGATTTAAAAAACATCGATTTTCAAGGACTTTCAAGGCCTTGAATTTTAATTTTCAAATTCCAGGACATTCCAGGATTTCCAGGACCCACGGCCACCCTGTAATCTGTTGCCGTACCTCTGAAGAATGTCGTCCAAGTAGGTTGACGTTAACGCAGACGAATGAGCTTGGAAATGAGTCGTTACCGAATTCATTATTCGAGTGAAGGCCCAGGGCGCTAGATTCAGTCCGAAGCACATTGCTCAGAACTGATAAATGACTCCTAGGACAGCGAAGGTACTTTCTGAACGCCGGATGTACTATGATGTGAAAGTACGCATCCATGAGATCTATGCTCGCAGCATAGTCGTTCACTGGAATGCTCGCTCTCACCGATCGAATGGTCTCCATATAAAATTTTGGAGCCACGATCAGCTTGTTTATCCAGCTTAGATCTATAACAGGAACGTCCAAGCCGTCTGGTTTTGGTACCAGGAACAGGTGACTGTAAAAACCGGGAGATTCCTGGTTTTCTACGACCTCTATTGCATTCTTCTCTAGAAGAGATTGCACCTCTGATAGAAGCGAATTTCTCTTCTGAAGGTTTGACAGAAGCTGAGTCCATCGTGGATTTCGTATTAATGGAGGTTTTTCTCTGAAGGACAGTTTTCGACCTTCCGAAATAACCTCCTGAACCCATCGGTCGTCCGTAATTGACAACCAATTGGTTAAGAATCTCGACAGCCTTCCGCGCGATAGAGGTTCTGACCTTCACCTCCTGTACCTGCGAGGCTTGCGGGAGGAGAAACTACGTCCTCCCCGACCCGCACATCGACCAGTCGACCTAGGGGCATCAGACCGGTTGTCTCGGCCAGCATTACATCCCCTGCCTGAGTCGCTACTCTGATGGTCTCTGGAGTAAGACGTAGAGGCTTTCTTAGATCCTCTATAGGAACTTCCCTTGGACGTATTCGCCCCAGAAGTCCCTGACTTACTCCTCTCTGCTGAGTCCATTTTTTTAGAAACAGACTTAAAGAGTAGAGAGACTGAAGCTTTCTTGGTAATCTGATCGTAGATTAGTGAAAGCTTACCATCGAAGAGAAGTTCTCCTGAAACCGGAGCGACTCAAAGAGAGTTTTACACCTTAGAATCCACCCTAGTGGATGAAGCCAGGGCAGAATCACGTTTGACTAACTTCAAATTAGCCACTGAAAGGGCGGAGTTATACGTGGAATATGCGATTGCCCTCGAAAGAACTCTCAAGGAAGTTTGAACATCCTGGAATTCTTTACCAACGAGACGTTGTGATAATGCTCTGGTAAGGTGATATGCATAAGATAAGGTGTCTAAACTGGTTCTGTTAGACGAGATTGTCGTCTCCAATGTACTGGAGAGAATCGACATAGATGTCGGCAATGACAACTCAAGTCTTCTGCCTGGTCATCTAAATGCAGAGGAACTCTCAGAACGCCCTGTCCTGCCATTTCAAATTTATTTCTACTGTTGATGAACGGCATATGTAGAGCTTGGTGCGATAAGAAACTGGATCTGCCAGTCTTAGAGGCTAGCTTAAAAATAGCGTCATTCAGCAATTCGAACATCCGTGAGACATTTCTGGACTGGGCCGGAAATTCAGGCGCGATGTCCTTTGTCCAGCCGAAGAAGTCAGTGTCCAGTGACGCTATCAGTCCCTTATCTGGGATTGCAGCTGTCTGGTCTGGAGGAGCAACATCTGGAAGGTATTGCCAGATGAAATCTATGGCCACCTTATGTTGTTCTAGGACGGAAAAATCCAGCTCTGCAGATTCCCTTTCACCATCCGAGTGGACCAAATGTGAATCTCGGTCGTCCCTAACTGACATTGCAGGGGAGCGTACCGACCCAGCTTCCTCAGACAGTTCCTGATCTGAATGAGTTTCCAAAGGTTGCCGGGATGCTGCGATGAGTTGAGCTATCTGTGATAGCAAGTCCGTCACAGAGGCCTGTGGAGCTGCCGTCTTATGTTCTTTAGCCTCTGGAAGCTCCTGGGACGGTGCCTCTTGCATAATTCTTTTATGCGAGCGTCCCGACTGGTAAGGCCTCGTGTCCTTGGCTACCGGATGGAGTGACCTGGTCAACGTGGAATCCTTGGTCGGCGAAGCAGGCTGGATATCTGAGGTCACGTAGCTAAGGTGCGGTCGTGTGTGCTGGCGTGTGGAAGAGGAAGCCAATAGACTAGCCGACCCTGGATGTCTATGCGATGGAGCGTCCCGAGTAGGAGGAGTGGACATATGCTCCGACTGACAAACATTATGTACGACAACATCTGGCCCCAGATGTTGTTGTAAAAGAGAGGGGCCTGTCTCGCTCGCGGTCCAGGTAGACCTGCACGAGCTAGCTGCCAGACTGACTGGCTTCCTCTGATCCTTCCTCCAATCCGTCGTCGCCGGGTGTGTGTGATCCAAGATTATAGTGCTCGCAACACCCTTTCTCCTCTCCTGGACCCGGCTCACATCATCCGATCTACAAGTGATAGCTTCACCGGGCGAGCTAGCTGCTGACAAGGTCGTCAATCCTAGTAAGGATCTAGGCACTTGTCGAATTTTCTTGAGCACTTTTGCCGCTAACTCTTCATTTGATTGCGACGACGGTAGCACACTTCCTGAAGACATTACGGAAACATCACCCTGTTCTTGTTCCTCTGAAAAAGAGACTGAAAAACTAGAGTGACCCTGTGGTGAGAGGACCGGCATGGACCTCTCACAGCTAACAATATACCGTGACACACATCTCCAACGTTTGACATCCAAATTGACACACACTGAGCAAGAATTAGTGCGAGTACAGTGACTACAGCAAATACAATGAGCATGAGAATCAGAGGAAGACTTCCTCGATTTACAATTTGAACAATAATCTTTCATATTTAAAAAATATTAAACAGCCATAGTACTCTCACTAAGCCTTGAAAATACAAAGATACATAATAATAATATAATCCATTACAAAAATTTTGAAAAATAATTCAAAAGAAAAAATTTTTGAAAACATTTTGACATGAGCCCAAATGGAACCCAAAAAAGCCAACGTGTGGACAAAAATTTCAAAACATTTCTAAAAATTAATGTTACTTACACTTACGGACAATATTAATGTATCTGGCTATATAATGAACCTTACAGAAGACATGGAATCACTGACAGAAGTAACCATTGTCAACGTAAACAAAAATCAATAAAAACCGGAAACAAGACTCCAGGCACTAAAAACATGGCCCGAAATCAGTAACCAATTTAAAGTACTATCCGATGTAAAACAGAACCTTCCAGAGAAGAAGCTGCAGTACATCGGATGGTAGATGCATGACCAAAATGCCTAAACACCCTAGGGTGAGGACATAATCATGGGGATAACAGAATAAACATTCTGTAACTATGCTAAAACTCCCAAAAAATTTTTATAAAAAAATTTCCAAAATTATACCCAAAGCATGGTAGATTAGCAACGGGGGTATCAAGGAAAGGGAGAGAGGATACACTAAACAAACAGTGGAGATTTCATAGCAAGAATGAAAACATCAGGCCCATGCCCCGAAATTGGGGAACATGAAATAATTTTACATAAAAATTATAAGTTACAGCCCTGAACACATCCTTCCACTGTTTCTTCCTCTCATCCTCTTATTTCATCCTTGGATCCATCATTTTCTTCAGGATTTTGTGTCTGGCATCATTTTAACTGAGATTATACGCACAGGTATAAGTGAGATGTTACTGATTGAAGGGCTAAACAAAGAATGAAGATTTGGTGCCAATTTCGGTACTTCCTTGACACTGCGCATGCGCAGTGGACAAAAGTATGGAGGACCATATGAGACATTGATTTTTTGGATTTTGATGCAAATTTTGGGGGGGATGGGGGGGGGGGGTGGGGGCAAAATTTGTGTTTGGCCCTGAATTTTTAAGAGTCAGCACCAGCTAAGTCTGGGTCATTGGTACAGTATAAAAATATGCTGACTGAGCACTTTTTCAAAGTCCCAAGAAAAGTACCCCATGATAAAACCGATAGCAATTTTTTTGACCATTCCATTCTGTTGGTCCTAAGGAAGCTTCACGCCAAATAAGAATTCTCAGTGCCGTGTAGTTTTGGAGATATGGGCGTTTTACTTTTTTTCTGTTTTTAGCTTCTGTGGTTCCCATGAGGCAACAGGAAAAATTTTTTCGGCATAAATTAACTACTTATGTCCCAATAAAACCTCATGTCAAATTTGGTTCAAATCAGCCTCTCGGTTTGGAAAATAGAAATTTTGTATGGGGCAAAAATTCTTGCTCCTCCCATAACGATGGCAAATATAGCCCCTAGAACTTCTCTTGAACAAATCTAAGTCTCTGCTACTGCTGGTTCATGAGAAGAAGATTTTTTAAGATTTAGGCTCACTTTTTGGGCGTGGACCTACCAAGGGGCAGGTCAATTTGATTTGAACAAATTTGAATTAACATATGATAGGGAATATGCACACCAGATTTGGTTCAATTTGGTTGAGTAGTTTGTGAGAAGAAGTCCATCATGTAAAGTTAATGACGGACGACGGATGATGGACGATGGACAGACGACGGATGGAAAGTAATCAGTAAAGCTCCCCTTGAGCTTTGCTCAGGTGAGCTAAAAAAGTTCACGATGCCGGACGGACAACGGACGGCAAGTGATAAGTTTAGCTCCCTTCAGTGAGCTAAACATTCCTCATTTTGAACTAAGTTACAATTCAAGCTCCCACAAGTGAGACCAAATATGGACCTAGGGACATGGCTTGAACAAACTTGAATCTCACCCCCCCCCACCCCCCCCCCACCCCCCCAAGGATGCTGCATACCAAATATCAAAAGCATTCTGAATGCTGGATCTGAAGAAGATTTTTAAAGAAAATTCCTCATTTTGAACTAAGTTGACAATCAGGCTTCCACAATGAGCCGAAATATGAACCCAGGGACTTGGCTTGAACAAACTTGAATCTCAACCCTCTAAGGATGCTGCATGCCAAATATCAAAATATTCTGACTGTTGAATCGGAAGAAGAAGATTTTTAAAGAAAAATTCCTCATATTGAACTAAGTTGTAATTCGAGCTTCCACAGGGAGCCCAAATATGAACCCAGGGACTTGGTTTTAACAAACTTGAATCTCCCCCCCCCCCCCCCCCCAACCCCCCCTAAGGATGCTGCACGCCAAATATCAAAACATTCCGACTGCTGGATCTGAAGAAAAAGATTTTTAAAGAAAATTCCTCATTTTGAACTAAGTTTATAATTCGGGCTCCCATAGTGAGCCCAAATATGAACCCAGGGACTTGGCTTGAACAAACTTGAATCTTACCCCCCCCCCCCACCCTAAGGATGATGCATATCAAATATCAAAACATTCTGACTGCTGGATCTGAAGAAAAAGATTTTTAAAGAAAATTCCTCATTTTGAACTAAGTTTATAATTCGGGCTCCCATAGTGAGCCCAAATATGAACCCAGGGACTTGGCTTGAACAAACCTGAATCTCACCCCCTAAACATGCTGCATACCCAATATCAAAAGATTCTGCCTGCTCGATCTTGAGAAGAAGATTTTTAAAGAAACTTGCCTGAAATGCAATAAGTTCAAATTCAGGCTCCTATATTGAGCCCAAATATGAACCCAGGGGGACGATTTGAACAAACTTGAATCAGATCCACCCCACAATATTGCATACCAAATATCAAAAGATTCTGCCTGCTGGACCTGGAGAAGAAGATTTTTTAAGAAATTTGCATGAAATGCACTAAGTTCGAATTCGGGCTTCTACAGTGAGCCCAAATATGAATCCAGGGGGTCGATTTGAACAAACTTGAATCAGATCCACCACATAAAGCTGTATACCAAATATCAAATGATTCTGCCCACTTGTGCTGGAGAAGAAGATTTTTTTAGTAATTTCTTTAATACACATAGGGTGCTATCGGAATTATGCCCCCTATGGAGCCCCAAGTGGGCATGTCCATTTCATTTGAACAAACTTGAATTGACATATGGTAATGAACATCCATACCAAGTTTTGAGCAAATCGACCTAGCGGTTTCAGAGGAGAAGTCGTTTCGGCCAGGAGGTTTTTATAATGCAAGTCTTTAATCTTTCTTTTAGTTGTATTAAATAATTGGCAGTATTGTTTGTAGTTAATTTTGTTTTCGGTAGATGGATTTTTTAATTGCTTATTATAAAGCATGTGTTTATATAGAGATGACTGTAATAGACCATTAGTCATCCAGGGTTGTTTCTTTATATATTTTTTATTCAGTTTGATTTGCTTTAAAGGGAAGACTTCCTCAAATACCTGCATATAAGAATGGATAAAACCATCGTAGTCTTCATCCATACTGGTGGATTCGAGAACATTTGTATACTCTATTTGTGAGAGTTTCTCTCTAAACAGCAGTATATTCTCTGGGGAGATATTTCTTTTAAATTCTGTTCTATTCTTTCGATCTGCTTTTAGTGTTAGGTCTAATAAGAATGTTCCGAAGTGATCAGTAATGTCTGTAATAATTAGGCCAGATTCAATGGTAGGCAAGACGTTATTAGAGTAAATATGGTCAATTAAGGAGGCTGGGTGATCTGTAAATCGAGTTGTTTTTGTTATAGTTGGTAGAAAGCCTTGACTAAATATCATATCAATAAAGTCGTCGGTTTGTTTATGTTTATGTTGATATTTCAAGTAAATCAATATTCAGGTCACCAACCAGGAAGCATTGTTTCTTTTAGTCATTTACCAAATTTATTATCTCTGTGATTTTGTTCATGAAAACTTCTAGGTCGGCTTTGGGTTGAGTATTCGGTCGATAGACAACGCCAACTATTGTCGTAGGCCTGTGTTTTTTTTAGATATTTCAACAAAAAGAGTCTCACAAACATGCGGAATAAATGCTGTCAAATCAGTCCTTATTTTAAAATTTATATCTTCCTCAATGTAGAGACCAACCCCTCCCCTGCCATCATCATCTCTTACATTACTTACTATGTCGTGATATCCATTGAGTTTAAATGATACATTATCCTGTATTTTGAAAACCTCTGTTAGTCCTATAATGTTAAAAACATTTTCTTTATTCTGCAAACTAAGTAGAAAGTTATTAAATTCATACCAATGTGCGTTTAATTGATTGGTCGTGAGACTCTCCAACTTACTAACCCATCACAAGAAGAGTTAGTAGCAGTTAAAGGCAACTACACAAAATATTGGGGTTTGAATCTTTTCTATTTTTACTTCCTGGGATTCTCAAAGGGACATGAAAACAAATTTTCGGCAAAAATGAAGTACCTGTCACCAAATAATATTGGATACCAAATACTTCAAATTGTGACTGGTAAATATTTAAGGCTACAGTTCAGTTCCAAAACAGCTCTCATGATAATGTATGTCTGTGTTCATGTAGTTATTAGTATCATATTCTGTTGTGAATGTTAGCGCCTTTCTAAGCATGTATATACATACATGTATTCCAATAACCATGATGGCCAAGGGAATACATGTAAGGGTGATCACACTCTGAAGTTCCCTTGTAACAGAAATTACAGGATGTCTGTATAAAAAGGTTGGTCTTAGTATGGGACAGACTGCTTGGAATAGATTCTTTAAAATTGAAATTTCAAGTTGAAACTGGAGTTTATTCTTGAAATGCTGAGTATTAATTAGACAAGCCTTTATGAATAATTGCTTCCAATTACTCAACAAAAGGATGGAAAGAGACATCATCCTCTAATGCCGACTTATCAAAGTGATACAAGTGTACTGATGCAGTATCATGGCGATGAAGCCTACATGATTTCCAACTTATGAAATATTCGCTACATAATTTCCTCCCTTTTGATTTTGCCTCCTTTCCTATTTTTTTCTGTTGACACCTGAACTCCAGATTTTGAAGAGGCCAAGAGAGAGAGAGAGTCTCTAGAGACTTTACTGTTATGTTGACTCACAGTGCATGGCCCTATTTGGTTGGGGCACAAATTGGCTGTCTCCTCTAGATCTGTTGAGACAAAAGTACTCAAAGCAGATTAACTCTTAACCTGCTGAGTTATTTTAAAATATTTTTCATCACATGCAGTCATGGCTGCTGTGAAGCAGCCATGACTAGCAAGATTTGATGAAAAATTAATGAATATTTGATACAACAAATCATTGGTTAAAAAGTATACACAACTTACTGGAGAAAATTTGGTTAAATATCCTCAAGTTTGACTTATTTTAATAACAAGAGATTTCATGTCCTGGGCGGGAATATCTGCCAGCAGCATGCAAGCAGTTAAATGTCCCAATCTAGAACTGGAGAACAAGGTCACACAGTTGCTGGTCTGAATGTAATCTCATGTCCTAGGGCTGAGAAGGTGAACCAGTATTAGTTACACAACTTCCTCACCTATCATTTTAAAATATTGACATTTTTAAACAACAAAATATGATTTCTACCACAAAAAAAAAAAAACAAACAAAAAAAATGAAAAAAAAAAAAAAAAAATGAAAAAGATAGCTGCAAATTCTGATTGGCTGTCTGAAACAAACACTACAAAGTACACAATTCAGCACTTACAGCACATTCAGCATCAGCCCATTTTGCAATTCTTGGTCCAGCATATTTAGCAATTACATAAAAGGCACCAGAGAACCCTAGTACTTCAGTAAAAGAATGGTCAATAACCCATATTTCTTTGGATAAGAGATATGTCACGAGACCAGCTCCAAATACATAAGGACCTGAAATTAAACAAACTTCCTGTTTGGATTCAAGCATGTCAGATTTTGTTATCAGGCATGACAAATAAAAAAAAGATGGATATCATTCTGAAAATGAATTAAATAAATTAATTCTTGAATGATAAGATAACGGATCCTACGAAAAATGGGAATCTGTATAAGACCTAGAGCATTCAGCCAGATAATAGTTGAAGGCTAAGTCCGAGACCGTAATCTGACTGAATACCCTGAGTTGAGTGAATTATCTGACAGAACCCCTTGAACATTGGTAGAATCTTACTTCAATTCAATGGAAGCAATTGGAAGAGTTCATATTTATTATCTAGGGGTAGACCAATTAATATTTTCAACGTGCAGCCTCTGAGCTTCCAGTTGAAAATATTGATTGGTCTACCCCACTCTTTAACTTAGCAGCACCCTACTTAATGAAAGTATGATGTATCATGTTCCTGGGCTGGAAACACAGTCTCTCAGGTTCAAAGGGTTAAAACTTACGTTACGTTATATCTTTGTTTTAATGCCATAAAAAGTTTTAAAAATTTGATCCTGCCATAAACGAATTAAAACTGATAATTCAAATAGTTTAATCAGTAAGTTTTTGTTTGGGATAACACCTCGACGAAAACAGCATGGATATTTGAGTAGAAACTCAAAGGTAAAAAATCCAGCAAGAGGATCACAGATCGACAAGACGAGTTTTGACATTAAATTCTGAAGAAATAAGCTATTTGTAGCAACAGTGATCTTGACCTTGGAGTCCCAGAATCCAAAATCAATAGGTGTCTTTCCTTCCTATAGGGTAACCTCTGGTATAAGTTTGGTAAAGGTTCTTCAAATAGAACTAAAGTTATTGCCTGGAAACCAATTTGTCACAAAATATTCTATTTATAGTAACAGTGACCTTGACCTTGGAGTCCCAGACTCCAAAATCAATAGGTGTCTTCCCTTCCTATAAGGTAACCTCTTGTATAAGTTTGGTAAAGGTGCGTCAAATAGAACTAAAGTTATTGCCCGGAAACCAATTTGTCACAAAATATTCTATTGGTAGTAACAGTGACCTTGACCTTGGGGCCCCAGACTCCAAAACCGATAGGTGTCTTCTCTTCCTATAGGGTAACCTGTGGTATAAGTTTGGTGAAGATACATGGAATAGAACTAAAGTTATTGCCCGGAAACCAATTTGTCACAAAATATTCTATTTATAGTAACAGTGACCTTGACCTTGGAGTCCCAGACTTTGAAATCAATAGGTGTCTTCCTTTCCTATAGGGTAACCTCTGGTATAAGTTTGGTAAAGGTACGTCAAAGAGAACTAAAGTTATTACCCGGAAACCAATTGTTTACGCCCGCCGCCTGCCGCCACTTGATCAAACTATAAGTCGAGTTTGACTTCGTCAAAACTAGACTAAAAACTGGTCTGTGTATTGTTTCTGACAGCTGGATTTTGACAAACTGTTTGAACAAACTTGAATCAGATCCACCCCACAATGTTGCATACCAAATATCAAAAGATTCTGCCAGCTGGATCTGGAGAAGATTTTTTAAGAAATTTGCCTGAAATGCACTAAGTTCGAAATCGGGCTCCTATACTGAGCCCAAATATGAACCCAGGGGCCAATTTGAACAAACTTGAATCAGATCCACCCTACAATGTTGCATACCAAATATCAAAAGATTCTGCCTGCTGGATCTGGAGAAGATTTTTTAATGTTTTTCCCATTGCCTGCAGTGTTAAAAAGTGCTGACTCAGCACTTTTTCAAAGTCCCGAAACTGTACCCTGTGATAAAACCAATTGCAATTTTTTTTTACCAATCCTTTCTGTTGGCTCTAAGGAAGCTTCACACCATATAAAAATTCTCGGTGCAGTGCAGTTTTGGAGATATGGGCGCTTTAATTTTTTTCCTATTTTTAGCTCCTGCGGTTCTCACGGGGCTGCAGGAAAATTTTTTTGGGCATAAATCAAGTACTTATAACCCAATAATACCTCATATTAAATTTGGTTCAAATCGGCCTCTGGGTTCAGAAAATAGAAATTTTGGGCGGGGCAAAAATTCTTGCCCCTCTCAGAACAAAGGTAAATATTGCCGTCAAACTTCTCTTGAACAAACTTGAGTCTACACCTCAAATGGAAGCTGCATACCAAATATCAAGTCTCTGCTATGGCTGGTTCATGAGAAGAAGATTTTTTAAAATTTTGTGCATTTTGGCCCCACCCCACTCCACAATATGAGCAGAAATCCAATTTGAAGAAAAACCCAAATGCCCCTATCCCCTATATAACCACTACTTACATGAAATTTAATTCAAATGTGGCCAGTGGTTTAGGAGAAAGAGGCTCAAACACCACCTTCACACAGGACGACGGACGATGGACGACAGGCGACAGACGACGGACGGACGACGGATGAAGAGTAATAAGAAAAGCTCACCCTGACTTTCAGTCAGGTGAGCTAACAACAACTGTGCATGTGTACAGTACAGCCTACAATAAAGTGGAAACCTGGATGTGCTAATGTGCACTATTTGGGCGATACTTGCATCACTTTCGTATCTGAATTTTGTGATATATTAATAGCAGTAATGCATTAGTTGGTCATGATTTGGCTGGTCGATTGCGCCAAGATGGCCAAATCAAAAACCTCTATATACTTTCTATCAACAACATGTTCCATATGTACATGTTTGTGTTGTGAAAAAGAACCCCCCCCCCCCCCCCCACCTCCACACACACTGAGCTTTGTTGAAAGGAAAATGTGTACAGTAGTGTCTTTCACCAACAAAGTAAAAACCGCTGTGTTGCACGCACTTCATTCAATGCTGCATTCAAAAACAAAACAGGAATGCTTCTATAATTGCACAAATCCTTGATAATTTTGATACAGATTCGCTTTTATGAGTTCGTATGGGTGATAACATCTTGGGACTAGTGCATAAAAATTGGACAGTTTTGTGTGAATTGATGAGTTGAAAAAAATATTTCATTTGTTGAAAGTGTGTGTTTCTGAAGGCTGCGAGCCATATACAGAGCACTCAGCAAAGGACTGGAGCTCGGATGTCATAAGTAAAAAGTGAGTAATATATTTTTTCACTACACATATTGCAGGCCCGGCATGTCCAGACCAGCTAAATCATTGGTAGTGCCGCCCCTGAAGGTTAAGATTTCATATAAGTTTCAAGCCACCTGGGCCCTGAGAAATACGGCTGCAGTAGGCCTCACCCCCCACTCCCTTTGACTTTAATGACTGAGAGCTGCTTTATATTTATAAAAGACTAAACTGCAATTATGTAAACATACTCAAGAGGATGCACGTGAAGCCGCAATGGCCAAGGGAAATCCGAGCTTTAACTGCATCGACAACAATGAATACATTGGCTCAGAGACCAGCCGACCAGGCGACTGGGGTGAAAAAGTTGCCTTGGATTGCATAACTTCGCTCTAACATCACTAAAAAGCAAAATCATGTTGCCCTGTAATTTGTAAATTCCCAATTGACCTACCTTGAAATTAGGTGAATTCACGTAGAATTTACAAAGTAATTGTCATCTGAAAAGAGTATTATTGCTAGGGTTAATTGTTATTATGATTAATTTTCATAGTAACTAAAAATAAAATCAGCATCTAAAAACAATGCCCGATTAATAATGTAATCACGAACCATCTTGGCTGCATTGAAGTTAGGTGACAAGCTGTCAAGTTAAGACAAGATTTTCTATTTAAGTTATCTTTAAAATAAGTATTTTTCACACTCAGAATTTTTTTTCTGAGAAGCAGTTTTTCATAAAATAACACTTTTTTGTAAAAGCTGAAGTTTTAATTCCAATCTGGAGTTTATTTTTGTGCATAACGTTTTGAAAACCAAAACAGTATATTGACCTACTTTTTATTCACTCTGAACTAAGAAATGGACACACTTGAATTGTTTAATTCAAGGCTGATCTGTCTCTTCTAAAAAGTAAATGCCCATTTCAATTTGAATTGTAAACTTTTCTTTTTTCAATAAATTAATACAGAGAGGCATGTTTTTTTCTGGTAAATAATTCTTTGTACAAATAAATTTACACATAGAGATGTGTTATTGCCCAATTGTAGTGATTTATTTTTGTGAGAGATGAAAATATAATACACCGGTAGACCATGCGAAAGCAGAATCATCGCTCTACATTTTCTTCTCACTTCTCCCTGTTTCATCTGACTTCTCCCTAAAGTCAGTGGAGCGAGAAGTGACTTCTCCCTCAAATTACCCTCTAGGCTGGTCCCTGCATTGGCTATGTCAGTTTGTTTAACATAAAAAGCTTTACTCGGCTTAAATCATCCATATTAGGCCATACAAAGTTGATTGTCTGTTTCTCAGGCCATTTTTTCCCAAAAAGCATGCGGGCGGGCGATCTTTTTTTTTCTTTTTATTTTCTCCCTGAGAGTTTGTTTGTGGTAATTCGACCCCCACCCAAACGCCTGGTGGACCACGCAAAATTTTGCAAATATACTGGTTATTCACCGTAGGGGTGTTGGGTCATAAATGAAGTGTAGTTTGAATGTTTGTTTTTTCAGTAAAACGTGAAAATTATGACACAGGACGAAACGCCTCGTGGGTGAAATGTCTTGGGATGAAACGTCACTGGGACAAATCAAATGTCAAAGTGCCAACTTTCAGAGATTTATTTTACCAAAAAAAAAAATCCTTTCACAACCTGCCTAATAAAATCATGAATCGCAATTTGTCCCCATTATATTCAAAATTATCACAACCCATTTGAACGGGCAGTTCATCCATAAATCATATTTTTCGGAAATCTGAAAATGAAATACAAAACGAATGTTTGCGTGTTTTTATTAACCAATTCGACTGCACATACCTGCCTATATGCGATTTATTTTCAACTATGACTGTTACTTTTATATCAAGCAACAGTTACTATTAGTTATCCAATTATCCTGCATCTCAAATGCATTTATTTAAATTAACTGGAAAACTTGTAATGGTTCCAAATAACAGTACACAAATTCCCAATGATGGCCATTTACAATACAAATGTTACTAAAAATAAATGGCAGGAGACTGTGTTCCATTCAACATAGCACCTGACATTGCAGGCTTTCTGAGGGTTGGCACGAATCAAACGTGGTGCAAATCGACCATTCCCCTTTGTGACTGTTTGCTGTCAGACTGAAAGACACCTTCCTTCTTGCTGTCATTATGACTTACCTTTTACAGAATAAACACTTTCTGTCGTGAATATTGCTAAAACCCACCCACTTTATTAAAGTATGATGTAGAAAAAGATTGAAGTGTGTTAATTTAAAATTTGCGAACGCATCGATATCGATTTGCCGAAATGGGCACAATATCTCAAATTTTTTTTTAAAGATTTTTTGGTGTCATAAAAAGGTTGCATGCGCACCAAAAATGACCATGCGCGTGGGCCTGAGAAACAGAGGTTCTTTTTTTATGGCCTTATTATAAGTATTTGCTCCTCTTCTTTTCATCCCAAAATTTATGAATGATAGGTATGAAAATATTGTGCTCCATGCACGTTTGTCTTGCAATATTTGCCTCACCGCATTGAAAATATCGCGTTAATGCTCTAGGAATATCGTCATAATAAGCCGCTAATATGGCATCATTAGCGAAAGAATATCACTTAACGGTATACTTTGTTATAGGCTGTACTATATGGTGCAAACTGTGGCCCGAAACTTTGAATTTCAGTCACAAATGAGTGACAGTAATTGATACGAGGGAATAAGAAAATCGAGGTAAGAAAACTTACTGTCTTATTAGTGTGTCATACTCATAAAAAAGAATGCATGCAGAACTGCATTATAATGGCGTAGTCAATGTTAAACCCATGAAATTTGCTACACCAAACTGTTACAGAAGGGGAAATTTCTGAATTGTGAGGGGTAGCATCAGCAATGAATTTAGGTGCCAGTGATGAAGAAATGTGTACAGGCAACACGGCAGGATGTTTTGGACAAAAATAAAACGAAATGGGTTGGATAACAAAATGAAAGTGTCAATGACACTGTCGCTCAACTTTGAATATGACAGGAATTAGTATTTGCTGCGACAAGGTCAACAATAATGAATATGACAGGAATTAGTATTTGTTGTGACCAAGTCAACAATAATGAATTAGAGAAAAAAGGAGTTTTGTTGTGACCACGTCAACCATAGTAAATCAATTACAATTACAAGGTGACTTCAATGGTCTGAAGAATAGGACATAAGTATTATATGTGATGCATCCCATGTTAGTAAACATTCACACACAAAATTTACACAAATCAGAGCTTTCATACAGAAGTTCTGAGCCAAAAACTAATTGCACAAAATTTTGTACAAAATGGCTGCTGGTGGCCAACTTGAATTTTGGACCAGACCCCAAAACACTCGTTCTTGTCCCATGGTGATAACAAGGATATCCAGGAAGTTTCGTAAAGATCGGTTCATAAATACGGCCTCTAGCCCGAGCCGTATTGGCATTTGCACTTACAGTGCTGAAAGTAACACTAAACAAATCAAAGTTAGTCCAGTTTGAATAATTTACACACAAGAAAAAAACCTGTATTATATGTGATGTATCCTGTGGTACTAAACATTCATACAAAAAATTATTCAATCAGAGCTTTCATAAGGAAGTTCTGCACAAAAATCTGATTGCACCTAATTTTGTACAAAATGGCTGCCAGTGGCCATCTTGAATTTCGGACTGGACCCCAAAACACTCGTTCTTGTCCCACGGTGATAACAAAGGTACTCAATAAGTTTTGTAAAGATCGGTTCATAAATACAGCCTCAAGCCCGAGACGTGTTGACGGCGTGACAGACGGACAGACGACCGCCATGACAATACCTCAAATTTGGCTTCGCCAAAGTTGAGCTAAAAATTAAATTAATTAACCTTGGTCTAAAACTGCAAATCAATTTATACCAATTGCTAAATTATGCTTCAGTATTGGTTCAGTATTTTTTTTTGGGGGGGGGGGGGGGGGTATACCTCAGTATCGATTTGTATCTGACTTGACTGAGATTTGCTGATAGTACCAAAGAAGGATTCACATAAGGAAAAACAGAATAAATTGTTGTAGTAGTATTCTACCACACCACTATAAATAACACTGCTAATAAGCTCAACAGTGGTATTTTTTTATGACCACAAATCATATCTCCAGTAATTTTGTGACTTGTTCTAAATGCACCTTAAAGTTTAAAGACCTATTTCAGGCTTTTGTGATCTCAGAGCATGAACCCTGACCATGCTATCTTTATGAGGTCCCCCTGACAATAGACAAAACATCTGGGCAGTGATTTCTAGTCAGGTTTGGCAGCCTTAACAGGCAACCAACACTTGACAAGAAATAATATCTAAGCAACTGGACATGTACATGTTGAAGTTGGAATTCAGGACAGTTTCACAGTACAATGAGGGTTAAACAAACTGAAAAGAAAATCAGTCACTTTTGTCATGAAAATGAAAAAATTTATAGTAATTTATATATTTTTTATACTTACCAATGACCCAGACTTAGCTGGTGCTAACTCTTAAAAATTCAGGGCCAAACACAAATTTTGCCCCCCCCCCCCCCAATTTCCAAAATTTGTATCCAAATCAAAAAATTCAATGTTCTATATGGTCCTCCATACTTTTGTCCACTGCGCATGCACAGTGTCAAGGAAGTACCGAAATTGGTGCCAAATCCTCATTCTTACAACCAGTGCCTGGTAAATGTTATATGATCAGCGGGGAGGTATGAGTTCCCAACTCATGGGAGGGGTATCCCCATCTGGGTCAATGGTAAATATAAAAAATATATAAATTACTATAAATTTTTTCATATTTTTATACTGTACCAATGACCCAGCCTTAGCTGAATAGAAAAAAGGCTGGAGGGCCTACGACATAAAGGAAAATCCAATAGGCTCAATTACATATATAGAATTATCCCCTCAAGGAGAAAAGGAGAAACAGGATTTACATATATCTTTCTTGTATATCCAAAATAAGAAAGACACATTACCAATTTGTAATTGAGCACAATAACATCAATGATCTCCATTAACATCCAGTATAACCCATTATACCAATTTCTTAAAGGAAATCCAATAAGTAAAGATAGTCCAGAGAATAAGACTCTTTATACTCATTTAAAAGTGTTTGAGGATTGTATATTAATGCTCGTATGACACGTGACATATACAAATGCTTCACACTGAGCTACACTTTAAAAATATTACATAAATGATATAGACATTAGCTTTACACTTTAAAACCATCCCGGCACCGACTCGGAATTACTGACTCCAGAGGAGGTATTCCCTTGCTTTTCACTATAAAGCAGGTGATATAAGGGAACACCATCACCCCTCCCTCACCTCCTTCTCCTTGCTCTGGGAAATCACCAGAAACGAAGAGGGCAGCAGGACAGAGTCATTGCTGGAACAGAAAGCCTGCATAACTATAGTTGCAACTGTTTAGTGGACGACATTCTGAGCAATAGATAACGGACCCGAACATCTAAGGTCGCCAGAAAGTTAAAAAATTTATAGTAATTTATATATTTTTTATACTTACCAATGACCCAGACATAGCTGGTGCTAACTCTTAAAATATAGGGCCAAACACAAATTTTGCCCCCCAATCCCCAAAATTGGCATCTAAAACTAAAGAAAACATGTCCTGAAAGGCCCTCCACACTTCGCCCCTACTGCGCATGCGCAGTGTCAAGGACGTTCCGAAATTGGCGCCATTAATCATTCTAATAACCAGTGCCTGGTAAGCGCTATGTACTCAGCGGGGAGGCAAGAGTTCCCAACTCCTGGGAGGGCCATCCCCGTCTGGGTCATTGGTAAGTATCAAAAATATATAAATTACTATAAATTTTTTAACATTTTTATACTGTACCAATGACCCAGACATAGCTGAATAGTAAAAAGGCTGGAGGGCCAAGGACATAGAGCAAAATGGAATACGCTCAATAAAATAAAATAGAGTCATCCCCTGTAGGGAAAAAGAAGTAATAGGCCTTACATGTATCTTTCTTATTTATGATAAATTAGAAAGATACAACACCTTCCAAAATTGAGCTTCATACATCCATGTACTCTATTAATATCCAATATAATCCTTATACTAATAATTTTTAAAGTAAACCAATAAATAAAGTAAGTCTAGAGAATAGAGACTCTTATACTCCTAAAAGTGTCTGAGGATTGCATAATCATGTCCGTTGACATATGCAATATTCAAAAGCTATACTTTAAAAACTAAGACTTGAATGAATTTTAAAAACCTAAACTTCTCACTAAACAACCATCCCAATAACAGCTCAGAATTACTAACTCCGGAGGAGGTATCCCCTTGTTTTCATAGTAAAACAGGTGACCCAAGGGAACACCCTCCCCCCCCCCCCTTTTTCTTGCCCTGGGTCAAATAGCCCAGAGCGAAGAGGGCAGCCGAACGGAGACACTGCCGAAACAGACAGCCTACCTAGCTATAGTAGCAACTGTTAAGTGAATGACATTCTGAGCAGTAGATAATAGACCTAACAATAGAGGCCTCCAGAAATGGACTCGATATTTCTAAGATAAAATTCATGAATGTGGATGGCTGAGCGCAATGAGCGGCCTTCAAAAATCTATAATAGCGACACTATTAATGTAAGCCCAAGAAGTAGAAGAACTCTTACTTCATGAGCCGAAATCTTAAGCACAACTGCTAAGTCAATGATATACCATAAGCAGTACCGATAGTTAATAGAATCCAATAACAATAAAATGGAGCGTAACGTCCTTCTACTAGACATCAAAGACAGAAGAAGCTTACGCCCTTTGTAATAAACAGATATCTGTTTATAAATACATAAACTGTACCCGGAAAGAGTAAAGGCCTAAGCCCATACGAAGACGGAAGGACCTTAAAATAATAGGTTCCGGATAATAGGAGCCTAACTCTTATGCAACAATCCAACCTAAATAGTAACGGAAGTATTGATTCCGAAACTATGAAAGTGAAAATCATCCATCGATAGTGCATGAAACTCACTGACTCTACAGTAAAAGAGAAACCAACAGAATTACTGTCTAAAAGGTCAGAATTTGAAAACTACTGTTTCCAGAGGCTCAAATGATTACTTAGCTAAATAAGAACCGAAGTTAAAATCCGTATAGGAATTAATCTAAAGATTCTAAGTCTATTTATCAAAAAGTTACTAACTGACTTAGATAAAGAGACAAAAGACTCAATTGTAAACTATCGTAGAGTGCATAGGTATGAGGTAACATAAACCTATAACCTAAATAATAAGAGGCTGCAGTAGATCTTGTGAAACAAGTATACTAAAAAATAGCAATGAGTAGTATGGAGGGATCAACAATATGAACATAATGATCCCTACACCACGACGGAAGAGCCTCCACTTTAGCCGCATAGAATAGCGAAGAAGAGGATCTCCTATAGTAAGAAATCGCGTCCAAAGCTCGTCCAGTACAGTGCTTACAATGCAATACGGACCACACAACGGAAAACATGAAGGTTGTGACCTTGCTGGTTGTGATAAAGATGACACGATTTACCCAGTGAAAAAGATCCTCACATAGAGGAAGATTTCACGTTAAGACCCACAGTAGACAAGAGAGTAAATTACTCATGATCTCTGTTGATGCTATCAACAGAAATGTATTGTGGAAGATAGAGATGCTATCAACAGAAATGTATTGTGGTTGTTTATCTTAGCGATACCTGCTAAAACAACAGCGCCGGAGGATACGCGTATCCTATCATTCCGTCCTATAGATCAATAGAGCGTTAACAATATTAGCTCAGAGATCTGGACAAGCCAACACATACATCTGCAATTGATTAGCAAGCTGTGTCATAAATAAATCATCATTGGGCGCTCCCATAGATAGCAAATCTGATTGAATACTTGTTTGTTGAGAGTCCATTCTGACAGCAACAAGCGACCCGTAAGAGAACGGGAGTCCGATAAAACAATCAGACGACCCGGAATATGACGGACCCAAACTGAACTTGGTGTACTATAACCAACAGACGGATTCTTTCCATTAAATTGAATAACGGAAACGAAAGAGTGCCTCCCTGGTTCCGGAGATACGCCACTACTGTCGAATTAAAGGACAGGAATTTGGGCATGCGTTTCTGAATAATGTTCATGCAATGACATAAAGCAAGCCTAAAAAACATTATTCCGCGGAAGTTAAACTGATTGCTAAAAGACTGCGGAACCCAAAGACCCTGGCACTTCGAATCCGTAGGGATCAGTATTATATCCCAATCTGTTGACTGGCAACCGTCATAACAGCCACACTCGGGTCCGGCAACTGCGGCGGCACTCTCTGAGTCAACCACCGAATGTTTGCCCCAGTCTGAATCTCTTGTAACACTAGATAGACAAGAGAACGTGTAAATTGAGCAATTCATGGATTGCCGAAAAGTTGCCGTCGAAGAGAAGCTCCTCCGAGAACGAAGCGACTCTGAGAGAGTTCTTAACCTTACTATCCACGGGTGTGGATGTAGCTAGGGCTGCGTCACGTCTAACTAACTCCAATCAGCCACTGAAGGGCGGAGTTATACGTGAACAAACTACTGCCCTCAAAAGAAATTACATTGAGAATAATATCCCGTAAATCTTTTCTTGAAGACGTAATGATAACGCCTCAGTAAGGCGGATTATGTATAATAAAGCGTCTAAGTTAAGTCTACTATACATAATGTCATTCCCAACATTGAAATTGGAAAAGACATAAACGGCGAAAAAGAATATATGCAGTCTTTAATCACACCGTCTAGACGCATATGAACTCTCGGTATGCCCTGCTCTGCCAAAATAAACTATTTGTATAAATGATAAAATGGCAGAAATGAGCAACGCGGACAAGAAACTAAACTATCATGCTTAGTAGCAGGCTTGTATATAAATATATATAGCGTCGAAAAATAAAACACATGTTGTAATGACAATATTGGACTGCGTCGGTAAGTCAGGGACAATGTCCCTGAACCGATCGAAAAATCCGAGACCAATGACGCTATAAGTCTCTTATCCAAGATCGCAGCAATGAAGTCCGAAATAATAATCACTGGAAGATAATGCCAGAAGATATGAAAGGCATCTTCCGATACTACTAAAGGGAAAACTCGAAATCTTTCGAATCCCTTTCGCCATCCTGTCGGACCCTATAAAGCGTTCGGTCGTCCGTAGCTGATGCAACCGCGGACCGCACCGACCCAGCGCCGTCGGATAATTCCTGATTCGACCGAGAAACTGTCAATTGCTGGGATGCTGCGAAACAACTGTGCTAACTCGGATAGCACATCCGTCACTGAGGCCTGAGGAGAAGCGGTCTTACGATGCATTGCCGCTGGAAGCTCCGTGATCGTTACCCCGTGCATACTACCAATATGCGAGCGAACGGAGTGTATAGGCCTCGTGTCCCTTGGCTACCGGATGGCGCGACCTATTCGCCGTGGAATCACTGAATGCCGAAACTGATCGGATACTCGAAGTCACGTAGCCAATGTGCGGTCGTGTGCCCTGCTGTGAGGATGAGGAAGCATTAAAGACAGTCTCTCGGACTGTCAATATAACGGAGCGTCCCGACCAATGGACATATGCTCCGAATGTAAAATATCTGAACCACAACATGCGGTCCCCTATGTTGTTGGGCGAGAGAGGGACCTCTCTCGCTCACAGCCCGGACGGACCTGGACAAGCCAGGAACCGGACTAACAGGCTTCCTCCGATCTGTCCTCAATCTGCCGTCACTGGGTGAGTACTAAAGTAATTAAAGTGCTCACATCACCCAAATCTCCTTCCTAGACCGCAACGGACGAACCCTGCAGCCGAACCATTCGATGAATGTACGCTACACCGGGTGAGCTAGCGAATGTCACTCCGTAGGCGATAGACATATTCCATGAGCACTTATTGCCGCTAACTCTTCATTAACTATGACGACAGAGGCACACTTTTGAAAGACATCTCCATAACTCTTCGAACAAGAAACCAGAAATGCTTGGTTAGCAAGCATAAAATAATAATATATATAGCGTCGTTCAATAATTCGAAAGTTTGTGTGACATTATTGGACTATGTCGGAACTGAGGGACGATGTCCCTGAACCGAACCAAAAATTTCTAAGTCCACCGACGCTATCAGTTTCTTATCCGGCATCGCAGCATTCTGGTCCAACGAAAGAAGCTGTAGAAGACCAAGTCAGATGACATACACAACAGCATATGTTGTTCCGAAAGGGAAAGCTCGAAATCCTCTGAATCCCTTTCGGTATCCCGTCGGACCGGATGAAACTTTCGGACGTCCGTACCCGCTTCCGCGGAGCGTCCCGACCCAGCATCGTCGGATAAAATATATGCGACAGATTCAGTTGATGCTGGGATGCTGCGATAAACTGTGCTATTAAGGAAAGCATGTCCGTTCCCGAGGCCTGTGCAGTAGCGGTCTTACGATGCATTGCCGCCGGAAGCTCCGTGTACGTTGACTCCCGCACACTTCCTATGCGAACGTCCGGAGTCTGCAGGCCTCGTGTCCCTGGCTACCGGATGGTGTGACCTGGTCGCCGAAGAATCCTTGATCGGCGAAGCTGGTAATATATCGGCGGTCACGCAGCCAAGGTGCGGTCGTGTGCGCTGACGAGAAGAGGAAGCCTTAGCAGTCTCAGCGGACTGCCTATACAACGGAGCGTCCCGAGCGACGGACGTATGCTCCGCTTGCGACTCATTTTGTACCACAACATCTGGGGCCAGATGTTGTTGAACGAGAGAGGGGCCTCTCTCGCTTGCCGTCCGGATGGACCGGAACGAGCTATGAACCGGACTAAAAGGCTTCCTGCGTTCTCCCTCCGATCCACCGTCACTGGGTGTGCATTAGGTTAATTTATAGTGCTCGCATCACCCCAAAATTCCTTCTAGACCGCAACGGACGAACCCGGCTGCCGAACCATTCGGTGAATGGACGCTACACCGGGCGAGCTAGCGGACGTCAAAGGCCGTCGAACCTACTAGGGTCCTCTTAGGCAATTGGCGTATTTACATGAGCACTTTTCCGCTAGCCCTTCATTAATTGTGACGACGGAGGCACACTGTTGGAAGACATCACAGATACATCACCCTAATCTTGATCGTCTGAAATAGAAATTGATAAAGTAGAGTGACCCTGCGGGGAAAGGACCGGAGTGTCCAAATCCCCAACAACATACCGTGACATACGCTTCCCATATTGTCATCGAAATCATACGATACAGAACAGGAGTTAATGCGAGTACACTGACCACATATAGAATGATAATAAAGTCAGAGGAAGACTTCCTCTTAAAACAATTGATCAATATCCTTTCAATGTGAAAAGAAAACAAGTCCTGGTACTCGCACTAACCCCTGGCAATCAAAATACATAATAATAATATGATCCATTAATATAGAAAAAATAACTGAAATCAAAATATTTTGAAAAAATATTTTTTCAGAACAGCCCAAGTTTCTGAAAAGTAACGTTGAGCCCCAATGGATCCCAAGCCTAAGTGTGGACAAAAATTTTAAAAATATTTTAAACAATTTATTCAACACTTACGAACAATAATAATGTATCTAGTTATGATTAAAATAACATCAAGATATTATTTTTTAGAAATCCCCCCCTCACACAGAGGGCTGTTGTAAATGTAAACAATGAGTGTAAAAACACTAAAATAAGACTCCAGGCACCCAGGCCCGAAATCAGTTACCAAAAATACACTATCTGATGCAAAACAGAGACTTCCAGGGAAGAAACTGCAGAACATCAGATGGTAGATGCAGAACACAACGCCTAACCACCCGTTGGTGAAGACGTAAACATGGGGAAAGAACAGAATTCATTCTGTTATTCAGCTAAAACTCCCAAGAAAATTTAGTAATAATAATTACAAAAAACTATGCCAAAAGCATGGAAGAATAGCAAGGGGGAACTTAAAGGACTGGGAGAGAAGAAAACACTTAAAAAAACAGTGTAACTAAATAATCAGAATGACAACAAAATGGCTGCTGCCTTGAAAATAGGTAACTTAACATAATTTCATTAAAAATTTTAAGTTACAGCCCTGATAATATTCTGTCACACATTCTTTTCCTCTCCTCCTTCTCTATCCTCCTTAGAATCACCATTTCACTAATATTTATGTGTCTGGCATCATTTAAACTGAGATTTATAAGCACAAAGATCAGTCAGATGTTAACTGATGAAGGGCCAAACTTAGAATGATTAATGGCGCCAATTTCGGAACGTCCTTGACACTGCGCATGCGCAGTAGGGGCGAAGTGTGGAGGGCCTTTCAGGACATGTTTTCTTTAGTTTTAGATGCAAATTTTGGGGATTGGGGGGCAAAATTTGTGTTTGGCCCTATATTTTAAGAGTTAGCACCAGCTATGTCTGGGTCATTGGTACAGTATAAAAATATAGACTCAATATTTCTAAGGTAAAAATTTGTGAACGTAGAAGGCTGAGACCAGTACGCAGCATTCATCTGATCAGTAATAGCAATACTATTAGCATAAGCCCAAGATGCAGACAGCACCCTAACTTCATGCACTGAAATCTTAAGCACAGACTGCTGAGTAGAAGATAATCTTTCATAAGCAGTACGAATAGTCAACTGAATCCACCTAGAAATAGAATGGACTGTGATGACCCTTCTATTTGGAAGCAGAGACAGAAAGAAACGTTTTCGTCCCTTTCTGATAAACTCAGATCTACGTTTGTAAATACGCATAGCTCTAACTGGACACAGCAATGGCCTATGGCCATCTGAGGATGGAAGAGCCTTAATAACAATAGGCTCAGGGTACTTATTAGGAGCCTGATTCTTAGCCAAAAATCCCACATTAGTAGTCAAAGTAATAGTATTACCAACACTACGATAGTGAGAATCATCAACAGATAGAGCATGAAGCTCACTAACTCTTCTAGCAGAAGAAAAGGCTAAGAGAAAAGCTGTCTTATAAGATAAGTATTTGAAGTCTACCGTGTCAAGGGGATCAAATGGCACTTCTTTTAGCTTCAGGAGAACCCAAGCTAAATTCCACTTAGAAATTAACCTAAGGGTTCTAGGTCTTTAACTAACTTTGATAAAGAGACATTAGATCCAATTTGTAAGCTATCATGATGAGCATAAGTATCCGATAGACTAGACCTATAACCCTTAATAGTAATTGGCTGCAGTTTGATCTCGTTAAACAAGAAGACCAAAAAATTAGCAATGTCTGGAATGGAGGGATCATAGAATCAATTGAATGATCCCTACAACAACGAGAGAAAACAATCCACTTAGCAGCATAATTTAGCGAAGAGGAGGTCCTGCTACAGTTAGAAATTGCGTCCACTGCTCGTCCTGTAAATTGCTTGCTTTGCAAGAAGGACTGCACAACAGAAATACATGAAGGCTGAGACCTTGCGGGTTGTGATGCAGTGTGCGCAATTTCCCCTGCAAAAGAAGGTCCTCCCATGGAGGAAGCTTCCGAGGAATGTCCCATAACAGACACCTGAGTAGATTTATCCATGGTCTCTGGGGCGACAAAGATGCTACCAACAGAATCTTGCAGTGAGATTGCTTGATTTTTAGCAATATCTGTTGAATCAACAGAGCTGGAGGATACGCGTATCCTATCATTCCGTCCCAAGATATCGAGAGAGCGTCTACTGTGAACGCTCAAGGATCTGGGCATGGCGACACATACGTCTGCAAATGATTATTGAGATATGTCGCAAAGAAGTCTATCATTGGACGATCCCATTGGTAGCAGATCTGATTGAATACTCGCTTGTTGAGAGTCCATTCTGACAGCAACATACGACCTTTCCGAGAAAGGGTGTCCTCTAGAACTTTCTGAAGACCCGGAATATGACGGACCGACAGAAGAACCTGATGCTCTAGGACAAACAGGATTCTTTCCGTTAAGTTGAATAACGGAATGGAATGAGTGCCTCCCTGGTTCCGAATGTACGCTACTACTGTCGAATTGTCGGACAGTATTTGAACATGTGAATTCTGAATTATGTTCATCCAATGACGTAGCACAAGCCAAAGTGACATCATCTCTATGATGTTTATGTGCTTGTTCAGAAATTGCGGATCCCAAAGACCCTGGCACCTCGAATCTGTTGGGCTCAATGTCGTGCCCCAACCTGTTTGACTGGCATCCGTCATAATCGTAAAAAACGGATCTGGCAGTTGCAGTGGTACTCCCTGAGTTAACCACTGAATATCTGCACAAGTCTGAATCTCTTGTTTCTCTTGGTTCGACAAGACAATGTTCATTTCAAGCGAATGAATCTTCACACTCCAATTCGGAGTGAAAAATATCTGGAGTGGACGAGTGCATAGGCGCCCCATCGGAATAAGGTCCGTGCCGGCTCCGCACAAACCTATCAGTCGCATAAATTCTCTCGCTGTTACTACATCTGAGTGTAGACAAAAGTGAGCATAACAACTGACTAATTTCGCTCTGGGTAACGGCAGACGAACCAGATTGTTGTGCATCTCGAAGCTCATTCCCAAGGGAATGAATGACTTGGACGGAACAAGATCTGACTTCTTTTCATTTACTATGAAACCGAAACGTCGGAGCAAGTGAAGCAGACTCTGAACATCGTTCTGAAGAGTTAATCTGTCACCGTACCTCTGAAGAATGCTCGCTCTCACCGAACGAATGGTCTCCATATAAAATTTCGGAGCCACGAACAGCTTCTTTATCCAGCTAGGATCTATAACTGAATGGAACGAGCCGTCTGGTTTGGGTACCAGGAACAGGTGACTGTAAAAACCGTGAGATTCTTGGTTTTCTACGACCTCTATTGCGTTCTTCTCCAGAAGAGATTGTACCTCTGCTAGAAGCGAATCTCTCTTCTGAAGGCTTGACGGAAGCTGAGTCCATCGTGGATTTCATGTCAACGGAGGTTTTTCTCTGAAGGACAGTTTGAGACCTTCCGAAATAACCTCCTGAACCCATCGGTCGTCCGTAATTGACAACAAATTGGTTAAGAATCTTGACAGCCTCCCGCCCACTGGAGCACAATAGAGGTTCTGACCTTGACCTCCTGGACCTGCGAGGCTTGCGGGAGGAGAATCTATGTCCTCCCCGACCCGCACCTCGACCAGTTGACCTAGGGGCAACTGACCGGTTGTTTCGGCCAGCAATACATCCCCTACCTGAGTTGCTACTCTGACGGTCTCTGGAGTAAGAACTAGAGGCTTTTTTAGATCCTCTATAGGAGCTTCCCTTGGACGTACTCGCCCCAGAAGTTCCTGACTTACTCCTCTCTGCTGAGTCCGGTTTGTTAGAAACGAACTTAAGGAACAGAGAGTCTGAAGCTTTCTTGGTAATCTGATCGTAGATTAATGAAAGCTTACCATCAAAGAGAAGTTCTCCTGAAATCGGAACGACTTGAAGAGAGTTTTTCACCTTAGAATCCACCCTAGTGGATGAAGCCAGGGCAGCATCACGTCTGACTAACTCCAAATTTGCCACTGAAAGGGCGGAGTTATACATGGAAAATGCAATTGCCCTCGAAAGAACTCTCAAGGAAGTTTGAACATCCTGGAATTCTTTACCATCGAGACATTGTGCTAACGCTCTGGTCAGGTGATCTGCATATGATAAGGCGTCTAAACTGGTTCTGTTAGACGAGATTTCCGTCTCCAACGTACTGGAGAGAATCGACATAGACGCCGGCAATGACAACTCCAAGTCTTCTGCCTGGTCGTCTAAACGCAGAGGAACTCTCGGAACGCCCTTTCCTGCTGTTTCAAATTTATTTCTACTGTTAATGAACGGCAGATGTAGAGCATTTTTCAGTAAGAAATTGGATCTGCCAGTCTTATTTATTTATTGATGTTTAAGGTCACATATTTATGCACAATGGCTAATCATGACCGAGACAGTTTTATGGGTGGAGGAAGCTGGAGTACACGGAGAGAACCACCGAGCAACGACAAGCAGCTGCCAGCTCCCCAACATCGTAACTCCGCACTGCAGCACAGGCAGGGTTAGATTGGTTGAAGACATGCGTACCATCGACGTGCAGTTCGCCTTAGTACACAACGTCATCGCGCCCCCACGCGGGCAATGGAGATGAGAAGTGTCTTGCCCAAGGACACAATGCAGTTGCCGCAGGTGGGATTCGAACCGAGGACCTCTCGGCTTGCAGCCTGCACCTCTACCTACTGAGCCACCGCGCTCCCGATCTGCCAGTCTTAAAGGCTAGCTTAAAAATAACGTAATTCAGCAATTCAAATGTCCGTGAGACATTGCTGGACTGGACCGGAAACTTAAGAACGACGTCCTTAGTCCGGCCGAAAAAGTCTGTATCCAGTGATGCTATCAGTCTCTTATCTGGTATCGCAGCTCCCTGGTCCGATGGAACAACATTTGGAAGGTGTTGCCAGATAAAATCTACAGCCACCTTATGTTGTTGCAGAAGGGAAAAATCCAGCTCCACAGATTCCCTTTCACCATCCGACTGGACCAGATGCGAATCTCGGTTGTCCCTATCCGACACTGCAGGGGAACGTACCAACCCAGCTTCCTCAGACAGTTCCTGATCTGAAAGAGTTTCCGAAGGTTGCTGGGATGCTGCGGTGAGTTGCGCTATCTGCGATAGTAAGTCCGTTATGGAGGCCTGTGGAGCTGCGGTCTTACGTTGTTTAGCTGCTGGAAGCTCCTGGGACGGTTCCTCTTGCATAATTATTTTATGCGTACATCCCGACTGGTAAGGCCTCGTGTTCTTGACTACCAGATTGAGTGACCTGGTCAACGTGGAATCCCTTGTCGGCAAGCAGGCTGGATATCTGAGGTCACGTAGCCAAGGTGCGGTCATGTGTGCTGGCATGTGGAAGAGGAAGCCAATAGACTAGTCAACGCCGGCTGCCTATGCGATGGAGCGTCCCGAGCAGGAGGAATGGACGTAAGCTCCGAGTGACAAACTTTATGTACGACAACATCTGGCCCCAGATGTTGTTGTAAGAGAGAGGGGCCTCTCTCATTCGCAGCCCGGGTAAACCTGAACAAGCTAGCTACCGGACTAACTGGCTTCCTCTGATCCCTCCTCCGATCCGTCGTCGCTGGGTGTACGTGATCCGAGATTATAGTGCTCGCAACACCCTTTCTCCTCTGCTGGACCGCAACGGACATACCCGGCGTCACATCACCCACATTACGAGTGATAGATCCGTCGGGCCAGCTAGCTGACGACAAGGTCGTCAATCCGACTAAGGATCTAGGCACTTGACTGATTTCCTTGAGCACTTTTGCCGCTAGCTCTTCATTGGTTTGCGACGACGGCAGCACACTTCCGGAAGACATCATGGAAACATCACCCTGTTCTTGTTCCTCGGAAAAAGAGACTGAAAAACTAGAGTGACCCTGTGGCGAGAGGACCGGCATGGACCTCTCACCACTAACAATATACCGTGACACACGTCTCCAATGTTTGTCATCCCAACTGGAACACAATGAACAAAAATTAGTGCGAGTACAGTGACTACAGCAAATACAATGAGAAACAGAAGATTTACAATTTGAACAATATTCTTTCATAATTAAAAGATATATACAGCCGTAGTACTCGCACTAACCCTTGAAAATACAAAGATACATAGTAATAATATAATCCATATCAAAAATTTCGAAAAATAATTCAAAAGAAAATTATTTGAAAAAATTTTGACATAAGCCCAAGTTCCCAAAGGGAACGATGAGCCCAAATGGATCCCCCAAAAAGCCTAAGTGTGGACAAAAATTTTAAAACATTTCTAAAAATTAATGTTACACATGCGGACAATATTAATGTTTCTGACTAAATAATAAACCTTACAGATGACAAGGAATCACTGACAGAAGTAACCGTTGTCAACGTAAACAGAAGTCAATAAGAACTGGAAACAAGACTCCGGAAACAAGACTCCAGGCACTGAAAAACATGGCCCGAAATCAAGTAACCAATTTAAAACACTATCCGATGTAAAACCGAATCTTCCACAGAAGAAGCTGCAATACATCAGATGGTAGATGCATGACCAAAACGCCTAAACACCCCTAGGGTGAGGACGTAACCATGGGGATAACAGAATAAACATTCTGTAACTATGCTAAAACTCCCAAGAAATTTCAATAAAAAAATTTTAAAAATTTTTCCAAAAGCATGGGAGATTAGCAAGGGGGGTATCAAGGAAAGGGAGAGAGGAAACACTTAACAAACAGTGGAGATTTCATAGCAAGAATGAAAACATCAGGCCCATGCCCCGAAATTAGGGAACATGAAACAATTTTACATAAAAGTTAAAAAATTTATAGTAATTTATATATTTTTTATACTTACCAATGACCCAGACTTAGCTGGTGCTAACTCTAAAATATTAGGGCCAAAAGCAAATTTTACCCCCCAATCCCCAAAATTTGCATCTAAAACCGAAAATTACATGTCTTATAAGGTCCTCCATACTTTTACTCCACTGCGCATGCGCAGTGTCAAGGAGGTCTCAAAATTGGCGCCAAATGTCATTCTTACAACCAGTGCCTGGTAAGCGTTATGTACTCAGCGGGGAGGTATGAGTTCCCAACTCATGGGAGGGCCATCCCCGTCCGGGTCACTGATAAGTATAAAAAATATATAAGTTACTATAAATTTTTTAACATTTTTATACTGTACCAATGACCCAGACTCAGCTGAATAGTAAAAAGGTTGGAGGGCCTAGGACATGAAGGAAAATCCAATAGACTCAATTACATATAACAGAACTATACCCTCAAGGAGAAAAGGAGAGATAGGCTTTACATGTATCTTTCTTATTTGTATCAAAAAGAAAGACACAACACCATTCTGTAATTGAGCACAATAATATCAATGATCTCTATTAACATCCAGTATAACCCTTTATACTAATATTTTTTAAAGGAAAGCCAATAAATAAGGAAGTCCAGCGAAATGAAACTCTATATACTCATTTAAAAGTGTCCAAGGATTGTATATTAACACCCGATTAACACGTGACATATACAGATGTCTCACACCGAGCAACACTTAAAAAATATTACATAGATGAGTAAACATTAGCTTTACACTTTAAAACCATCCCGGAACCGACTCAGAATTACTGACTCCAAGGGAGGTATTCCCTTGCTTTACTGCTTTACACTATAAAGCAGGTGACCTAAGGGAACACACCCCCCCCCCCCCCTTCCCCTTGCCCTGGATCAAATCATCGTCGTACACCCGAATACTCGCTCTGACCGATCGGATGGACTCCATATAGAAACTTGGAGCCACGATCAGCTTGTTTATCCAGCTCAGATTTATGAGTGGACGGAACGAACCGTCTGGTTTTGGAACCAGAAAAGGATGGTTGTAGAAACCTGGAAATTCCTGGATTTCTACGATCTCTATCGCGATCATTCCAGAAGAGACTGGACTTCTGATGGAAGCGAGCCTCTTTCCTGCGGACTTGACAGAAGCTGAGTCCATCTTGGACTTCGAGTTAATGGAGGTTTTCGTTTGAAGGATAATTTAGTCCTTCCGAAATCACCCCTCGAATCCAAGGGACGTCCGTAATGTACTCCCAACTGACTGAGAAACTTGACAGTCTTCCGCTCAGTGGTACACAATAGAGGTTAATACCATTACCTCCTGGTCATGCGAGGCTTGCGAAGGAGAAACCATGTCCTCCACGGTCCGCACCTCGCCCCGTCGACCTAGGGGCGTCTGACCAGATGTCTTGGCCAGAATTACGGCCCCTACCTGAGTCGCTACCCTGACGGTCTCTAGAGTAAGACCTAGAGGACGCATAGGAACCTCTATAGGAACTTCCCTTGGACGTATTCTTCCCAGAAGTGCCTGTCCTACTTTTCTCTGCTTAATCCGACTATATGGAAGCGGATTTGAATAGCAGAGAGTCTGAAGCTTTCTTAGTTATCTGATCATAGACTGTGGAAAAGCTTGCCGTCAAAGAGAAACTCTCCGGAGACCGGAGCGACTCTGAGTTTTTCACCTTACTATCCACACGCGTGGATGTAGCCAGGCCCACGTCACGTCTAACCAACTCCATATCGCCACTATAAGGGCGGAGTTTTACATGAGGCCCTTGAAAGAACTCTTAAGGAGGCTGTACATCCTGGAATTCTTTTTCCTTTGAGACGTAATGATATCGCTCTGGTAAGTTGTGTACGATGATGCATCTTAGCTAACCCTGCTAGACGATATTGTCGTTTCCATCATCGTGATTGGAATTGACATCGACGATGGTATAGACAATATTAGGTCTTGGCCTGGTCGTCTAGACGCAGAGAAACTGTCAGAATGCTCTGTCCTGCCGTTTCAAATTATTCCTTGAATTGATGAAAGGCAGATGAAGAGCATTTGCCGATAAGAAACCTGACCTGCCCATTTAGGTAGCAAGTTATATATATATAGCGTCATTCAACAGATCAAATGTCTGTGAGACATTTCTGGACTATGTCGGAAACTGAGGGATGATGTCCCTAAACCGATAAGAATTCTGAGTCCAGTGGTGCTATCAGTCTCTTATCCGGCAATGCAGCAAATTAGTCCAGAGGAACAACGTCAGAAGATAATGCCGGATGCACTCAACGGCAATTACGTTGTTCCGAAAGGGCAGGCCTGGCATTCTGAAAAATCGAGGAGGGCGAAAAATCGCCAGCCTGAAACACGCTAGGGTGGCGAATCGCCCCCCTGGAAATTTTGCCACTTTTTTTTCGCCATTTTCCAAGTGAAAGTGCAAAATGACCATCGCCATGCTACTGAGTGATGATAATGACTCATGTATGATTATCTTATGTTAGTCCAAACTTGGACTCACAGTCCGTAATATAATTTTTGGGGGTGGTACGTCCTGTCACAGGGCGTACCACCCCCCAAAAATTATATTACGGACTGTGAGTCCAAGTTTGGACTAATCTTATGTGTACCAGTAACAGGTATTAAACTATTTAATTTTATAACCTATAATAATTAATTTTGCTGTGTTGATTATTCAATGGTATTGCGGTACGAGGAATGGGGATCGATAAAAGGGACTGCTGGCAGAGGGACATGTTTGCAAAATTGTGTGCTTTTTTTAAATTTGAAAACTCCGAATGCTAATGAAAAAAAGCACACAAAATATAACTGGATCATTCTCTGCACAAAATTTTGACCAAGACAAGTAACTGTAACTGTTGAATGAATGGGACAGTTAGTAAGAATCGTTGTTTGTTTTGTTAAATTAATTTAGCCTACCTGAAAATTGAAATTGAAACAACAGAAATTTTCCACGAAAGTGACGTCAGTTAGGAGAACAAAAGAGCGACTGATTAAAGGGACGTAAGAGGCCCAAGGCAAATTTCGCCAATTTTAGAAGATTACGACAGTTCAAATTAGTGCTGTAGGGGCAATTAGAAAAGAGTGGTCAGTGCGTCTCTGGTAATGGACTGAAGGTGTGTCTTAAATGTTCGTGCTATCATTCACGTTTTAGAGTTATGATCAGGTTTTTTTTTTACACTTCGTTCAAGTTGCCATTTGTCCACTCGGAGAACTTCCTACATCCAGGGTGGCGAAAAATCGCGTACCTTAAATGGTTTGGGCACGCGCAAAAATCGCGTGCCTGAAAATGCCAGGCCTGAAAGGGAAAATACAACTCATCCGTATCCCTTTCGCCATCCTGTCGGACCACTTGTAATTCTTGGTCGTCCGTGCCTGAACCTGCAGCGGAACGCACCAACTCAGCTTCCTCGGATAATTCTTGATCTGACAGAGTTACTGTCGGGTGCTGGGATGCTGCGATAATTTGTGCTATCTGCGATAGCACGTCTGTAACGGAGGCCTGTGGAGCTGCGGTCTTACAGGATTTAGCCGCTGGAAGCTCCTTGGATGTTGACCCCTGCATATTTCTTATATGAGAACATCGGCGATGTTGGTTGAATATGATTGGTCACATAGCCAAGGTGCGGTTGCATGTGCTGCCGTGAGGATGAGGAAGTCGAAAGAGCAGTCTCTCCGGACTGTCTATATAACGGAGCGTCCCGAGCGTTGGACATATGCTCCGACTGAGGAACGTTTTGTACAACATCTGTGCCCAGATGTTGTAGTACGAGAGAGGGACCTCTCTCGCTCGCAGCCCGGATGGACCTGGACGAGCTAGGAACCGGACTAATAGGCTTCCTCAGTACCATCCTCGTATCCGTCGTCACTGGGTGTGCACATTGTATTTTATAGTGCTCACATCACCCAAATCTCCTTCCTGGACCGCAACGGACGAACCCGGGGGCTGAGCCATTCAGTAAATGGTCGCGACACCGGGCGAGCTAGCGGACGCCAAAGCCATCGATCGTACTAGGGAACTCCATCCAGGCAATTGACGCATCTACATGAGCACTTTTGCCACTAACTCTTCATTTGACTGGGATGACGGAAGCACACTTTACTAAGACATCACGGTAACAACACCTTGTTCATGTTACTCTATGAGACCTGCGGGGCTGCGGTCCTACGTAAATTATCCGCTGGAAGCTCCAGGGACGTTCATTCCTGCATATATATAATATGCGAACGTCCCAACTGGAAAGGTCTCGTATCCTTGGCTAGCAGATGGAGTGACCTGGTCGACGTGTATTCCTTGGTTGGCGAAGCAGGATCACCAGGGACGTTCAATCCTGCATTTATATAATATGCGAAAGTCCCCTGGAAATCTGTGATCACTTAGCCAAGGTGCGGTCGTGTGTGTTGACGAGGATGAGGAAGCCAATATAACAGCCGCGTCGGACTGTCGTGCGACGGAGCATCCCGAGCAGGAGGAGTAGACGTAAGCTCCGACTAAGCGAACAAACATACAACAACATCGCGGTGCAGATGTTGATGCAAGAGAGAGGGGACCTCTCTCGCCCACGGTCCGGGTGGACCTGGACGAGCTAGCTACCAGACTGACAGGCTTCCTCCGTACTATCCTCGGATCCATCGTTGCTGGGTGTGCACATCCGATGTTTTATGGTGCTCGCATCACCCAATCTGCTTCCCTGGACCCCAACGGACAAACCCAGGTGCTGAGCCATTCGGTGAATGGTCGCGACACCGGGCGGACTAGCGGGCGATCAATGCCTTCGATCCAACTAGGGAACTCCCGACAATTGTCGTAATACCTTGAGCACTTCCCGCTAGCCCTAATATTGCAACCACGGAGACACACTTGTTGAAGACATCACAGAAACATCACTCTGAATTCTGAAAAAGAAACTGATGATATAGAGTGACCCTACGGAGAGAGGACCGTAATGGACCCCTCACCGCTAACAAAATACCATGACACACGTCTCCAACGCTGTCATATCAATCAACACACACAGAGCAAGAATTAGTGCAAATACATTGACTATCAGAAACACAATGAACCTGAGAATTAGAGGAAGATATCCTCGCATTACAATTTGAACAATATATTTTCAACATGAAAAAATATACACAGTCATATTACTCGCACTAACTCTTGAAATAAATATACATAATATATTATAATCCATTATAACATTTCAAAAGAAAATCATTTAAAAAAAAATAAGTTTTGAAAAAATTTTCAGAAGAGCCCAAGTTCCCAATGGGAACAATGAGCCCAAATGGATCCCAAAAAAGCCTAAGTGTGGGCAAAAATTTTAAAATCATTTCAAAAAATTAATGTAACACTTACGGACAATATTAATGTATCTTGCTATGAACTAAGCAGAGGACAAGTAATCACTATAAGAAGTAACCGCTGTCAACATAAACAAAAGTGTAAACAAACCAGAAACATGACTCCAGGCACTGATAAACATGGCCCGAAATCAGTTACCAATTTAAACACTATCTGATGCAAAACAGAGACTTCCAGAGAAGAAACTGCAGAACATCAGATGGTAGATGCAGACCAAAACGCCTAAACACCCAAGGGTGAGGATGTAAACATGGGGAAAAAACAGAAAATAATTCTGTTTCCAAGCCAAAACTCCCAAGAAATTTTAGTAATAAATATTACAAAAAATAAGCCAAAAGCATGGGAGAATAGCTAGGGGGGAATAAAGGAAAGGGAGAGAGGAAACACTGATTAAACAATGGAACATTCATAGCAAGAATGACCACAACAAGGTCATGCCTCGAAAATAGGTAACATGAAATAATTTCGTAAAATAATTATAAGTTACAGCCCTGAACATTTCCTTCCGCTGTTTTTTCCTCTCCTCCTTCTATTTCCTCCTTATATCCACCATTTCTCTCATAATTATGTGTCTGGCATCATTAAAACTGAGATTTACAAGCGCAAATAACAGTGAAGTGTAACTGTATTGAGGGCCAAACAAAGAATGACATTTGGCGCCAATTTCGAGACCACCTTGACACTGCGCATGCACAGTGGAGTAAAAGTATGGAGGACCATATAGGACATGTAATTTTCGGTTTTAGATGCAAATTTTGGGGATTGGGGGGTAAAATTTGCGTTTGGCCCTAAATATTTTAGTTAGCACCAGCTAAGTCTGGGTCATTGGTACAGTATAAAAATATTATAAGTTACAGCCCTGAGCACATCCTTCCACTGTTTCTTCCTCTCATCCTCTTATTTCCTCCTTGGATCCACCATTTCCTTCATGATTTTGTGTCTGGCATCATTTTAACTGAGATTATAAGCACAGATATCAGTGAGATGTTACTGATAGAAGGGCCAAACAAAGAATGAGGATTTGGTGCCAATTTCGGTACTTTCTTGACACTGCAAATGCGCAGTGGACAACAGTATGGAGGACCATATAGGACATTGAATTTTTTGATTTGGATGCAAATTTTGGGGATTTGGGGGGGGGGGGGGGGCAAAATTTGTGTTTGGCCCTGAATAATTTAGAGTTAGCACCAGCTAAGTCTGGGTCATTGGTACAGTATAAAAATATTAACCATTCAACTGTTTTCAATCCTCAACAGGGACTTACAAATAGCAGAAGTCGGAAAATTTGAAAATTCAAACAGTTTTGATGTTCAATAATTGGTTCAGTTTGGTTTTTCAGTATCCCCATGATATTGGTATTGGTTGGGGAAGAGGGGGGAAAGGGGGGTTGGGTTATACATCTGTAGGAGTAAAAAAAAATTTCTGCATTAAATAACTCCCAATCCTTCAGAATCCATTTTTGGGGGTTTGGAGGAGCAACACCTCTAACAATTTTCATCAGATAATGGGGGTCATCAAACATGAGGTAGACATTGTTCCCAAAGAGATATATACTCCCAAGAATTGATATTTGGTTACTAGTTATTCCATAAACAAGCATTAGACAATATTTATTAACAAAGGGCAATAACTTCCATAATTTTCAATGGATATGGCTGGTTTTCCAACATGACATGGACATTATTGCTATAGAGACATATACCAAAAAGAATTGAAATCTGTTAACTATTGTGAAAGTTATGCTATAAACAAAGTTCGGACAAAATGTTAATGGAAATATGCAATTTCCAAGATGAAAAGGCCCATAACTCTTGTAACAAGTGTTTGACCACCGAAGTGGTATTAGTCCCCTACGGCGCTTTTGTGACATAAGGTGTTTTTGTCACAGAAGACACTAGAGTATATAAGCATCTTGGATTTTGAAAAAAAATATTGAGCGTGCATAATCCCCTCACAACCCTTTATCCATGTACCATATATGAAAAGTGCAGCTTGAACTATGTTGGAGGGAGCAGTGGTAACATAAAATAGAGGAAAAGGCTTAAAAAACGCAACAGAAATGGAACCATGTTGGAGGGAGGGGTGGTAACAAACAGGCCTGGCCTTTTGAAAAATCCAGGGGAGCCGCTACAGCTCCCCTAAATCTGTTTCAGGGGAGTTATTCTACACTTATATCAATTATGCACTGTTTTTAATAAGAAAATTGAAAGTTTGAAGGAGAGCCATTACAGTTTGAGGAGGGCAATTATAGCTCTCCTCAATATGGTTTGAGGGGAGCCAAGGAGAGCCAGAGCAATAGCTCTCCTCAAATGGCCAGGCCTGCATAAAATAGAGAAAAAAGCTTAAAAAACAAAAATGGCTACCATTCTGCCATCTTGGATTTTGAAAAATAAATATTGACTGTGCATCATCCCCTCAGAACCATTTATCCATGTACCAAATATGAAAGGTGTAGCTTGAAGCAATTAGAGGGAGAGGTGGTAACATAAAAACAGACACAGAGAGACAGACAGACAGAAGGACAGACAGACAGATGTTAGATTTTGAAAAAAAAATATTGAGCGTGCATAATCCCCTCACAACCCCTTTATCCATATACCATATATGAAAAGTGCAGCTTGAACCATGTTGGAGGGAGCAGTGGTAACATAAATAGAGAAAAAAGCTTAAAAAACACAACAGAAATGGTTGCCATGGTGCCATCTTGAATTTTAGAAAAAAAATATTGAACATGCAACATCCCATTACAACCCTCTATCCATGTGCCAGATATAAAAAGTGTAGCTTTAACCATGTTGGAGTGAGGGGTGGTAACATAAAATAGAGAAAAAAGCTTAAAAAACACAACACAAATGGCCGCCATGCCGCCATCTTGGATTTTGAAGAAAAAATATTGAACGTGCATCATCCCCTCCCAACCCTCTATCCATGTGCTACATATGCAAAGTGTAGCTTGAACCATGTTGGTTGGAGGGGTGGTAACATGAAAATAGGGAAAAAAAGCTTAAAAAACACAACAAAAATGGCCGCCATTCCGCCATCTTGGATTTTGAAAAAAAAATTTTGAGCGTGCATCATCCCCTCAGAACCATTTATCCATGTACCAAATATGAAAGGTGTAGATTGAACCATGTTGGTGGGAGGGGTGGTAACATGAAAATAGAGAAAAATAGCTTAAAAAACACAACAAAAATGGCTGCCATTCCGCCATCTTCAATTTTGAAAAAAAAATTTTGAGCATGCATCATCCCCTCAGAACCATTTATCCATGTACCAAATATGAAAGGTGTAGCTTAAAGCATGTTGGAGGGAGAGGTGGTAACATAAAAAACGGATGGACGGACGGACGGATGGATGGATGGACGGACGGACGGACAGATGGACGGACGGACGGAGGGACAGATGGATGGATGGACGGACAGACAGATGGATGGACGGACGGACGGAGTGCAATCCTATAGTCCCCCTACGGTTCTCGTAGGGGACTAAAAAGCATTGGACCATGCCCCAATTTGAACTTAACCTTCATTTTGATATAACTGAGACAGAAAGGAAGTTTTGCCCTGATCTATGGACCCAAACTCAAGTTATCATCCGGAAACCAAAATGTTGATGGTAATGAGAAATTTCTAAGTTGAAAAGGCCCAAAACTCATGTAAAAATCATTTGATAGAACCTATATTCAAACTTAGCCTGTATTACTATCTGGGTAATACATGTACCAACTTTGTTTGAGATCAAATGATCCTAACTGGAGTTATCAGTCAGAAACCAAAAATGTTAATAGAAGGTCAAATTGTAAGTGAGGGGGCATGGTGGCTTAGGAGATAGAGGTGCAGGCTGCAAGCCGTGAGGTACTCGGTTCGAATCCCATCTGCGATGACCGTGTTGTGCCCTTACAAGACTCTTCACCACCATTGCCCACGTGGGGGCATGGTGGCATTGTGTACTAAGGCGTACTGCACGTCTATGGTGCACCTGTCTTCAACCAATGCTAACCCTGCTTGTGTGGAGTTAGTATGTTGGGGAGCTGACAGTTGCATGCCATTGCTCTGTGGTTCTCTCTAGGTACTCCGGCTTCCTCCACCCATAAAATTGTTGTGGTCATGATTAGACATTGTGCAGAAATATGCGACCTTTAAAAACCAATAAATTAATAAATAAATAATTGTAGGTAAAAAAAGGGGCATAACTCATGTCAAAATAATTGGACGGAACCTGTATTCGAACTTGGCCTATATTACTAGCTGGGAAATACACATACCACCTCTGGTTGAGATCAAATAATCAAACTGGAGTTATCAGTCGGAAACCAGAAATGTTGATAGAAGGTCAAATTCCAAGTCAAAAAAGGGCCATAACTCATGTAAATATAATTGGACGGATCCCATATACAAACTTGGCCAGTATTGCAAGCTGGGGAATAAATATACCACCTTTGGTTGAAATCAAATAATCCAAACTGGAGTTATTGGTCAGAAACCGATTGTTTATGGATGGACGGGGGGATGGATGGAGGGATAGACAGATGGATGGACAGACAGACCATTTACATAATACAACTGTTTTTACAAACAGGCGTATAAAAACTTTCAGAGAATTCAAGGAGCCACTGGAAACCTCTTGACATGAATACTTGCGTGCACAAGAAAGAACGAACCTGTAACACCAGTTTTAGGGTACAAAAATTGGAACCAACTATCTGGTATGAACCCAAATCTGCTTTTTGGAGTTGTCTCTGGCATGACTGGATGTGGAAAATTCACTTTATCTCTTTCCGGTCCATAAAATATTTGATTTGCCTTATCCCATCTATTACAATCATCTGTGAGGCTAGACATCTGAGTCTGAGGGACGACTACTAGGATTCTGAAATGAGACAGATTCTGGAGTACAGTGTATAAATCTATAAAACATGGAAAAATGGAAATATATATTTTATAGTAAATTTCCTTCCTTATTATACCTACCGCAATTGTTTACTACAGGCTTGCACTACAGTGGAAGAACCTAACTCGGATAAAATACTCTCTATTTTAATCTTTCCCAAGATTTGGGAAAGAAAAGTGATGTAAAAACACCCTGAAAAAATGAGCCAAAACTGGGTTGAGCGTCATCGGCGCACACCCAGTATGGGATGCTCTTTCATAGTACAAATCCACGACTACCGTAAAACAGTGCACAGTGCGTCAATTCGTCATTCTTTTGATTCCGACAACATAGGAGTTATGTAATCAGTGGGGAGGAAGGATTCTTACCTGAATAAGAAGACAGGAGGGCCTCCATGTAAACAACTGCGGTAGGTATAATAAGAAAGGAAATTTACTATAAAATTTATATTTCTTATCAACCTACCTCAATTGTTTACTACAGGCTAAATAGACAAAAGGATGGAGGGAATCACATAACCAACCCACACATAACTCAATAGCACTGGAACCGTGGACAGAGAAAGAGATCCCTAGGCCTGTCAAACCATAGCATCACAAACATTAGAAAAGACAATGAAACACAAGGCGTATGGTGAAGTGCGACGCAGACAGAAAGGGCAGTAACAGGACAGAGCTGGAACTGACCCTGAAAAAAGCTGAAAGGTTGGGATAGACACCAGCCTGAGCCAAAGAAAGAGGGCCCCAAGGACCAAGGTCCTCTATCGGCTCCTGCAACTGTAGCAGATAAAAGGAGAATGCAGCATTTCTCCAGTAGGCTGCCAGTATAACATCCGTCATCCGACAACATGACAGAGTTATTAAAAGAGGAAGACAATGCATGCACCTCGTGGCAGAAAAAACAATTGGTAATACAATCACCAGTAGCTAGATGAGCGGAAGCAAGACAAATCCATCGAGAAATGGATGCAGGAGAGATCTGGCATGTGAGAAAACGCATAGTCATCCAGGATAAAGGCGCGAACGCCCCCCACCCCCAAGCAGAGCAGTGCCCAAGAAAGTGACCATCTTGGAGTAAACTGCAAAGTCCTAGGCCTTTTCAAGGAAAAGAGCTGAACAAGCTTGGAGAGGCAAGGATGAGTGTCGAAACAATGCGGTACCACATATGAAAAAGGTCTCCGAAGCATGGACTTATACCCATTGCTGGAGACCCCCAGAAACAAACATAAACCAGAAACTCTGGAAGCTGATCGAAGGAGTGACAGAAGCAACAGAGTGATCGCACACCATCGACAGAAGAACCTTCCACTTAGCCACAGAGGCAAAACCAGTGGAGTGAGTGCCTCCTTGAAGAAGAAAAGCAACTCCACTGCGGGTCTCGAAAAACCACTACGGAGAAGACAGGACCCGATAAAAAACATGTGCGAAGGCACAATGAAGTTGGGTCAACTTGAAACCTCCTCGGGCGATTTTAGCAAAGAAAGTCATGATGTAGAGGGAGACATGCCGGAACTGCCGCTAACAGAGAGCGGGGCAGATTGATCCAAACCCACCTAGGCGACGGGTGTGATCAAAAGGATTCGACGACTGCAGGTTCATATCTGGGAGAGAACCTGAGGCAGAATCGGAACCGGCAGGAAGGCGTAGCCGACAGGACCGTCCAAAAGGAGGGCCAGAGCGTCCACGGCGAAAGCCAGAGCATCTGGACACGGGGACACGAAAGTATAAATTTTATAGTAAATTTCCTTTCTTATTATACCTACCGAAATTGTTTACAACAGGCTTGCACTACAGTGGAAGAACCTAACTCGGATAAAATACTCTCTATTTTAATCTTTCCCAAGATTTGGGAAAGAAAAGTGGTGTAAAAAACACCACGAAAAAATAAGCCAAAACTGGGCCGAGCGCCATCGGCGCACACCCAGTATGGGACGCTCTTCCACAGTACAAATCCATGACTTCCGTCACAGCGCGCAATGCATTAATTGGTCATTCTTTTGATTCCGAACAACACAGGAGTTATGTGATCAGCGGGGAGGAAGGATTCTTACCCGAATAAGAAGACGGGAGGGCCTCCATGTAAACAATTTCGGTAGGTATAATAAGAAAGGAAATTTACTATAAAATTTATACTTCTTATCAACCTACCTCAATTGTTTACAACAGGCTGAATAGACAAAAGGCTGGAGGGAATCACATAACCAACCCACACATAACTCAATAGCACTGGGACCATGGACAGAGGAAGAGATCCCTAGGCCTATCAAACCATAGCATCACAAACATTAGAAAAACCAATGAAAGATGAGGCGTATGGTGAAGTGCGACGCACAGACAGAAAGGGCAGTAACAGCACAGAGCTGGAACTGACCTTGAAAAAAGCTGAAAAGCTTGGATAGACAACATCCTGAGCCGAAAAAAGAGGGCCCCAAGGGTCTCTGTCGGCTCCTGCAACTGTCGCAGAGAAAAGGAGAATGTAGCATTTCTCCAGAAGGCTGCCAGTATAACATCAGTCATCCGACAACATGACCGAGTTATTAAAAGAGGAAGACAATGCATGCACCTCCTGGCAGAAAAAACAATAGGTAATACAATCACCAGTAGCTAGACGAGCGGAAGCTGCACGAATAGCAAGACAAGGCCATCAAGAAAATGGATGCAGGAGAGATCTGTCATGTGGGAAAACGCATATTCATCCAGGATAAAGGCGTGAATGCCCCCCACCCCCAAGCAGAGCAGCGCCCAAGAAAGCGACCATCTTGGAGTAAACTGCAAAGTCCTAGGCCTTTTCAAGGAAAAGAGCTGAACAAGCTTGGAGAGGCAAGGATGAGTGTCGAAACAATGCGGTATCACATAGGAAAAAATGTCTCCGAAGCATGGACAAGTACACATAGCTGGAGACCCCCAGAAACAAACATATACCAGAAAACTCCGCAAGCAGTGTGATCGAAGGAGTGACAGAATCAACAGAGTGATCACACACCATCGACAGAAGAACCTTCCACTTAGCCACAGAGGCTAAACCAGTGGAGTGAGTGCCTCCTTTAAGAAAAGCAACTCCACTGCGTGTCTCGAAAAAACCACTACGGAGGAGACAGGACCCGATAAAAGACATGTGCGAAGGCACAATGAAGTTTGGCAAAGAAAGTCGCGAGGTAGAGGGAGACATGCCGGAACCGCCGCTAACAGAGAGCGGAGCAGAATGATCCACACCCACCGAAGCGACGGGTGTGATCGAAAGGATTCGACGACTGCAGGTTCATATCTGGGTGAGAACCTGAGGCAGAATCGGAACCGGTAGGAAGGTGTAGCCGACAAGACCATCCCAAAGGAGGGCCAGAGCGTCCACGGCGAAAGCCAGAGCATCTGGACACGGGGACACGAAAGTGTCCACCTGATGGTTCCAACTAGTCACAAGAGATCGATGGAACCCGCCATGTGGAGCATCCACCTGGTGGAAATGACCCTGCCCCGATGGGACAGGGAGTCGGCTAGGACGTTCAGGCGACCGGGAATGTGACGAACAGCCACCCCGGCGTGGACATCCTGAGCGAGCAGTATAAGATCCCAAGCCAATTCGTACATTGGAACAGAGTGCATGCCGCCCTGGTTCCGAATGTAAGCAACCACCGTCGAATGGTCGGACAACAGAAGGACCTGGCGATTCGACAGGTGAGGGATCCACTGCCTGAAACGCAGAAGAAGAGCAAGAAGCTCCTTCTGGTTGATATGTAGAGCTGCAAGAGCCTGGTCCACCATCCCGTGAATGGAAAGACCTAGAGGAACCAACGTCGCACCCCATCCGAGATCGCTGGCATCTGCCGTCAGAACGCGATCGGACGTGGGTAAGTCCAACGGAACACCCTGCGAAAGCCACTGGACATCCGCCCAGAGGAGAAGGTGAGGATAAAGATAGTCTGGGAACTGAAGCACCAGATCCAGAAAATCTACATTCGGCCTCCAACGACTGAGCAGAAAGTGTTGGAGAGGTCGGACACGCAGCCGACCTAGAGGAATGAGATCCGTCACCGAACAGCAGAGACCGATTAGCCGGAGAAAACTCTGAGCTGTCGTGGATGTGGACTGGGACAGAGTTGGAGCAAAAGCTGAGAGAATCACAGCCTAGGCCTGGGGAACCGCCACCAAATTGAATTGTGTGCGGAAAGCCATCCCCAGATGATAAAACGACTGAGAAGGGACCAGGTCCGACTTCTTCCCGTTGACTCTGAAACATAGTGACGTGAGTAAGCTCAACAGAGTGGCGACATCCGACTCTAGGAAGGCAGCATTGGAATGCCCCTGGAGGATATCGTCCAGATATGCCGAAGTAGTCACCCTGGACTGCGTGCGATGGAAAGCTATCACATGCGACATCAGTCTGGTGAAGGACCAAGGAACCAGGTTGAGGCCGAAAGGCATGGCCTTGAACTGGTAAACTCGCCCCAGAAAAATGAACCTGAGATACTTCCGTAACGCCCAATGAATCGGAACGTGAAAGTAAGCATCTCGCAGGCCGAAGCTGGAAGCGGAAACTCCCTGGTGAATTGAACGGAGGACCGACCTGAAAGTCTCCATGCGGAACTTGGGAGCAATGATAGACTGGTTCAGGAAACTCAGACCGAGAACCGGTCGTAGTCGGCCGTCCTTCTTCGGCACCAAGAACAGGCGGGAATAGAAACCCACTGACCTAATGTTCTTGATGACCTCAATCGCTCCCTTTGTCAGGAGATTGTCTATCTCCGTGGACAAAAGTTCCCGACGTAAAATGTCTGAAGGAACTGTGGTTGGAAAAGGCACCCCGGACAGAGTGGAGTGCCGTCGGAAGGATATTTGCAGCCCGGACCAAACAACATCTAACATCCAAGGATCGGATGTGATGGTGGCCCACAGTCTGCGAACTCGGCTATCCCTCCTCCGACCTGGGACGAGTTGAGGTGAGGACCTTCATTGCGAACCCCGACGAGGCTCGCGAGAGGAGAAAACACCTCTACTGAATGAAGAATCCTGGGAGTTCCCTCAAGACTGCCGATGCTTACCCTTACCCCTTGAGTAAGAAGCAGAAGCAGTGGCAGAAGGATCAGACCCTTTTTGCTTCGCAGAGGAAGCAGAGGGTACTTGTTAGGCTTGGAATGGCCCGTGCCTACCCTAGAAGTTCCCTCAAGACTGCCGATGCTTACCCTTACCCCTTGAGTAAGAAGCAGAAGCAGTGGCAGAAGGATCAGACCCTTTTTGCTTCGCAGAGGAAGCAGAGGGTACTTGTTAGGCTTGGAATGGCCCGTGCCTACCCTAGAAGGCTGATCAATCTGAAGAAGCAGCAGCTGATCGTTGGAATGACGTAGGACGTCATCCCGGACCGTCAACACAGAATCATGACAAAGTTGCGGACCTGTCAAAAAAGCAGATCGAAGAGCAGCGTACTGCTCCTCAGGAAGGGATCGGCTTGTGTCCCGCACAGAGTCCCTTCGAACTAATTCCAGATTAGCCGTGTTACAGGCATGCGTGTGAGTAAGATGCATGAGCGCCTTGGACAGCACACGCAAAGAAGCCTGTACCTCGTCAATCTTATCTGAAGGCAGATAAGCAGCAAAAGCTGAGACGACGTGATCGGAGAGAGAAAGCATATCATGCATCTCTCTCGATAAGCCCAATGTGGACTCCAGAGTCGTCATCGGAATGACGGCAGACTTGGACTTGGAAAGCCCGAGGGAATTGGAGTCCTGATCCAAAACCGTCAAAGTCCGGTAGACCGACGGATTGGCGGAATCGTAGGAACGATAACCCGCCGGAGGCAAAAAGGTGTCAACCCTGGTGAAGAACAGAGCCTTCATAGCCTTGGAACTTAGCTTGGAGTCCAAGGCTGAAAATGCTTCAACCAACTGTACCGAAGGCACGGTCGAAGACGCCCAGAAGCAGGTTGCTCCATAGACTGTTGGTGCGCGACCGATGATCGCGGCCTGGCTGACACTGTCGACTGGTTAGATGGTTTGAGATCCGGAAAGAACCCAAACACGAAATCAAGAGCTGCCCCCAAGTCCGAAGACTGCTGGCTCTCAACATCAAGCATGTCTGACTCTTCCCCTGAGTCGGAAGACACATAGCCCATCGTGGGCAAACCAGCCGACGCCTCCCATGGTGTCGGAACACCAGGGGATCAGAAAGCTGCCTGTTTCCAATCCCGGGAGGCGGCGCCATAGGAGGCACCTGGAAACCACTCGCTGCCTCGCTGGAAGCAACAGGAAGGCTCGTTGACAGAACCTGAGTGAGTAAGGAGAGGGCCTCCCTAAGCTCACTGCCCGTACTGGCCGGTTCGACAGGGGAACGAACCGGCAAAGTGGCTTCACCACTGACCCTCTGAACCAGCGAAGGGTCACGATCCTCCAAAAGACCCGACATGGGACGACGGGCGGCAGCCGAAAACGTCTGAAGCCAGACGTGTATAGGGGTGTGACACACACTGAGGATCAACATAGCAGGAACTCATGAGAGTCACCGCTGACCTCTGCAGGGCAGAAGGTCCAGGCTGCACAAAAGACGTTGGACCCCCAAAACTGGTCGTGTGGCCAGAATGAGTGGACGGAAACGCCACGGAGTTCATAGTGTCCCTACTAAGAACATCCGAATCCAATAATACAACTGTGGTGCTCGACGGCGCAGAGACCACAGTAGAGGGTCTGGGCGGCAGCCACTTCCAACTTCGCCGAGTTGAAGTCAGGGAAGGCTGAGGCCGATACCCCTACGTCTACACTCCCAGACACCGCAGCAGACCACTGCAGGTATAAAACTACTGTGCTCAACGGCTGAGAGGACACAGTAGGGGGTTCAGTCGGCAGCCACTTCCGACTTCGCCGAGTTGAAGTCGGGGAAGGCTGAGGCAGATACCCCACAACCACACTACAGACATCCCTGCAGACCCTTGCAGGGATAAGCCGAGGCCGGCTAAAAACGGTGCCCAATGACGTTGTAGACGGAACAGCAGTAGCAGCAGATACGACGGGAGCTGTTGGAACTGGCAGAAAAGCGGAGAGAGTCACCTAGCTCGGCCTCCAAAGGAGGAGTCACAACCCTAGTGACAGCCTCAGATGTCGACTGGAGAGGGCGCATAGTCCCGGAACCAGGCAGCTCTTCATCAGAAATCCAACAGCTCCCGCAGTATCCACCACGGTAAAAAACTGTACATTCCCCATGGAAGGGGAATAACTCTCACCAGACATGGTCGAGCCGGGAAGTCCCGAAACGACAGCGTTCCCTACCCCCGCTGGTACGGGAGGAGCTGCACATCCCCCACGGAGGGGGAGCAATTCTCACCAGACGTGGTCGAGTCGGGCGACCCCGAAATGACAGCATTCCCCACCCCCGCGGGAGGAGCTGCACATCCCCCATGGAGGGGGGCAAACTCACACCAGACGTGGTCAAGTTGGGGGGGGGGGGGGAAACGACAGTGTCCCCCCACCCCCCCTGCAGGGGTGGGAGCTGCACATCCCCCATGGAGGGGGTAAACTCACACCAGACGTGGTCGAGTCAGGAGGCTCCTGAAACGACAGCGTTCCACACCACCCGCAGGTGCGGAAGAAACTGCCACGAGAACGCACCAAGGCGAGGGCAAAAGGAATTGCCCTAAAGGAACGGAACTCAAAATAACAGAGGTGAGAGCAGTAGAAGAAAAAGGTGAACTCAACAGGAACAGAAAGTAGAAGAACACCCTCAACTACGAGAGAAGGTGGCAGAAAAAAAACCGGTGGGTACACGACAGAACCCAGACGGTCGACAGGGACCTAAAAAACAGAAATTCAGCCCACAACAGAGTGAAGAAATCCTGTCCAGACAGTCTCTGATTGACACCGAACTCAAATAACAATTAAATTCATCAACCGAAAAATTCATTGTCAAATCGCGTGATGTCGAAAACAAAACATTCGCGAAAACGGAATAGTAAATAACATACAATGAGAATGTGGTTGAAAATATAAACGAGAATATATAAAACACAGTCCTGTTATTATACGATCTTCAGATCCATAATTCCAGTCACAGGAAAACCATTATCGACGAGTTAAAATATCACTGTTACTTTAGCAAAGATGGCACACACAAATCCACCACGTGTGCGGATAATCAAAAGAATGACGAATTGACACACTGCACACTGTTTTACGGTTAGTCGTGGATTTGTACTATGGAAGAGCATCCCATACTGGGTGTGTGCCGATGGCGCTTGACGCAGTTTTGGCTTATTTTTTCGTGGTGTTTTTACACCACTTTTCTTTCCCAAATCTTGGGAAAGATTAAAATAGAGAGTATTTTATCAGAGTTAGGTCCTTCCACTGTAGTGCAAGCCTATAGTAAACAATTGAGGTAGGTTGATAAGAAATTTCATCATACCTGCCACTGGCCCAAACATGCTGGAACTCTAATCGATAGAAATCAGGCCAAACGCTTTAGAACTGCCCCAGTGGCCCCACCCCCCCCCCCCCCCCCAAAATAAGCCTAAGTATCAAAAAAACTAAAGTCCTGTATGGGCCTCCATATACAGTGTTTGCGCAAGCAGAGAGCAAAGGAAATGACATCCAATACCGCCAATAACCATTACTTTGTGATGCCCAGACCTTCATTTTAATAGCGTGCGATCGCTCTCATGCAATTACCATTTGCAGCGAAGGACGATCAATCGCTCACATGGAAAAAAAGCAGTTACATTTTTTAGTTTACATCAACAATGTCAGAGTTTCAGAAACTGTGTCTGTAAACACTTGACTGTTTCGTCTATTCGATTAATCGAATAACTGGTGTAAGGTGCTATAGTCAACTATCATTTTTCATAGTCGACTATTTTTTTGCCGTATACATCATGCTGCTGAATGATAACATTGGTCTGGGAGGGACATGTAACGTTTCTCGGTACCTACTATCCTTCGTATTCATTGTTTTTATCACAAAATAGGCAGTAATTTTTACTTTACCCTCGCATATTATTTCATGAAATGGCCGTTGTCATATGTAAATTCCGCTCTGGATCAAGCTATTGTTATCAAATTGTTGATAATCCAAGTTAATTTTTAAATCGGATAAATTTAATGGCGATGTGGAATTTATTATCACTAAATTTCTGAAAGAATGTAGACACTTTGAAGAGTTAGCATCACTTGACAGTGACCATCACAAAGTTGATTACGTCAATGAGGAATTCCCGGTAAGGCCTGAAAAAATAAAAATCTGTTTCTCAGGCCCTCCCGCATGGTCCTTTTGGCTGCTGCATGCTCTCTAACTTAAACAAGAGGCCCCAGGGGGCCTGAGGGTGCTCACCTGACATGGTAGCCTAAATATCAACCCAGAGAATTGATTTCCACAAGTTGCATCTGCTCCTCCTAAGAAAAGCTGAAACCAAATATCCAAATATTCTGACCAGTGGATCTAAAAAAAGATTTTTAAAGAATATTCCTCATACTGAACTAAGTCATAATTCGGGCTCCCACAGGAAGCCCATATATGAACCCAGGGACTTGGCTTTAACAAACCTGAATCTCACACCCCTAAGGATTCTGCACACCAAATATCAAAACATTCCGACTGCTGGATCTGAAGAAGAAGATTTTTAAAGAACATTCCTCATTTTAAACCAAGTTACAATTCGAGCTCCCACAATCAGCCCAAATATGGACCTAGGGACATGGCTTGAACAAACTTGAATCTTACCCCCCTAAGGATGCTGCATAAAAAATATCAAAAGCATTCATCTGCTGGATCTGAAGATTTTTAAAGAAAATTCCTCATTTTGAACTAAGTTGTCCTTCGGGCTCCCATAGTGAGCCCAAATATGAACCAAGGGACTTGGCTTGAACAAACTTGAATCTCAGCCCCCTAAGGTTGCTCCATGCCAAATATCAAAACATTCCAACTGCTGAATCTGAAGAAGAAGATTTTTAAAGAAAAATTCCTCATATTGACTAAGTTATAATTTGGGCTCCCACAGGGAGCCCAAATATGGACCCATGGACTTGGCTTTAACACACTTGAATCCCCCCTCCCCCAAGGATGCTACTCACCACATATCAAACCATTCCGACTGCTGGATCTGAAGAAGAAGATTTTTTAAGAAAATTCCTCATTTCGAACAAAGTTACAATTCAAGCTCCCACAGTGAGCACAAATATGGACCTAGGGACATGGCTTGAACAAACTTGAATCTCACCCCCCTAAGGATGCTGCATACCAAATATCACAAGATTCTGCCTGCTGGATCTTGAGAAGAAGATTTTCAAAGAAATTTGCCTGAAATGCACTAAGTTTGAATTTGGGCTTCTATAGTGAGCCCAAATATAAATCCAGGTGGCTGATTTGAACAAACTGGAATCAGATCCACCCCACAATGTTGCATACCCAATATCAAAAGATTCTGTCTGCTGGATCTGGAGAAGAAGATTTTTTAAGATATTTGCCTGAAATGCACTAAGTTCAAATTTGGGCTCCTATAGTGAGCCCAAATATAAACCCAAGGGGCCGATTTGAACAAACTTGAATCAGATCCACCCCACAATGTTGCATACCCAATATCAAAAGATTCTGCCTGCTGGATCTTGAGAAGAAGATTTTCAAAGAAATTTGCCTGAAATGCATTAAGTTCAAATTTGGGCACCTATACTGAGCCCAAATATAAACCCAAGGGGCCGATTTGAACAAACTTGAATCAGATCCACCCCACAATGTTGCATACCAAATATCAAAAGATTCTGCCTGCTGGATCTGGAGAAGAAGATTTTCAAAGAAATTTGCCTGAAATGCAGTAAGTTCAAATTTGGGCTCCTATACTGAGCCCAAATATAAACCCAGGGGGCCGATTTGAACAAACTTGAATCAGATCCACCCCACAATGTTGCATACCAAATATCAAAAGATTCTGCCTGCTGGATCTGGAGAAGAAGATTTTTTAAGAAATTTGCCTGAAATGCACTAAGTTCGAAATCGGGCTCCTATACTGAGCCCAAATATGAACCCTGGGGGCCGATTTGAACAAACTTGAATCAGATCCACCCTCCAATGTTGCATACCAAATATCAAAATATTCTGCCTGCTGGATCTGGAGAAGAAGATTTTTTAATGTTTTTCCCATTGCCTACAGTGTTAAAAAGTGCTGACTCAGCACTTTTTCAATGTCCCGAAACTGTACCCTATGATAAAACCGATGGCAATTTTTTTTTACCAATTCTTTCTGTTGGTCCTAAGAAAGCTTCACACCAAATAAAAATTCTCGGTGCCGTGCAGTTTTGGAGATATGGGCGTTTTAATTTTTTTCTATTTTTAGCTCCTGCGGTTCCCATGGGGATACGGGGAAAAAAAAATCAGCATAAATTAGGTACTTTTGACCCAATAAGCCCTCACATAAAATTTGGTTCAAATCAGCCTCTCGGTTTGGAAAGTTAAAAAATTTATAGTAATTTATATATTTTTTATACTTACCAATGACCCAGACATAGCTGGTGCTAACTCTTAAAATATAGGGCCAAACACAAATTTTGCCCCCCAATCCCCAAAATTTGCATCTAAAACTAAAGAAAACATGTCCTGAAAGGCCCTCCACACCTCGCCCCCACTGCGCATGCGCAGTGTCAAGGACGTTCCGAAATTGGCGCCATTTATCATTCTAATAACCAGTGCCTGGTAAGCGCTATGTACTCAGCGGGGAGGCAAGAGTTCCCAACTCCTGGGAGGGCCATCCCCGTCTGGGTCATTGGTAAGTATAAAAAATATATAAATTACTATAAATTTTTTAACATTTTTATACTGTACCAATGACCCAGACATAGCTGAATAGTAAAAAGGCTGGAGGGCCAAGGACATAGAGCAAAATGGAATACGCTCAATAAAATAAAATAGAGTCATCCCCTGTAGGGAAAAGAAGAAATAGGCCTTACATGTATCTTTCTTATTTATAATAAATTAGAAAGATACAACACCTTCCAAAAATTGAGCTTCATACATCCATGTACTCTATTAATATCCAATAATCCTTATACTAATAATTTTTAAAGTAAGCCAATAATAAAGTAAGTCTAGAGAATAGAGACTCTTATACTCCTAAAAGTGTGTGAGAATTGCATAATCATGTCCGTTGACATATGCAATATTCAAAAGCTATACTTTAAAAACTAAGACTTGAATGAATTTTATAAACTTAAACTTCTCACTAAACAACCATCCCAATAACAGCTCAGAATTACTAACTCCGGAGGAGGTATCCCCTTGTTTTCATAGTAAAAACAGGTGACCCAAGGGAACACCCTCCCCCCCCCCCTTTTTCTTGCCCTGGGTCAAATAGCCCAGAGCGAAGAGGGCAGCCGAACGGAGACACTGCCGAAACAGACAGCCTACCTAGCTATAGTAGCAACTGTTAAGTGAATGACATTCTGAGCAGTAGATAATAGACCTAACAATAGAGGCCTCCAGAAATGGACTCGATATTTCTGAGATAAAATTCATGAATGGATGGCTGAGCGCAATGAGCAGCCTTCAAAAATCTATAATAGCAACACTATTAATGTAAGCCCAAGAAGTAGAAGAACTCTTACTTCATGAGCCGAAATCTTAAGCACAACTGCTAAGCCAATGATATACCATAAGCAGTACGCTAGTTAATAGAATCCATTAACAATAAAATGGAGCGTAACGTCCTTCTACTAGACATCAAAGACAGAAGAAGCTTACGCCCTTGTAATAAACAGATATCTGTTTATAAATACATAAACTGTACCCGGAAAGAGTAAAGGCCTATGCCCATACGAAGACGGAAGGACCTTAAAATAATAGGTTCCGGATAATAGGAGCCTAACTCTTATGCAACAATCCAACCTAAATAGTAACGGAAGTATTGATTCCGAAACTATGAAAGTGAAAATCATCCATCGATAGTGCATGAAACTCACTGACTCTACAGTAAAAGAGAAACCAACAGAATTACTGTCTAAAAGGTCAGAATTTGAAAACTACTGTTTCCAGAGGCTCAAATGATTACTTAGCTAAATAAGAACCGAAGTTAAAATCCATATAGGAATTTAATCTAAGGATTCTAAGTCTATTTATCAAAAAGTTACTAACTGACTTAGATAAAGAGACAAAAGACTCAATTGTAAACTATCGTAGAGTGCATAGGTATGAGGTAACATAAACCTATAACCTAAATAAGAACAGGCTGCAGTAGATCTTGTGAAACAAGTATACTAAAAACTAGCAATGCGTAGTATGGAGGGATCAACCATATGAACATAATGATCCCTACACCACGACGGAAGAGCCTCCACTTTAGTCACATAGACTAGCGAAGAAGAGGATCTCCTATAGTAAGAAATCGCGTCCAAAGCTCGTCCAGTACAGTGCTTACAATGCAATACGGACCACACAACGGAATACATGAAGGTTGCGACCTTGCTGGTTGTGATAAAGATGACACGATTTACCCAGTGAAAAAAGATCCTCACATAGAGGAAGATTTCACGTTAAGATCCACAGTAGACAAGAGAGTAAATTACTCATGATCTCTGTGAAGATAGAGATGCTATCAACAGAAATGTATTGTGGTTGTTTATCTTAGCAATACCTGCTAAAACAACAGCGCCGGAGGATACGCGTATCCTATCATACCGTCCTATAGATCAATAGAGCGTTAACAGTATCAGCTCAGAGATCTGGACAAGCCAACACATACGTCTGCAATTGATTAGCAAGCTGTGTCATAAATAAAACATCATTGGGCGCTCCCATAGATAGCAAATCTGATTAAATACTTGTTTGTTGAGAGTCCATTCTGACAGCAACAAGCGACCCGTAAGAGAACGGGAGTGCGATAAAACAATCAGACGACCCAGAATATGACGGACCAAAACTGAACTTGGTGTACTATAACCAACAGACGGATTCTTTCCATTAAATTGAATAACGGAAACGAAAGAGTGCCTCCCTGGTTCCGGAGATACGCCACTACTGTCGAATTAAAGGACAGGAATTTGGGCATGCGTTTCTGAATAATGTTCATGCAATGACATAAAGCAAGCCTAAAAAACACTATTCCGCGGAAGTTAAACTGATAGCTAAAAGACTGCGGAACCCAAAGACCCAGGCACTTCGAATCCGTAGGGATCAGTATATATCCCAATCTGTTTGACTGGCAACCGTCATAACAGCCACACTAGGGTCCGGCAACTGCGGCGGCACTCTCTGAGTCAACCACCGAATGTTTGCCCCAGTCTGAATCTCTTGTAACACTAGATAGACAAGAGAATGTATAAATCAAGCAATTCATGGATTGCCGGAAAGTTGCCGTCGAAGAGAAGCTCCTCCGAGAACGAAGCGACTCTGAGAGAGTTCTTAACCTACTATCCACGCGTGGATGTAGCTAGGGCTGCATCACGTCTAACCAACTCCAATCAGCCACTGAAGGGCGGAGTTATACGTGAACAAACTACTGCCCTCAAAAGAAATTACATTGAGAATAATATCCCGTAAATCTTTTCTTGAAGACGTAATGATAACGCCTCAGTAAGGCGGATTACGTATAATAAAGCGTCTAAGTTAAGTCTACTATACATAATGTCGTTCCCAACATTGAAATTGGAAAAGACATAAACGGCGAAAAAGAATATATGCAGTCTTTAATCACACCGTCTAGACGCATATGAACTCTCGGTATGCCCTGCTCTGCCAAAATAAACTATATGTAAAAAAAGATAAAATGGCAGAAATGAGCCACGCGGACAAGAAACTAAACTATCATGCTTAGTAGCAGGCTTGTATATATATATATAATATATAGCGTCGAAAAATAAAACACATGTTGTAATGACAATATTGGACTGCGTCGGTAAGTCAGGGACAAAGTCCCTGTACCGATCGAAAAATCCGAGTCCAATGACGCTATAAGTCTCTTATCCAAGATCGCAGCAATGAAGTCCGAAAAATAATCACTGGAAGAAATGCCAGAAGATATGAAAGGCATCTTCCGATACTACTAAAGGGAAAACTCGAAATCTTTCGAATCCCTTTCGCCATCCTGTCGGACCCTATAAAGCGTTCGGTCGTCCGTAGCTTGATGCAACCGCGGACCGCACCGACCCAGCGCCGTCGGATAATTCCTGATTCGACCGAGAAACCTTCAATTGCTGGGATGCTGCGAAACAACTGTGCTAACTCGGATAGCACGTCCGTCACTGAGGCCTGAGGAGCTGCGGTCTTACGATGCATTGCCGCAGGAAGCTCCGAGATCGTTACCCCGTGCATACTTCCAATATGCGAGCGAACGGAGTGTATAGGCCTCGTGTCCCTTGGCTACCGGATGGCGCGACCTATTCGCTGTGGAATCACTGAATGCCGAAACTGATCGGATACTTGAGGTCACGTAGCCAATGTGCGGTCGTGTGCCCTGCTGTGAGGATGAGGAAGCATTAAAGACAGTCTCTCGGACTGTCAATATAACGGAGCGTCCCGAGCAACGGACATATGCTCCGAATGTAAAATATCTGAACCACAACATGCGGTCCCCTATGTTGTTGGCTTCCTCCGATCTGTCCTCAATCTGCCGTCACTGGGTGAGTACTAAAGTAATTAAAGTGCTCGCATCACCCAAATCTCCTTCCTAGACCGCAACGGACGAACCCGGCAGCCGAACCATTCGATGAATGTACGCTACACCGGGTGAGCTAGCGAATGTCACTCCGTAAGCGATAGACATATTCCATGAGCACTTATTGCCGCTAACTCTTCATTAACTATGACGACAGAGGCACACTTTTGAAAGACATCTCCATAACTCTTCGAACAAGAAACCAGAAATGCTTGGATAGCAAGCATAAAATAATAATATATATAGTGTCGTTCAATAATTCGAAAGTTTGTGTGACATTATTGGACTATGTCGGAACTGAGGGACGATGTCCCTGAACCGAACCAAAAATTTCTAAGTCCACCGACGCTATCAGTTTCTTATCCGGCATCGCAGCATATGTTGTTCCGAAAGGGAAAGCTTGAAATCCACCGAATCCCTTTCGGTATCCCGTCGGACCGGATGAAACTTTCGGACGTCCGTACCCGCTTCCGCGGAGCGTCCCGACCCAGCATCGTCGGATAAAATATATGCGACAGATTCAGTTGATGCTGGGATGCTGCGATAAACTGTGCTATTAAGGAAAGCACGTCCGTTCCCAAGGCCTGTGCAGTAGCGGACTTACGATGCATTGCCGCTGGAAGCTCCGTGTACGTTGACTCCCGCACACTTCCTATGCGAACGTCCGGAGTCTGCAGGCCTCGAGTCCCCGGCTACCGACCCAGCGCTGTCGGCTAATTCTCGATCCGACACCGTTTCTGTCGGCTGCTGGGATGCTGCGATAAGCTGTGCTATGTGCACAAGAATGTCCGGCGTCGAGACCTGCGGAGGCGCAGTCTATCGGTGCTTCGCCGAGGGCAGCTCCGCATCAGATGGCTCCCGCATACTTCCTATGCGAACGTCCGGAGTCCATCGGTCTCGAATCCCTGGCTGCCGGATGGTGTGACCTGGTCGCCGAAGAATCCTTGATCGGCGAAGCTGGTAATATATCGGCGGTCACGCAGCCAAGGTGCGGTCGTGTGCGCTGACGAGAAGAGGAAGCCTTAGCAGTCTCAGCGGACTGCCTATACAACGGAGCGTCCCGAACGACGGACGTATGCTCCGCTAACAACACATTTGTACCACAACATCTGGGGCCAGATGTTGTTGAACGAGAGAGGGGCCTCTCTCGCTTGCCGTCCGGATGGACCGGAACGAGCTATGAACCGGACTAAAAGGCTTCCTCCGTTCTCCCTCCGATCCGCCGTCACTGGGTGTGCATTAAGTTAATTTTATAGTGCTCGCATCACCCCAAAATTCCTTCTAGACCGCAACGGACGAACCCGGCTGCCGAACCATTCGGTGAATGGACGCTACACCGGGCGAGCTAGCGGACGTCAAAGGCCGTCGAACCTACTAGGGTCCTCTTAGGCAATTGACGTATTACATGAGCACTTTTCCGCTAGCCCTTCATTAATTGTGACGACGGAGGCACACTGTTGGAAGACATCACAGATACATCACCCTAATCTTGATCGTCTGAAATAGAAATTGATAAAGTAGAGTGACCCTGCGGGGAAAGGACCGGAGTGTCCAAATCCCCAACAACATACGGTGACATACGCTTCCCATATTGTCATCGAAATCATACGATACAGAACAGGAGTTAATGCGAGTACACTGACCAGATATAGAATGATAATAAGGTCAGAGGAAGACTTCCTCTTAAAACAATTGATCAATATCCTTTCAATGTGAAAAGAAAACAAGTCCTGGTACTCGCACTAACCCCTGGCAATCAAATACATAATAATAATATGATCCATTAATATAGAAAAAATAATTGAAATCAAAATATTTTGAAAAAATATTTTTTCAGAACAGCCCAAGTTTCTGAAAAGTAACGTTGAGCCCCAATGGATCCCAAGCCTAAGTGTGGACAAAAATTTTAAAAATATTTTAAACAATTTATTCAACACTTACGAACAATAATAATGTATCTAGTTATGATTAAAATAACATAAAGATATTATTATTTAGAAATCCCCCCCTCACACAGAGGGCTGTTGTAAATGTAAACAATGAGTGTAAAAACACTAAAATAAGACTCCAGGCACCCAGGCCCGAAATCAGTTACCAAAAATACACCATCTGATGCAAAACAGAGACTTCCAGGGAAGAAACTGCAGAACATCAGATGGTAGATGCAGAACACAACGCCTAACCACCCGTAGGTGAAGACGTAAACATGGGGAAAGAACAGAATTCATTCTGTTATTAAGCTAAAACTCCCAAGAAATTTTAGTAATAATAATTACAGAAACTATGCCAAAAGCATGGGAGAATAGCAAGGGGGAACTTAAAGGACAGGGAGAGAGGAAAAACACTTGAAAAAACAGTGTAACTAAATAATCAGAATGACAACAAAATGGCTGCTGCCTTGAAAATAGGTAACTTAACATAATTTCATTAAAAAATTTTAAGTTACAGCCCTGATAATATTCTGTCACACATTCTTTTCCTCTCCTCCTTTTCTATCCTCCTTAGAATCACCATTTCACTAATATTTATGTGTCTGGCATCATTTAAACTGAGATTTAAAAGCACAAAGATCAGTCAGATGTTAACTGATGAAGGGCCAAACTTAGAATGATAAATGGCGCCAATTTCGGAACGTCCTTGACACTGCGCATGCGCAGTGGGGGCGAGGTGTGGAGGGCCTTTCAGGACATGTTTTCTTTAGTTTTAGATGCAAATTTTGGGGATTGGGGGGCAAAATTTGTGTTTGGCCCTATATTTTAAGAGTTAGCACCAGCTATGTCTGGGTCATTGGTACAGTATAAAAATATAGAAATTTTGGGCGGGGCCAAAAATTTTGCCCCTCCCATAACGATGCCAAGTATAGCCCCACAAACTTCTCTTGAACAAATCTGAGTCTACACCTCAAAAGGAAGCTGCACACCAAATATCAAGTCTCTGCTACTGCTGGTTCATGAGAAGAAGATTTTTTAAGATTTCAGCACACTTTTTGGGTGTGGCCCTACCCACGGGCGGGGCAACTTGATTTGAACAAAATCAAATTGCGATGTCATAACAAACTATTATGTCAAATATCAATTAAATTGGTTCAGCGGTTTGGGAGGAGAAGACGCAAACACCATGTTCACGGACGACGGACGGTGAGTGATCACTATAGCTCTCCTGACTGAAAGTCAGGTGAGCTAAAAAAAAAAAAACAAATCGAATGGATTATGTCTGATATTTTACCCAAGTTAATAAAATTGTCCCTAGAGTGCAAGAAGGCTTTGCAATGCTTCAAGAGACGTAATACACCACCACCCATGCTATTATGTAGAATATGGGGCCTAAAATAATAAAACAAATCAAGAACATGAACTTTTTAATGGCAAAGAAATAATTATAAAAAATAAAATAAAAAACCGCCCGCACGCATGCAATTTTACAAAAAATGGCCTGAGAAACAGAGGATCTACTTTGTGAGACCTAAACCCCCATTTTTGGATGACCCGATTGGCTGGAATAAACACTGTGTGCTGTATTACTGGCAATTTTCATCAAGCAACAGTTTCAAGATCCCCAAAATGATCCAAATAAAAACTTCGGAGTTCAGACAGTGCTTTGATTTTCACTTGTGTTGTCAGGATTTTGAACTGCATTTACATGTACCTCGCTAAATATTCCACTGCATATTATGCTTAAAAGATAGAAATGTAGTGGTAAGAAATTGTAATTTTTTTATCATTAAATTTAAACCAATTTGCACTTTATTTCAGTGTATTATTTCGTAAATTACGTAATTGCATCTCCTTTTTCATTTTTGTGTCCCAAGAGGCATTTTCCCAAATTGGCGCGTCACCAGAGAAACCGCATGCCTTGACATCATCTTGGGTGCAATGTATAGCGCGCCATGATTTTTTTTAGATGAAGGTTTGGATGCCTGCTCAGAATAAATAGTTTTTTGGGGAGAAGTGTGAGTGAAAAACTCATGGGAGGGCACTTTCTGTCTGGGTCAGTGGTAGGTATGATAAATACAGAAATTATTTGAAATTTCCATTATTTATATACCATACCATTGGCCCAGACAGGCTGAATAGATAAAAGGAATGGAGGGTCAATACAGGACTATAACAAGTATATGCAGGCATACATAGTTACTCCAGAAGAGAGTAACCCTAAGAGAATTACAAAAATATCGGTTTATCGGCCTTCACACAGTACTGGGTCCATCTACCGTCTATATTAAACCCTTAAAATTTTATTGGTTTATCTATAATGCCTTTCATGGTTTTATTATATCAATATCAGCTTTAACTGTTAATTCTTGTCAAATTGTTTACAACACACAATGAAAATCAAGAATATGATTGTGGTGACAATAGAGCTGTAGGTTTTTAAATTTCTTGTTCGGTTTCGGTTTTGGTTTTTCAGGTAGAGTAAAACCTCGGTTTGGTTCGGTTTTCGGTTTGTTTATGAGGCCAAATAAAATTCAATAAAACTCATTCTTATGTCCGGAGTCATAACTGAATGGCAGCGAAATTGAGTGAAACTCAATGAATGCCTGAAATAAGCTATAATACATGAAGAATCAGGAAGGCCAATATAATAAGTACCTAAATATACAGAACTTTTATTGTGCTTGGCCATTTTTCGAGGTCTGACAACTACACGCAACTTGAGGAAAGCTGCAAACACAATTAAACTGAAATGTTTGAAATTCACAGAATGTAGCCTTCTCAGAGTAGTGAGAGTACCCAGACACTGCCATTGGCAGTGTCTGGGTACTCTCACTACTCTGGGATGGCTACATTCTGTGAATTTCTGCAACAAGAGCATATTTAATGAAAGTGTCAATGACACTGTAGCTCAACTTGACAAACTTGAACTTGGTAAGTTATAAATGAAATGGCAAAATTGAAGATCATTGGGACCAATGTCAGTTTTTTTGCCAGTGGCAACATTTTTTGACAGAAACCGAAGAAAATCGATAGCTCCCATCTAGAGGTCACCGTAAATAAGCATACCAGGTTTAAAGGCAATCTAATCATAAATGAGCCCTGTAGGGTGAGCCAAAGGGAAATATTGTGGTCTGACTAAACTAAGTTCTAAGAATGTTGGCTGCGGCAACATTTTTTGACAGAAATTGAAGAAAATCGATAGCTCCCATCTAGAGGTCACCCCAAACAAGCATGCCAGGTTTCAAAGCAATCCGATCATAAATGTACCCTGTAGGGTGTGCCAAAGGGAAATATCGAGTCTTCTGACTAAACCAAGTTTTAAGAACGTTGGCCGCGGCAACATTTTTTGATGGAAATTGAAGAAAAATGATAGGTCCCATCTAGAGGTCTCCCCAAACAAGCATACCAGGTTTCAAAGCAATCAAATCATAAATGTGCCCTGTAGGGTGTGCCAAAGGGAAATATTGTGGTCTGACTAAACTGAGTTCTAAAAACGTTGGCCGCGGCAACATTTTTTGATGGAAATTGAAGAAAATCGATAGCTCTCATAGAGATGTCACCCCAAACAAGCATGCCAGGTTTCAAAGCAATCCGATCATAAATGTACCCTGTAGGGTGTGCCAAAGGGAAATATTGAGTCTTCTAACTAAACTAAGTTCTAAGAACGTTGGCCGCGGCAACATTCTTTGACAGAAATTGAAGAAAATCGATACCTCCCATCTAGAGGTCTCCCCAAACAAGCATACCAGGTTTCAAAGCAATCTAATCATAAATGGGCCCTGTAGGGTGTGCCAAAGGGAAATATTGAGGTCTGACTGAACTAAGTTCTACAAACGTTGGCCGTGGCAACATTTTTTGCCGGAAATTGAAGAAAATCGATAGCTCCCATCTAGAGGTCACCCTAAATAAGCATACCAGGTTTCAAAGCAATCAAATCATAAATGTGTCCTGTAGGGTGTGCCAAAGGGAAATATTGTGGTTTGACTAAACTAAGTTCTAAGAACGTTGGCCGCGGCAACATTTTTTGACAGAAATTGAAGAAAATCGATAGCTCCCATCTAGAGGTCACCCCAAACTAGCAGGCCAGGTTTCAAAGCAATCCGATCATAAATGTACCCTGTAGGGTGTGCCAAAGGGAAATATTGAGTCTTCTGACTACACTAAGTTCTAAGAACGTTGGCCGCGGCAACATTTTTTGACAGAAATTGAAGAAAATCGATAGCTCCCATCTAGAGGTCTCCCCAAACAAGCATACCAGGTTTCAAAGCAATCTGATCGTAAATGCACCCTGTAGGGTGTGCCAAAGGGAAATATTGAGGTCTGACTAAACTAAGTTCTACGAACATTGGCCGTGGCAACATTTTTTGCCAGAAATTGAAGAAAATCGAAAGCTCCCATCTAGAGGTCACCCTAAATAAGCGTATCAGGTTTCAAAGCAATCAAATCATAAATGTGCCCTGTAGGGTGTGCCAAAGGGAAATATTGTGGTTTGACTAAACTAAGTTCTAAGAACGTTGGCCGCGGCAACATTTTTTGCTGGAAATTGAAGAAAATCGATAGCTCCCATCTAGAGGTCACCCCAAACAAGCATAAGAAGTTTCAAAGTAATCTAATCATAAATGCGACCTGTGAGGTGTGCCAAAGGAAATTGTGGACGTACGTACTAACGTACTAACGTACGTACGTACGTACGTACGTCGACGACGAGAAGTGATGGCAATAGCTTAGCTTGACTTTGTCAAGTTGAGCTAATAAAAAACGAAAAACCTTAGATTACGGGATGTCGACGGTTTCGGTTTTTAAAACTAAAACCTCGGTTTGGTTTCGGTTAACCTACAGCTCTAGGTGACAACTTATAATTTGACTTCCAATTCCAAAGTTTGTATCAATCTGAGAATTATTTATTTATTTATTGGTGTTTAAGGTCACATATTTCTGCACAATGGCTTACCATGACCGTGACAGTTTTACGGGTGGAGGAAGCCGGAGTACCCAGAGAGAACCACCGAGCAACGGCGAGCAACTGTCAGCTCCCCAACAACCTCTCGGCTATCAATCTGAGAAAAGACAGGGTTTTTTCACCACTAACTTCACATAATGTAGAAATGATTTTTCACCCACCATTTTTGGGATGCAAAGTCATTAATAAGAAAATACCATATTTTCCAGGAAAAAATAATTCTTAGTGCATTCATTCTAGGAGAAAACCAACAAGATTTTCGGAAAGTTTGTCAAGAAGTATGGTATATGCCAAAGGTAGCAGAGTAGCACCACACGCTGAGGGATAATGCACTGAAGCGACCTCAAATGAAATCGACGTGTCTGCAAACATCATTTCCAGACATGTACTTCAGAGCCATTTTCTTGACGAACGTTAATTAAAAATTCAGCCGAATAATTGTCTAATGTTTTGGTTTATACCTCTTTGGTCCTCCGATAATCTTTATATTTCTCTCTGATAAACTGATAGAGCAATCTGATGTGTGTTGAAGTTTTTGTTAGATGGCCTTCCTTTCTGTTTGTTTATACATGTGCATACGTGATATGCGTAGATTAATATTCTGGCGCTAATTAAATATGCAAATAGGTTGGTCACATGGATGGGGTGAGACAGGCCTATCTCACCCAGTTGTATTACATGACTTTATATATGTCTCAGTACCTTAGTGGTGGGAGCAAACGTAATGTTTGTCAATCAAAGAAAAATTATAATTTCAAAGTAATTTGTATATTTTTTATACTTACCAATGGCCCAGACTAGCTGGTGCTAACTCTAAAATTAATCCAGGGCCAAACACAAATTTTGCTACCCCCCACCCCAATCCCCCAAATTTGCATGCAAAACCAAAAATTTCATGTCCTATCTGGTCCTCCATACTTTTGTGAACTGCACATGCGCAGTATCCAGGAAAACACCGAAATTGGCACTAACCATCATTCTTTCTAGAAATTGCCTGCTAAATGTTGTAACCAGCGGGGAGGTATGAGTGCCAACTGATGGGAGGGCCATCCCCGTCTGGGCCATTGGTAAGTATAAAAAATAGACCGATTAAATCGTCAGATGTGTACCCATAAGTGCAACTAGTAGAAAGCTGTATGATGGAGGGCCAAACCGGATGCCAACATTATGTACACCATACATGGTATGGGTACATATAGAAATGGATTGGAGTGTCTAATTTGATGGATAAAGGGTTAATATCTCCAGATCAAATTATTAGATTTACATAAAAAACTATACAGCACAGCACATCAGTAACCCGAATACATATATAAAGTAACCTGATAATTGGATTAATATTTTTTGAGTTATCGCATGCCGAAGAAATGGATTGGAGGAGTTCTCAATTTGAAGGATAAAGGGTTAATATCACAGGATCAAATTATCAGATTTACACCAAAAACTATACAGCTCGTCACATCAGTAACCTGAACACAAATATAACGTAAATTGACAATCCAAGCAATATTTTTCAAGTTATCGAATGCCAAATAAATGGATACAGATGCCGGACAGACGGATGGACAGACAAAGAATGGACAAACGACGGAGGGCCAACCCGGATGCCGGCATTATGTGTACCATACATGGTATGGGTACACATAAAAATATACAAATTACTTTGAATTTAAAATATTTTTATACAACAACCAATGGCCCAGACTAGCTGGATCGTAAAAAGGCTGGAGGACCAAGGACATAGAGGAAAATTCAATTACTCAATCACTTCTCAAAGGATATCTCCTACAGGAGAATAGGAGAGAAAGGAAAGGTTTATCGCAAATGAGAAAGACATAACACCAACAATGTAATTGAGCATTACATATTATATAATTCTCCATTTAATGCCAGCATAACCCATTATGCTAAATCGGTGAAGGGAAGCCAATATATAAAGACAGTCAAGAGATTGAGACTCTTTATACTCATTTAAAAGTGTCCGAGGATTGTATATTAATGCCCGTTAGACACGTGACATATAGAAAAGCTTCACAGTGAGCTACACTTTAAAAATAATACATAAATGAGACATATTTGCTTCACACTGAGATACACATTAAAACTATCCCAGCACCAACTCGGGACAACAGACAATGGAGGAGGTCTTCCCTTGCTTTTCACTATAAAGCCAGATGATAAGGGAACACCCCCCCCCCTTTCCCCTTGTTCTGAGGTACACGACAACAGAATGAAAAGGGCAGCAGAACAGCATCACTTCTGGAACGGGTTGCCTAAATAACTATAGATGTAATCATTTAGTGGACGACATTCTGAGCAACAGACAGCGGACCTAAACATCTAAGGTCACTGGAGATGGACTCTAAATTTCTAAGGTAATACTTGGTAAATGTAGAAGGCTGTGACCAGTACGCAGCTTTCATGAGATCAGTAATGACTATACTGATAGAATAAGCCCAAGAAGTGGACAGCGCTCTAACTTCATGAGCTGATATCTTATTTACAGAATGCTGATCCGAAGATAGACTTTCATAGGCAATGCGTATTGCCAACTGAATCCATCTAGCAATAGAATGAACAAAAATATCTCTTCTGTTAGGAATCGATGAAAGAAAGAAGCGTTTTCTTCCTTTTCTTACAAACTCAGATCGGCGTTTATATATGCACATAGCACTGACTGGACAGTGGTAATAGACTCAGGCCGTTTATCTGGAGCCTGGTTCTTAGCCAAAAATCTCACTTCTGCAGTTAAAGTAATGGTATTACCAACACTATGGTAGTGAGATTCGTCAATAGATAAAGCATGAAGTTCACTAACTCTTCTAGCAGATGCAAAGGCTAAGAGAAACACTGTTTTGTAGGTCAAGAATTTGAAGCGTCAACAGAACCCAAGCCAAATTCCACTTAGGAATTAATCTGAGCGTTCTAGGTCTATTTATAGAGAAATTTCTAACCAGTTTGGATAATGAAACATTAGATCCAATTGCCAAGTTATCATGATGAGCGTAAGTGTCCGATAACATAGACCTATAGCCCTCAATAGTGATGGGCTGCAGTTTGAGAATGTCAAACAGGTAGACCAGAAAGTTGGCAATATCTGGTATGGACGGATCATAGACGTCTATCGACTGATCCTTACACCAATAGAAGATAACATTCCACTTTGCTGCGTAATTCAGCGAAGAGGAGGACCTCCTGCAGTTAGAAATTGCATCCACTGCTCGTCCTGTAAATTGCTTGCCGTGCAAGAAGGACTGCACAACGAAAATACGTGAAGGTTGAGACCTTCCGGGTTGTGATGCAGTTTGCGTGACTTCCCCTGATAAAGAAGGTTCTCTCACGGAGGAAGCTTCCTGGGAACATCAAATAACAGGCACCTGAGAATACTGATCCACGGTGTTTCTGTGACAACAGAGATGCTACTAACAGAATCTTGGAACGAGACTGTTTGAATTTTAACAGAATCTGCTGAATCAATGGAGTTGGGGGATACACATATCCTATCATTCTGTCCCATGAGATTGACAGAGCATCTACTGCGTATGCTAGATGGTCTGGACATGGTGACACGTACATCTGAAACTGATTGTTGAGGTGTGTCGCGAATAAATCTATCATAGGTCTGAATACCCGCTTGCTGAGTGTCCATTTCGATGGCAACAGGTGACCTTTCCGGGAGAGCGAGTCTGCTAGTATGTTCAGATGACCCGGTATATGACAGACCGATAGTTGAACATGATGATTCATGACATACAGAAGAATTTTCTCCGTTAATTCGCATAACAGAATCGAATGAGTGCCTTCCTGGTTCCTGATGTACGCTACTACTGTCGAATTGTCCAACAATATCTGAACATGAGCGTCTGCTATAATGTGAATCCATTGTTGTAGCGCTAACTATATTGACATCATCTCTTGGATGTTTATGTGTTTTTCTAGGAACCGAGGGTCCCAAAGACCTGGCACTTACAGTCGGTCTGGCTCAGGGTTGCGCCCCAACCTGTTTGACTCACATCCGTCATAATCGTGAAGGACGGATCCGACAGCTGCAGCAAAACTCCCTGATTCACCACTGAATATCTGCCCAAATCTGGACCTTTTGTTTTACCAGATCCATTAAAACAATACTGGTCTCAAGCGAATGCGTCTTCACACTCCAATTTTGAGTAAAGAATATCTGGAGGGGACATGTAGGCACGCGACCCATTGAAATAAGATCTGCAGACGCTCTGCACAACCCCATCAGTTGCATAAATTCCCTCGCTGTCAATGCGTCGGAGTGTAGACAAAAGCAAGCATAACAACTGACTAATTTCGCTCTGGGTAACGGCAGATGAACCAGATTGTTGTGAGTCTTGAAGCTCATTCCCAAGTAAATGAACGACTTGGACGGAGCTAAATCCGACTTCTTCTCGTTTACAAAGAAGCCGACATGCCGGAGCAAAAGAAGCAGACTCTGAACATCGTTCTGAAGAGTGGTTTTGTTGCCGTATCTCTGAAGAATGTCGTCCAAGTAAGCTGACGTTACCACAGATGAATGAGCTCGGAAGTAAGACATTACCGAGTTTATTATTCGAGTGAAAACCCAGAGTGCCAGGTTCAGACCGAAGCACATCGCTTGGAACTGATACACTATCCTTTGAACGGCGAACCGTAGGCACTTTCTGAATGCCGGATGTACCAGGACATGAAAGTACACATCCTTTAGATCTATACTTGCCGCATAGTCATTCATTCGAATGCTCACCCTTACCAACCGAATGGTCTCCATATAGAACTTTGGCACTACGATAAGCTTGTTTATCCAGCTCAAGTCTATTACCGGTTGGAACGAGCCGTCTGGCTTCGGTACACGGAACATGTCACTGTGGAATCCTGGTGAATTTTGATTCTCGACGACCTCTATTGCTTCCTTTGATAAGAGAGACTGTACCTTCGATAGGAGAGACTCTCTTTTGCAAAGATTTGTCCACCGCTGACACATTGGTAGTGGTGGTTTCGCTCGGAAAGATAGCCGTAGGCCATCCGAGACCACACTTTTCACCCACTGGTCTTCCATAATTGTTATCCAGTTTGTTGCGAATCTTGATAACCTTCTGCCAACTGGCGAGCAATAGAGGTCCAGACAATCACCTGTAGGACCTGCGAGGCTTGCGGGAGGTGAAACCATGTCCCCCTCACGAAGAGCCTCGAACCGCCGGCTTAGGGGCGTTTGACCAGTAGTCATGATCAGACCTACGCCCCCTTCCCGGGTCGCTGTATTGACAATCCCTAAGGTAATTATAGGAGGGTTTTCTATACCCTCGTGAGGAGTCCCCTTTTGACGACTTCTGTCTGGAGCGTCTTCCTTTACTCTTTTCTGCTGTAGCGGGTCAATTAGATGCCGACTTTAGAAGCAGAGTATTAGATGCTTTCTTTGTAGCTTGGTCATAAACAAATGAAAGCTTGTCATCAAATATTTTGTGTCCGGATACCGGAGTGACCCTTAGAGAGTTTTTCACCTTGTCATCCATTAAGGATGATGACGCAAGGGCACCGTCATGTCTGATTAACTCCAAATTAGCCACTGTTAAGGCAGAGTTATACATGGTAAACATAACTGCCCTGGAAGGAACTCTTAAAGCGGTACGAACGTCCTCAAATTCCTTCCCATTGAGACGCGACACCACTGCTCTTGAAAGGTGATCTGCATAAGACATAGTGTCCAAATTCGCTCCGTTTGAAGATATTGACGTCTCAATTGTGACCAAGTGAACTGTGAATGAGGCAGGCAAGGATAGCTAGATCCTCAGCACGTTCATCCAAACGCAGAGGGACTCTCTGTACATCTTCCCTGACCGTTTAAAATTAAGGTGGTCCAACAAACGGTAAACTTACTGAAGATGATGTCAAGAAACCGCCTTTTCTCTTCCCACTGGAGAGTTTGAATATGGCATTGTCTAAATGGGCCGAGGCCTGCGACACCTACCCAGACTGAACCGGTAAAGACAGAACTTTATTTGTCCAGATAAAGTCTGCACCCAACGACGCCAGCGGTTTCCTTCTAGTAGTCCAAAATGCCTCAACACTCCTAGGATGAAGACGTAACCATGGGGAAATACAGAATAAACATTCTGTATAACACGTCAAGCTCCAAAGAAATTTTATAAAAAAATTTCAATAAAATAAGCCAAAAAGCTTGGGAGTTTAACTGGAGGGTTTCAAGGAAGGATAGGGAAGGAACACTTAACAAACAGTGGAAAAATAATTAGCAAGAATGATGACGTCAGGCCCGTCCCGAAATTGGGAAACATGAAATAATTTATATTAAAATTATAAAGTTATAGCCCTGAACGTTTCCAACCACCTTTGCTTCCTTCCATCATCCAAATGTGTCCTTGGATCCACCAATTCTACCATTGATTTGTGTCTGGCATCATTAAAACTGAGATTTAAAAGCACAGATGTCAGTTTGTTGTTACTGACAGAAGGGCCAAACAAAGAATTATGGTTGGCGCCAATTTTGGTGTCTTCCTGGATACTGCACATGCGCAGTTCACAAAAGTATGGAGGACCAGATAGGACATGAAATTTTTGGTTTTGCATGCAAATTTTGGAGATTGGGGGGCAAAATTTGTGTTCGGCCCAGCTAGTCTGGGCCATTGGTTGTTGTATAAAAAAAATAATATAAAAATATCCAGCGGTGTGATGTAGCAGACCATCTCTTAACAAATCAAATTACGACAAGAGTAAAACACTGTTTTCAATCAATTAACAGTTAGATTCACCAACTGCTGACTGCACTGCCTTTGAAGTTATTGGATCTATTCTGATCAAGTTGGAAAAATCATGCGACAAAGATACATGGACTAACTGCCCTACAAACAGCACACTTAATTTCTTTTGTTTAAGAGTAACAGACGTCAATAAATTAATATTTATATCCTCCCCCACCTATTGGCCATGGAATTTATAACCTAAACCTACTATTTGTTTCGAAGAAATATAATATACAGGTACCTGAATAATGAAAGTACGGCTCGTTTCAAAACAAAATGCTAAGTCACCAGCAGGGACATATTTTGGTTTGGAAGCAACATATCCTCCCCCTCCTCAAATAAAAGGCTGCTCGGCCACATGTCCCCGAAAAAACAAGTCGAAAAAGGGGCATAACTCTAGCGAAAATGATCGCTCCAAACTCATATTCGAACTTGACCTGTATTTTTACCCCAGAAAGTCACATACTAAAATTCTTTCCAATCAAATAATCCTAACTGCAGTTATCATCTGGACACCGCAAATCTTGAAATTTCTAAGTCGAAAAAGGGGTATAACTCTAATAAAAATGATCGGTCTGAACCCATACTCAAACTTGACCTGTATTTTTACCCCAGAAAGTCACATACCAAAATTCTTTCTGATCAAATAATCCTAATTGGAGTTATCATCAGGACACAGCAAAAATTGAATTTCTAATTGGAAAAAGGGGCATAACTCTAATAAAAAAAATCTGGCCAAACCCATATTCGAACTTGACCTGTGGTTTGGGCTAAGATGGTCAAATACCAAAATTGGTTCCAATCAAATGATCCAAACTGGAGTTATCATGGGGACACCAAGTGGGACGGACGCATGGATGCACGGACGGTCGGACACCACTGATTTCTATAGTCCCCCCAAAAATTTTTTCGAGGGACAAAAAATGTGTTATTATTACGGGCTTGAAACAAAATGAGGAAAATAATGCTAAAATGAAAATTAATAAACCATGGCCTAAAATATTTGAACTACTTCGGGACTTGTGCTATCAGTTGGGACAAATCAATTGCCAGTATACCTTGGTATTTCTGTTAATGCCGATTAAATACTGTGCAGCCCCAGTTACAATAATAGAAACAAGAGGACCCAGGGGGCCTGAGGGCGCTCACCTGACATGGTAGTCTAAATATCAAACCAGGCACTTGAATTGAGTAAGCTGCATACGCCCCTCCTGAGAATAGCATCTACCAACTAGATGAAGCGATTGTGTCCACACAATGCACAGGATTTTCCTTCTATTTTCAGTTCCTGTACTTTTACATCCCAAAATTAAGATAAACGCATAAAAAACAGATTTTGTTATTTTTGTTCAGAAATTTTCGAAGTCCCAAACAAAATATTTTCAGACTAAAATTTTTTTTCTCTTCTTCTTAAAGATGACCAAAACGCATAAAAATCCAAACAAGAGGCCCCAAGGGGCCTGTGGGCGCTCACCTGATATGGTAGCCTAAATATCAACCCAGAGAATTGATTTCAACAAGTTGCATCTGCTCCTCATAAGAAAAGCTTATACCAAATATACAAAGATTCTGACCAGTCGATCTGAAAAAAAAAGATTTTTAAAGAATATTCCTCATATTGAACCAAGTTATAATTCAGGCTCCCACAGGGAGCCCATATATGAACCCAGGGACTTGGCTTTAACAAACTTGAATCTCACCCCCCTAAGCATGCTGCATACCCAATATCAAAAGATTCTGGTTGGTGGATCTTGAGAAGAAGATTTTTAAAGAAATTTGCCTGAAATACACTAAGTTCAAATTCAGGCTCCTATACTTGAACAAAATTGAATCTCACCCCCTTGAGGATGCTGCATACCAAATATCAAAACATTCCGACTGCTGGATCTGAAGAAGAAGATTTTTAAAGAAAATTTCTCATTTTGAACTAAGTTATCATTCGGGCTCCCACAGTGAGCCCTAATTTGGACCTAGGGACATGGCTTGAACAAACTTGAATCTCACCTCCCTGAGGATGCTGCATACCAAATATCAAAACATTCTAACTGCTGGATCTGAAGAAGATTTTTAAAGAAAATTCCTCATTTTGAACTAAGTTATAATTCAGACCTCCGACAGTGAACCAAATATGAACCCAGGGACTTGGCTTGAACAAACTTGAAACTCACCCCCCAAGCATGCTGCATACCCAATATCAAAAGATTCTGCATGCTGGATCTTGAGAAGAAGATTTTTAAAGAAATTTGCCTGAAATGCGCTAAGTTCAAATTCAGGCTCCTATACTGAGCCCAAATATGAACCCAGGGGGCCGATTTAAACAAACTTGAATCAGATCCACCCCATAATGTTGCATACCAAATATCGAAAGATTCTTCCTGCTGGATCTTAAGAAGAAGATTTTTTAAGAAATTTGCCTGAAATGCACTAAGTTTGAATTCAGGCTTCTATAGTGAGCCCAAATATGAATCCAGGGGGCTGATTTGAACAAACTTGAATCAGATCCACCCCATAATGCTGTATACCAAATATCAAATGATTCTGCCCACTTGTGCTGGAGAAGATGATTTTTTAGTAATTTCTCAAATATACATCTGCTATCAGAGTTATGCCCCCCATGGAGCCCCAAGTGAGCATGTCCATTTCATTTGAACAAACTTGAATTGACATATGGTAATGAACATCCATACCAAGTTTCAAGCAAATCGACCTAGCGGTTTCAGAGGAGAAGTTGTTTGAAAAATGTTCACGACGCCGGACGACGATGGACGACGGACGGCAAGTGATAAGTTTAGCTCCCTTCGGTGAGCTAAAAAGTTAAAAAATTTATAGTAATTTATATATTTTTTATACTTACCAATGACCCAGACATAGCTGGTGCTAACTCTTAAAATATAGGGCCAAACACAAATTTTGCCCCCCAATCCCCAAAATTGGCATCTAAAACTAAAGAAAACATGTCCTGAAAGGCCCTCCACCCTTCGCCCCTACTGCGCATGCGCAGTGTCAAGGACGTTCCGAAATTGGCGCCATTAATCATTCTAATAACCAGTGCCTGGTAAGCGCTATGTACTCAGCGGGGAGGCAAGAGTTCCCAACTCCTGGGAGGGCCATCCCCGTCTGGGTCATTGGTAAGTATAAAAAATATATAAATTACTATAAATTTTTTAACATTTTTATACTGTACCAATGACCCAGACATAGCTGAATAGTAAAAAGGCTGGAGGGCCAAGGACATAGAGCAAAATGGAATACGCTCAATAAAATAAAATAGAGTCATCCCCTGTAGGGAAAAGAAGTAATAGGCCTTACATGTATCTTTCTTATTTATGATAAATTAGAAAGATACAACACCTTCCAAAAATTGAGCTTCATACATCCATGTACTCTATTAATATCCAATATAATCCTTATACTAATAATTTTTAAAGTAAGCCAATAATAAAGTAAGTCTAGAGAATAGAGACTCTTATACTCCTAAAAGTGTCTGAGAATTGCATAATCATGTCCGTTGACATATGCAATATTCAAAAGCTATACTTTAAAAACTAAGACTTGAATGAATTTTATAAACTTAAACTTCTCACTAAACAACCATCCCAATAACAGCTCAGAATTACTAACTCCGGAGGAGGTATCCCCTTGTTTTCATAGTAAAAACAGGTGACCCAAGGGAACACCCTCCCCCCCCCCCCCCTTTTTCTTGCCCTGGGTCAAATAGCCCAGAGCGAAGAGGGCAGCCGAACGGAGACACTGCCGAAACAGACAGCCTACCTAGCTATAGTAGCAACTGTTAAGAGAATGACATTCTGAGCAGTAGATAATAGACCTAACAAAAGAGGCCTCAAGAAATTGACTCGATATTTCTAAGATAAAATTCATGAAAGTGGATGGCTGAGCGCAATGAGCGGCCTTCAAAAATCTATAATAGCGACACTATTAAAGTAAGCCCAAGAAGTAGAAGAACTCTTACTTCATGAGCCGAAATCTTAAGCACAACTGCTAAGTCAATGATATACCATAAGCAGCTAGTTAATAGAATCCATTAACAATAAAATGGAGCGTAACGTCCTTCTACTAGACATCAAAGACAGAAGAAGCTTACGCCCTTGTAATAAACAGATATCTGTTTATAAATACATAAACTGTACCCGGAAAGAGTAAAGGCCTATGCCCATACGAAGACGGAAGGACCTTAAAATAATAGGTTCCGGATAATAGGAGCCTAACTCTTATGCAACAATCCAACCTAAATAGTAACGGAAGTATTGATTCCGAAACTATGAAAGTGAAAATCATCCATCGATAGTGCATGAAACTCACTGACTCTACAGTAAAAGAGAAACCAAAAGAATTACTGTCTAAAAGGTCAGAATTTGAAAACTACTGTTTCCAGAGGCTCAAATGATTACTTAGCTAAATAAGAACCGAAGTTAAAATCCGTATAGGAATTTAATCTAAAGATTCTAAGTCTATTTATCAAAAAGTTACTAACTGACTTAGATAAAGAGACAAAAGACTCAATTGTAAACTATCGTAGAGTGCATAGGTATTAGGTAACATAAACCTATAACCTAAATAATAACAGGCTGCAGTAGATCTTGTGAAACAAGTATACTAAAAAATAGCAATGAGTAGTATGGAGGGATCAACAAAATGAACATAATGATCCCTACACCACAACGGAAGAGCCTCCACTTTAGTCGCATAGAATAGCGAAGAAGAGGATCTCCTATAGTAAGAAATCGCGTCCAAAGCTCGTCCAGTACAGTGCTTACAATGCAATACGGACCACACAACGGAATACATGAAGGTTGCGACCTTGCTGGTTGTGATAAAGATGACACGATTTACCCAGTGAAAAAGATCCTCACATAGAGGAAGATTTCACGTTAAGACCCACAGTAGACAAGAGAGTAAATTACTCATGATCTCTGTGAAGATAGAGATGCTATCAACAGAAATGTATTGTGGTTGTTTATCTTAGCAATACCTGCTAAAACAACAGCGCCGGAGGATACGCGTATCCCATCATTTCGTCCTATAGATCAATAGAGCGTTAACAGTATTAGCTCAGAGATCTGGACAAGCCAACACATACGTCTGCAATTGATTAGCAAGCTGTGTCATAAATAAAACATCATTGGGCGCTCCCATAGATAGCAAATCTGATTGAATACTTGTTTGTTGAGAGTCCATTCTGACAGCAACAAGCGACCCGTAAGACAATCAGACGACCCAGAATATGACGGACCAAAACTGAACTTGGTGTACTATAACCAACAGACGGATTCTTTCCATTAAATTGAATAACGGAAACGAAAGAGTGCCTCCCTGGTTCCGGAGATACGCCACTACTGTCGAATTAAAGGACAGGAATTTGGGCATGCGTTTCTGAATAATGTTCATGCAATGACATAAAGCAAGCCTAAAAAACATTATTCCGCGGAAGTTAAACTGATAGCTAAAAGACTGCGGAACCCAAAGACCCTGGCACTTCGAATCCGTAGGGATCAGTATATATCCCAATCTGTTTGACTGGCAACCGTAATAACAGCCACACTCGGGTCCGGCAACTGCGGCGGCACTCTCTGAGTCAACCACCGAATGTTTGCCCCAGTCTGAATCTCTTGTAACACTAGATAGACAAGAGAATGTATAAATCGAGCAATTCATGGATTGCCGGAAAGTTGCCGTCGAAGAGAAGCTCCTCCGAGAACGAAGCGACTCTGAGAGAGTTCTTAACCTTACTATCCACGCGTGTGGATGTAGCTAGGGCTGCGTCACGTCTAACCAACTCCAATCAGCCACTGAAGGGCGGAGTTATACGTGAACAAACTACTGCCCTCAAAAGAAATTACATTGAGAATAATATCCCGTAAATCTTTTCTTGAAGACGTAATGATAACGCCTCAGTAAGGCGGATTACGTATAATAAAGCGTCTAAGTTAAGTCTACTATATATAATGTCGTTCCCAACATTGAAATTGGAAAAGACATAAACGGCGAAAAAGAATATATGCAGTCTTTAATCACACCGTCTAGACGCATAAGAACTCTCGGTATGCCCTGCTCTGCCAAAATAAACTATTTGTAAAAATGATAAAATGGCAGAAATGAGCCACGCGGACAAGAAACTAAACTATCATGCTTAGTAGCAGGCTTGTATATATATATAAATATATAGCGTCGAAAAATAAAACACATGTTGTAATGACAATATTGGACTGCGTCGGTAAGTCAGGGACAATGTCCCTGTACCGATCGAAAAATCCGAGTCCAATGACGCTATAAGTCTCTTATCCAAGATCGCAGCAATGAAGTCCGAAAAATAATCACTGGAAGAAATGCCAGAAGATATGAAAGGCATCTTCCGATACTACTAAAGGGAAAACTCGAAATCTTTCGAATCCCTTTCGCCATCCTGTCGGACCCTATAAAGCGTTCGGTCGTCCGTAGCTGATGCAACCGCGGACCGCACCGACCCAGCGCCGTCGGATAATTCCTGATTCGACCGAGAAACTGTCAACTGCTGGGATGCTGCGAAACAACTGTGCTAACTCGGATAGCACGTCCGTCACTGAGGCCTGAGGAGAAGCGGTCTTACGATGCATTGCCGCAGGAAGCTCCGAGATCGTTACCCCGTGCATACTTCCAATATGCGAGCGAACGGAGTGTATAGGCCTCGTGTCCCTTGGCTACCGGATGGCGCGACCTATTCACCGTGGAATCACTGAATGCCGAAACTGATCGGATACTCGAGGTCACGTAGCCAATGTGCGGTCGTGTGCCCTGCTGTGAGGATGAGGAAGCATTAAAGACAGTCTCTCGGACTGTCAATATAACGGAGCGTCCCGAGCAACGGACATATGCTCCGAATGTAAAATATCTGAACCACAACATGCGGTCCCCTATGTTGTTGGCTTCCTCCGATCTGTCCTCAATCTGCCGTCACTGGGTGAGTACTAAAGTAATTAAAGTGCTCGCATCACCCAAATCTCCTTCCTAGACCGCAACGGACGAACCCGGCAGCCGAACCATTCGATGAATGTACGCTACACCGGGTGAGCTAGCGAATGTCACTCCGTAAGCGATAGACATATTCCATGAGCACTTATTGCCGCTAACTCTTCATTAACTATGACGACAGAGGCACACTTTGAAAGACATCTCCATAACTCTTCGAACAAGAAACCAGAAATGCTTGGATAGCAAGCATAAAATAATATATATAGCGTCGTTCAATAATTCGAAAGTTTGTGTGACATTATTGGACTATGTCGGAACTGAGGGACGATGTCCCTGAACCGAACCAAAAATTTCTAAGTCCACCGACGCTATCAGTTTCTTATCCGGCATCGCAGCATATGTTGTTCCGAAAGGGAAAGCTTGAAATCCTCCGAATCCCTTTCGGTATCCCGTCGGACCGGATGAAACTTTCGGACGTCCGTACCCGCTTCCGCGGAGCGTCCCGACCCAGCATCGTCGGATAAAATATATGCGACAGATTCAGTTGATGCTGGGATGCTGCGATAAACTGTGCTATTAAGGAAAGCACGTCCGTTCCCGAGGCCTGTGCAGTAGCGGACTTACGATGCATTGCCGCTGGAAGCTCCGTGTACGTTGACTCCCGCACACTTCCTATGCGAACGTCCGGAGTCTGCAGGCCTCGAGTCCCCGGCTACCGACCCAGCGCTGTCGGATAATTCTCGATCCGACACCGTTTCTGTCGGCTGCTGGGATGCTGCGATAAGCTGTGCTATGTGCACAAGAATGTCCGGCGTCGAGACCTGCGGAGGCGCAGTCTATCGCTGCTTCGCCGAGGGCAGCTCCGCATCAGATGGCTCCCGCATACTTTTTCTATGCGAACGTCCGGAGTCCATCGGTCTCGAATCCCTGGCTGCCGGATGGTGTGACCTGGTCGCCGAAGAATCCTTGATCGGCGAAGCTGGTAATATATCGGCGGTCACGCAGCCAAGGTGCGGTCGTGTGCGCTGACGAGAAGAGGAAGCCTTAGCAGTCTCAGCGGACTGCCTATACAACGGAGCGTCCCGAGCGACGGACGTATGCTCCGCTAGCGACACATTTGTACCACAACATCTGGGGCCAGATGTTGTTGAACGAGAGAGGGGCTTCTCTCGCTTGCCGTCCGGATGGACCGGAACGAGCTATGAACCGGACTAAAAGGCTTCCTCCGTTCTCCCTCCGATCCGCCGTCACTGGGTGTGCATTAAGTTAATTTTATAGTGCTCGCATCACCCCAAAATTCCTTCTAGACCGCAACGGACGAACCCGGCTGCCGAACCATTCGGTGAATGGACGCTACACCGGGCGAGCTAGCGGACGTCAAAGGCCGTCGAACCTACTAGGGTCCTCTTAGGCAATTGGCGTATTACATGAGCACTTTTCCGCTAGCCCTTCATTAATTGTGACGACGGAGGCACACTGTTGGAAGACATCACAGATACATCACCCTAATCTTGATCGTCTGAAATAGAAATTGATAAAGTAGAGTGACCCTGCGGGGAAAGGACCGGAGTGTCCAAATCCCCAACAACATACCGTGACATACGCTTCCCATATTGTCATCGAAATCATACGATACAGAACAGGAGTTAATGCGAGTACACTGACCACATATAGAATGATAATAAGGTCAGAGGAAGACTTCCTCTTAAAACAATTGATCAATATCCTTTCAATGTGAAAAGAAAACAAGTCCTGGTACTCACACTAACCCCTGGCAATCAAAATACATAATAATAATATGATCCATTAATATAGAAAAAATAATTGAAATCAAAATATTTTTTCAGAACAGCCCAAGTTTCTGAAAAGTAACGTTGAGCCCCAATGGATCCCAAGCCTAAGTGTGGACAAAAATTTTAAAAATATTTTAAACAATTTATTCAACACTTACGAACAATAATAATGTATCTAGTTATGATTAAAATAACATAAAGATATTATTATTTAGAAATCCCCCCCTCACACAGAGGGCTGTTGTAAATGTAAACAATGAGTGTAAAAACACTAAAATAAGACTCCAGGCACCCAGGCCCGAAATCAGTTACCAAAAATACACTATCTGATGCAAAACAGAGACTTCCAGGGAAGAAACTGCAGAACATCAGATGGTAGATGCAGAACACAACGCCTAACCACCCGTAGGTGAAGACGTAAACATGGGGAAAGAACAGAATTCATTCTGTTATTCAGCTAAAGCTCCCAAGAAATTTTAGTAATAATAATTACAGAAACTATGCCAAAAGCATGGGAGAATAGCAAGGGGGAACTTAAAGGACAGGGAGAGAGGAAAACACTTGAAAAAACAGTGTAACTAAATAATCAGAATGACAACAAAATGGCTGCTGCCTTGAAAATAGGTAACTTAACATAATTTCATTAAAAAATTTTAAGTTACAGCCCTGATAATATTCTGTCACACATTCTTTTCCTCTCCTCCTTTTCTATCCTCCTTAGAATCACCATTTCACTAATATTTATGTGTCTGGCATCATTTAAACTGAGATTTAAAAGCACAAAGATCAGTCAGATGTTAACTGATGAAGGGCCAAACTTAGAATGATTAATGGCGCCAATTTCGGAACGTCCTTGACACTGCGCATGCGCAGTAGGGGCGAAGGGTGGAGGGCCTTTCAGGACATGTTTTCTTTAGTTTTAGATGCAAATTTTGGGGATTGGGGGGCAAAATTTGTGTTTGGCCCTATATTTTAAGAGTTAGCACCAGCTATGTCTGGGTCATTGGTACAGTATAAAAATACTAATTTCTGGATTTTCTAAGTCCCACCTGAACCCCAAATTTTCAGTGTAAAAAAACAATTTTTTTTTGTCTTAAAATTTAACAAAATGCATAAAAAAACAACAAATTTTTTTTTTAGGATTTTGGTCCAAAATTTCTATGTCCGGAACGGGACCCCAAATTTTCAGCCTAAATATGAATCCAGGGACTTGCCTTGAACAACTTGAATCTCAATGCCCAAGGTCACAATGCGGGTCGTCACGGACAGGGATCGAACTCAGGATCTCTAGCATAGAAGTCCAACAGTTTACCACTGAGCCACCGTGCTCCCATTTACAATGTGATAAAAGTTTGCAAGTGTTTCTTCTGCTATTGTGAAGAATAAAAAATACTTTCCGAGTGAATATATGGTGCTGTGATTCTGAGGAAATCCACTCTCTTCATTCTGTATATGCAGTCAAATATTAATATTTGTTTACGTTATATACATGTACATGTATCCCAGTAGAGGTTAAGAATGATGTTAATAATCTCTATTTACTTGTATAGAATTGTAGAGTTGGGCACGCTGTTTTTCTACAGGGATCAAGTTATGCTAATGGTGCATTTTGATTGGGACAAGAGAGCACTTACTCATCATGCTATTATTTAAAAATAGTGCACAATAGAGTGACAGGACTTCTAGTTTCAACTGTTTTTCTTGATTTCAAGCAGGCCTGGCAATCTAGAAAATCAAGGAGTGCAAAACAATTGCCCTCCTAAGATTGCTTGGGAGTGCAATTGCACCTGAAATTTTCAATTCAAAAACGGGTATGCTATTTTGGTTATATTCACTTCAAGGTTTATATTGTGACTGAAAAATTGTACTACATTCAGCTACATACTGAAAAAATTGGCACACACATCTTCTCACTATTCAAAATGTTGCATTCAATTCTTATGTGACTGTCTTCTACATTCAAAATGTATCGAAATGCAACACAGAATGGGTTATGAATTATTGCAATTCAATGCAATATTGACAAATCGTCCCCTGAGTTTCAATGAGTTCTATGTGCCAGTAGGCACATAGAACACATTGAAACTCAGGGGACGAAATAATAGATTTTAAAGGCAGTCCCAAACAGGTCTGGCATTCCAGAAAATCCATGGGTGCAAAAAATTGCCCTTCTTGAGTTTTTCTAGGCATGCAGCACTCCTGCACTCCTGAAGAATGCCAGGCATGTTCAAGATTCATTTTCATTCTACAACTACACTAGAATGTGGGTGAAACCACTTGTTTCAGTTTAATGACTATATAAACTTCGAAAGGATAATCTGAGTTTTACACCAACCTGTGTGTACAGATGACTATGTCTATGGACAGTTTTGGGATTTCTGGAACATTTTCATACCAAACATATTTGTGACACTGTCGGAAATTCATAAAGTGGAAGATACAAGTACACAGCATTGTCCACAAAATGTCTCTGAAACTGAACCGACATTTGTGCCTAGATAAGAATTTCTGGGTGGGGGCAGGATCTTGAAGAATGAGTCTGAACGATAGATCAATTCTTTTATTTTTTAGCCTCTCAGAAACAAACATGAAACAGAATGATCCTTATTGTGAAATCTCAGACCAAAGATTGTAAAACTAATACGTAGGTTTTCAGTACATTTCAGTGTAGTTCTGATTGCGACTTCTAGCAAAGAAACATGTAAGAGTAAAATGTGCCTAAAAAAATATTGCTTACTTTGATGCATTCTTGGACAGAACCACTCTACCAAACATACCTACAAATATATAAATAACATGTTAATTTAGTAATTAATTTAGTAATATTAATACCTATCTCATGATGTTCCCAATTAGAACTGATTGCTGGCAAAAACTGGCCATGTTAACTATACTTTAGTCTAACCTTTGAAAATCCTTATTTTTAGTGGAATCCCTTCTCTCCCCAACCTCAAAACAAAACAACCCAACTTGGTCCTTTATGACCATTTTCATGCAAATTTACAGAAATAAAATTTCAGCATCTGGGGCATGAATTCGCTGAAATCGGCGAATTTGCTAAAAAGTTAAAAACTTTATAGTAATTTCTATATTTTTTATACTTACCAATGACCCAGAATTAGCTTGTGCAAACTCATTAAATTCAGGGGCAAACCAAATTTTGCACCCCCCCCCCAATCCCCAAAATTTGCATCAAAAACCAAAAAAATAGATGTCCTGGTACGTCCTCCATACTTTTACTGTACTGCGCATGTGCAGTGTCAAGGAGGTCTCGAAATTCCCGCGAAAAAGTCATTCTTACGACCAGTGCCTGGTAAGTGTTATGTACGCAGAGGGGAGGCAAGAGTTCCCAACTCCTGGGAGGGCCATCCCCGTCTGGGTCATTGGTAAGTATAAAAAATATATAAATTACTATAAATTTTTTAACATTTTTATACTGTACCAATGACCCACTCTAAGCTGAATAGAAAAAAGGCTGGAGGGCCTAGGACATAAAGGAAAATCCAATAGGCTCAATTATATATAACAGAATTATCCCCTCAAGGAGAAAAGGAGAGATAGGATTTATATGTATCTTTCTTATTTTTATGAAAAAAGAAAGACACAAAACCATTCCGTAATTGAGCACAAATACATCAATGATCTCTATTAATATCCAGTATAACCCTTTATACTAATTATTTTTAAAGGTAAGTCAATAAATAAAGACAGTCCAGAGAAATCAGACTCTTTATACTCATTAAAAATGTCCGAGGATTGTATATTAACGCTCGTTTGACACGTGACATATACAAATGCTTCACACCGAGCTACACTTTAAAAATATTACATGACATGAGTAAACATTAGCTTTACACTTTAAAACCATCCCGGTACCGACTCGGAATTACTGACTCTGGGGGAGGTATTCCCTTGCTTTTCACTTTAAAGCAGGTGACCTAAGGGAACCCCCCCCCCTTCCCCTTGCCCTGGGCCAAATACCCCAGAGCGAAGAGGGCAGCAGGACAGAGTCACTGCCGGAACAGAAAGCCTACATAACTATAGTTGCAACTGTTTAGTGGACGATATTCTGAGCAACAGATAACAGACCTACACAATGTAGATCTCCAGAAATGGACTCAATATTTCTAAGATAAAAATTAGTGAAAGTGGAAGGCTGAGACCAATATGCAGCCTTCATTAAATCTGTAACAGCAACACTATTAGCATAAGCCCAAGATGTTGATAGAGCTCTTACTTTATGAGCCGAAATCTTGAGAGCAGACTGCTGAGAAGAAGATAACTTTTCATAAGCAGTATGTACAGTTAATTGAATCCATCTAGCAATAGAATGAACCATAATGTCCTTTCTATTACGCATCAAAGACAAAAAGAAACGCTTACGTCCCTTTCTAATAAACTCAGACCTACGTTTATAAATACGTATTGCTCTAAGAGGACAGAGTAAAGGCCTACGTCCACCTGAAGACGGAAGGGCCCTAACAACAATAGCTAAAGATACTTATTAGGAGGCTGATTCTTAGCCAAAAATCCAACATTAGTAGTAAAAGTAATAGTATTACCAACACTACGATAGTGAGAATCATCTACCGATAAAGCAAGAAGCTCACTAACTCTTCTGGCAGAAGAGAAGGCTAAGAGAAAAGCTGTCTTGTATGTTAAGAATTTGAAATCCACTGTATCAAGAGGCTCAAAAGGTGCTTCTTTTAGCTTAAGAAGAACCCATGCTAAATTCCATTTCGGAATTAATCTAAGAGTTCTAGGTCTATTTATCGAAAAATTTCTAAGTAATTTAGATAAAGAGACATTAGAACCAATCATTAATGTATCATGGTGAGCATAGGTATCAAATAACATAGACCTATAACCCTTGATAGTAACAAGCTGCAGTTTGATCTCGTCAAACAAATAGACCAGGAAATTAGCAATGTCAAGAATGGTGGGATCATATACAGTAGAACCTGTCTTGAGAGACCACCCTTTTTGCCAGGCAAAATTGGTCTTTCAAAACAGGTGGTCTTTCATGACAGGTCCATCAGAGTAAAACAACCAAATGGTACATGGTCACAGCGGTCTCTCAAGACAGGTGGTCTCTCATGACAGTGGTCTCTCAAAACAGGTTTTACTGTACATCCACCGAGTGATCCCTACACCACTGGCGAAAGACCTTCCACTTAGCAGCATAATTTAGCGAAGAGGAGGTCCTCCTGCAGTTAGAAATTGCGTCCACTGCTCGTCCTGTAAAACGCTTACTGTGCAAGAAGGACCGCACAATGGAAATACGTGAAGGTTGAGACCTTGCGGATTGTGGTGAAGCATGAGCAATTTTCCCTGCGACAGAAGATCCTCCCGTGGAGGAAGCTTCCGCGGCATGTCCCACAACAGACACCTGAGTAGATTTATCCACGGTCTCTGTGGTGACAGAGATGCTAACAACAGAATCTCGCAGTGGGATTGCTTTATCTTGAGCAATATCTGCTGAATTAGCGGCGCTGGAGGATATGCGTATCCTATTATCCCATCCCACAGGATCGATAGAGCGTCTACTGCAAACGCCCGAGGATCCGGACATGGGGACACGTAAGTCTGCAACTGATTGTTGAGATGCGTCACAAACAAATCTATCACTGGTCGCTCCCATTGGTAGCAAATCTGATTGAAAACCTGTTTGTTGAGAGTCCATTCCGATGGCAACAGGCGACCCTTCCGTGAAAGGGAGTCTGTTAACACATTCAGACGACCCGGAATATGACGGACCGATAGTAGAACCTGATGTTCCAGTACAAACAGAAGGATTCTTTCCGTTAGATTGAACAACAGAATGCAATGAGTGCCTCCCTGATTCCGAATATACGCCACTAGCGTCGTATTGTCGGACAAAATTTGAACGCGTGTGTTCTGAATAACGTCCATCCAATGACGCAACGCAAACCAAATTGACATCATTTCCTTGATATTTATGTGCTTGCCTAAGAATTGAGGATCCCAAAGACCCTGGCACCTCGAATCCGACGGGCATAGTGTCGCGCCCCAACCTGTTTGACTGGCATCCGTCATGATAGTAAAACTCGGATCCGGCAATTGCAGTGGAACTCCCTGAGTTAACCACTGAATGTCTGCCCAGGTCTGAATCTCTTGTTTCACTAGGTCTGACAAGAGGATGTCCGCATCGAGCGAATGAGTCTTCACTTTCCAATTCTGAGTCAGAAAGATTTGGAGAGGACGAGTGCGTAGCCGCACCACTGGAATGAGATCCCCGGCAGCTCTGCACAGACCTATCAGTCTCATGAAATCTCTCGCTGTAACCTTCTCTGAGTTTAGACAATAGGGAGCATAACAACTGACTAATTTCGCTCTGGTTAACGGCAGACGAACAAGATTGTTGTGCGTCTCGAAGCTCATCCCCAGGTGGGTGAATGACTTGGATGGCACCAGATCCGACTTCTGTTCGTTTACTATAAAACCGAGATGTCGGAGCAATAGTAGAAGATTCTGCACATCGTTCTGAAGCGTTAACTCGTTGCCGTACCTCTGAAGAATATCGTCCAGGTAGGCCGACGTTACCGCAGACGAATGAGCTCGGAAGCAAGTCATGACCGAGTTCATTATCCGAGTGAAAGCCCAGGGCACTAGATTCAGACTGAAGCACATCGCACGGAACTGATATACACCCCCTAGGACAGCGAACCGAAGATACTTTCTGAACGCCGGATCTACCATGACGTGAAATTACATCATTTTCACCCATTAACGTACACAACTTGGGGAAGTCGGTGAAAGGTCTTTCATTGTCTGCAATATACCATGCAACATTCATAATGGTCACACACTGCTTGATTGCGGCCTATTTCCCAAAACTAAACGTTTTTTCTAAAGTTGATTGATCAGCAGGGATTTTTTTCGTGGTTTTTTTTCAAGATCTAATGCCTTGTTGTGACAATTACTTGTTAAATGTCATTTTAAATTTGGCAATAATAAATGCATAGTCCCGAGTTCACCATAACTTTTCACATCAGATGCAATTCGACCATGACAAGTTGTCACGATGGTCTTACAATGCTTCAAGCGTAATTGGCAGATGGCCTTTATAATTTTCAACCCAGATTCATTTTTGGTGAAAATGAAACTTTCTTTGACTTCGTTTGGCCACAATTCAAAAGAAGCAGCTGATATTGGCTTTCCCTTTTTCTCGTTATCCTCACTTGATGTCATGTTGAGTGTGAAGTGATATGAAGGTGCTAAACAATAACAATAACAATACCGTACTGGTAGTAATAGCAACAGTGAACCAGAGTTTCTACAAACAGCGGATAAAAAAGTGGCCCCACCAACTCGCCCTTGTTGAAATTAAGTTTACACTTTCAATTTCGATGTTACTTCATCATCTGATCACGTCAACACCTGGTTACTTTATCACCGAGGCATTCGGTACTTCTTTGGCCGTTTCGGACTTTTATGGTCATTTCGCCATGTGGTGTGTTTTTTTTTTACTATAAACGGGGGACGAAATGACTTGGGAAACATGGCCGTAATTCTATTACGCAGGAATGGTGCAGTTTTTAAAAGTCTACCAGTTCTACTCCACTTCCAGTTCAGTTGTGTTCAACCAAATATGTCACAATTCTGTAAACAATACATTCGAACTTACTAACTGGTATTGTCATTGAGATCGAGTTTTCAGTTTGCGAATGCAACTTAGGTCAAAAAGGTAAAAATAAAACTCAAAAATATAAGATTTATACATTGGGATACACGGGAATCCATTTGGATTCCCGCTGGTTGTGTTTACGGGAATATTACGAGAATCGGATTCCCAGATTCCCGTCGAAAAACGAGCCCTGTCCTGGCATTAATGAAAGGCAGATTCAGAGCATTAGCCGATAGGAAGGCTGACTTGCCAGATTTACCAGCAAGTTTATTGATAGCGTCATTCAAAAGTTCAAATGTCCGTGAGACATTCCTGGACTGAGACGGAAACTCTGGGACGGTGTCCCTAAACCAATTAAAAAATTTGGTGCCCAGTGGCACTATAAGCCTCCTATCAGGCTGAGCAGCATCTTGGTCCGCTGGAACAACATCAGGAAGAAAATGCCGGATTAACTCAACGGCGATTTTGTGTTGTTCCGAAAGGGAGAACTCCAATTCATCCATATCCCTTTCACCATCCTGACGGACCTCCTGGATATCTTGGTCGTCCGCTCCCGATCCAGCTGCGGAACGTACCGACCCAGCATCATCAGATTCTTCCTGCTCTGATAGGGCTTCTGCCGGATGCTAGGATGCTGCTATGATTTGTGATATCTGTGATAGCACGTCCGTTAACGAGGCCTGCAGAGCTGCGGTCTTGCGTGATTTAGCCGCAGGAAGCTCCGTGGACGTTGTCTCTTGCATACTTCTCTTATGCAAACATCCAGATGAAGGTGGCCTCGAATCCTTGGCTCCCGGATGGCATGACCTGGCTGTCGAGGAATCTCTGGAAGGCGATGCCGGCTGGATATCGGTGGTCACGTAGCCATGGTGCGGTCGAGTACGCTGACGAGAGGAGGAAGAAGCCCTTGATACAGCCTCTCCAGACTGTTTATACACCGGAGCGGCCCGAGGGGTGGACGTAAGCTCCGACTGAGGAACGTTTTGTACAACAACATCCGGATATTGTTGTACGAAAGAGAGACCTCTCTCGCTCGCAGCCTGTGAGGAGCTGGACGAGCTAGGAGCCGAACCCAAAGGCTTCTTCCATCCTAAACCAAGATCTGTCGTCACTGGGTGTGCCTGAGGAATGTTTATAGTGCTCGCAACACCCTTAATTCTTTCCTGGACCGCAACGGACAAACCCGGGTGCTGTACCATTCGGTAAATAGATGCGACACCGCGCGAGCTAGCGGACGTAGACGCAAACGCCGTCGACCTTACGGAGGGCCTCTTAGGCAATTGCCGTATATCAATGAGCACTTTTGCCGCTAGCTCTTCTCTGGATTGTGACGACGGATGCGCACTGGAAGACAACATCACGATAACATCACCCAATTCTTGTTCCTCTGAAAAAGAGAGTGAAAAACTTGAGTGACCTTGCGGAGAGAGGACCGGCATGTCTTGCTCCCCACTAACAATATACCGTGACAAACGTGTCATCCCATTTGGAACATATAGAACAAGGCTTAGTGCGAGTACACTGACTACAATTAATGCAGAAATCATGAGAATCAGAGAAAGATTTCCTTCCATTATAATTTGAACAATAATCTTTCATTGTGAAAATAATCAATCACAGTACCTGCAATAAACCTTGCAAACAAAGATACATAGTATAAAAATCCATTATAATAACATGAAATGAAAGTGTCAATCACACTGTAGCTCAACTTGTCAAGACAAAGACATGCATGTGTAGTATGTGACACAGCAATGACAAACATCTAGGTAATGACCTGATAACAAAGGTACATATAAAGTATTGTAACGGTCTGTACATAAATACTGACCGTTGCCTGTAACAAATGGAAAAGGTAAAGTATTGTAAAGGTGGGTAACAGACAGATGCTAAACTAGAAAAGAAAACTTTGAGTCCCAGAGTGGGTCTGACTGAACCCCAAAATAGTTGTTCTCATAGCACAGTGATAACAAAGGCATCCCAAAACACACTTGTTCCTGTCCCAAGGTGAAAACAAAGGTACCCAAGAAGTTTTGTGAAGATCAATTCATAAATACGAGCTGTATAGTACTTGTGACAAAAAACTGATTGGACCTAATTTTGGTACAAAATGGCCACTGGTAGCCATCTTGAATTTTGGACAGTACCCAGAAACACTCATTCTCGTCCCAAGGTGATAACAAAGGTACCCAAGAAGTTTTGTGAAGATCGGTTCATAAATACAGCCTCTACCCTGAGCCGTATTGACATGTGTGCTCACATTGTGTAAGTAGCACTGAATAAATCAAAGTTCATCTAATTTGCATAATTTCTGCATGAAAAAAAAAACCCTTATAATATGTGATGTATTCCATTTTACTAAACATTCATACAAAAATTTATTCAAATCAGAACTTTCATACAGAAGTTCTGTACAAAAGACTGATTGCACTAATTTTGGTACAAAATGGCTGCTGGTGGCCATCTTGAATTTCGGACCACACCCAAAAACACTCGCTCTCATCCCACGGTGATAACAAAGGTACCCAAGAAGTTTCGTAAAGATTGGTTCATAAATATGGCCTCTAGTCTGAGCTGTATAGAAGTTGTGTACAAAAAACTGATTAGACCTAATTTCGGTACAAAATGGCCACTGGCAGCCATCTTGAATTTTAGACCGCACCCAGAAACACTCGTTCTCGTCCCAAGGTGATAACAAAGGTACCCAAGACATTTCGTGAAGATGAGTTCATAAATACAGACTCTAGTCTGAGCCATATTGACATGTGTACTTACTGTGTGGAAGTCGCATTGAAAAAATCAAAGTTCATCTAATTTGCATAATTTCTGCATGAGGTCTCTCATGTGATGTATCCCATGGTACTAAACATTCACACAAAAAATTATTCAAATCAGCACTTTCATATGGAAGTTCTGTGCAAAAATCTGATTGCACCTAATTTTGTACAAAATGGCTGCCATCGGCCATCTTGAATTTCGGACCGGACCCAAAAACACTCGTTCTCGTCCCACGGAGATACCAAAGGTACCCAAGAAGTTTCGTAAAGATCGGTTCATAAATACGGCCTCTAGCCCGAGCCGTATTGGCATTTGCACTTACAGTGCTGAAAGTAACACCAAAAACATCAAAATTAGTCTAATTTGCACAATTTACGCACGAGAAAAAAACCCGTATTATATGTGATGTATCCCATGGTACTAAACATTCATACAAAAAATTATTCAAATCAAGAGCTTTCATATGGAAGTTCTGTACAAAAAACAGATTTCTGCATCATCGGTACAAAATGGCAACTGGCAGCCATCTTGAATTTCGGACCGCACCCAAAAACACTCGTTCTCGTCCCACGGTCATAACAAAGGTACCCAAGAAGTTTCGTAAAGATCGGTTCATAAATACGGCCTCTAGCCCGAGCCATAGCAGCTTGGCACTTCCAGCTCTGAAAGTAACACTAAATAAATCAAAGTCAGTCTAATTTGCATAATTTACGCACGAGAAAAAAACCCGTATTATATGTGATGTATCCCATGGTACTAAACATTTATACAAAACTTTATTCAAATCAGAACTTTCATACAGAAGTTCTGTACAAAAAACTGATTTTTGCATCATCGGTACAAAATGGCCACTGGCAGCCATCTTGAATTTCGGACCACACCTGAAAACACTCGTTCCCGTCCCAGGGTCATAACAAAGGTACACAAGAAGTTTCGTAAAGATCGGTTCATAAATACGACCTCTAGCCCGAGCCATAGCCAATTGTTGACGTACGGACAGACGGACAGACGGACTACGGGCCATGACAATAGCTCAAATTTGACTTCGTCAAAGTTGAGCTAAAAACAATTCAAAAAGAAAAAAATTTTTGAAAATTTTTTTTCAGAAGAGCCCAAGTTCCCAAAGGGAACCCAGAGCCCAAATGGATCCCAAAAAAACCTAAGTGTGGACAAAAATTTTAAATCATTCTGAAAAAATTAATGCAACACTTACGGACAATATTAATGTATCTTTATATGAATAATCAAGGCAGAAGACAAGGAATCACTTATCAGAAGCAACCGTTGTCAACATAAACAAACAGTGTAAACAAACCAGAAAACTGACTCCAGGCAGGGACCAGCCGTGAGGGCGACTAGGGCGATTAAGTCGCCCTTCTAAGCCCAAAGTCGCCTAGAAAAATAGTCGGGGCGATTACAAGTCGCCCTCTAAAAATTGGCCAAAATGAGAAAAGGCTGAACTGAGTGATGCGAGGTTTACATGAAAACGAGTATTTTCAAAAATCGAATGTGCTCGAGTGTGATAAATGGGCATTTTAATTCGTCAAATAAACGTCCATTTATTTGAAATCACACGACAAGCAATTGTCCATTGTCGCTTTTGGCGGATTTTTTTATTTCTATTTTGTTGCGTTCCAGTCGGAGCTTAAAGTGTCGAAACGAAAATAGGTGACTTACGCGACTCAACAAAACAACCCAGTTTGAAAGTAGGTTACGTCGCTTAGGAAGCCGAAAATGTATACACAACGGACGTATTTTATAACACATTATTTTCATTTTGATCTGCTGACGACTGTTAACTGTTGGGCTGTCTATTTCCAGAAAAACACGAATGGAATTGAAACACATGAAAAAAAAGCTTTAGTGATGTCAAGAAAAGCTTTGTACAGGACACAAGTATGCATGTGGACGATCTTGAAAAAGGGTCCTCCTAAACATCGGAATGACATGAAATGATGCGGAATGACACCGGAATGCCATAAAAATGATGCGGAATGACATTTCTTTTACAAAATACTCGACCCCAGAATGTATTTTGTTTATTAACTAACAAAGTACTTCCCAAGCAACCTTCTTACATCTGGTCCTGTTCACACTTTCAGACTTAGGAAATTATTAGCTTAGTAGACTTTGTTGAAAGGCAACCACAGGAGGGTGATGGGGGATTGGCACGAAGAAGAGTTGAGGGGTCATGAAGGAGAAGGTAGCAGTGGGGGATTTTCAGTCAATAATTACATTGTGATTTTTTAATCTGGCACAGATGCATCATAGACAACTGGACCTGGATTATTTGTACATTAATGGAGGGCCATAAATTGAAAATATGAAGGGGCGGCGGGGGTGGTACATGAATATTCTTAATTTTCCCCACTTGCCTATGAAGTCTCCCTACATGACTCCGCAGTCTCCCTATTTTTTCTGGAGGGAGACTTGAAGTCTCCCTAAAATTCCCCCCTAGGCTGGTCCCTGACTCCAGGCAATGGTAAATATGGCCCAGTAATCAGTGTCCAATTTAAACACTATCTGATGCTAAACAGAGCCTTCCCCAGAAGAGACTGCAGCATCAGATGGTAGATGCAGACCTAAATGCCTAAACACCCCTTGGGTGAGGACGTAAACATGGGGACAGAACAGAAAAAGATTCTGCAACCAAGCCAAAACTCCCCAAAAATTTTTAGTAAGGCCATACAAAGTTGACTGTCTGTTTCTCATGCCATTTTTTCCAAAAAAGCATGTGGGCGGGCGGTTTTTTTTTTTTCTTTTTATTTTCTCCCCGAGAGGTTGTTTGTGGTAATTTGACCCCCACCCAAACGCCTGGTGGACCACGCAAAATTTCGCAAATATATTGGTTATTCACCACAGGGGTGTTGGGTCGTAAATGAAGTGGGGTTTGAATGTTTGTTTTTTCAGTGAAACGTGAAAATTATAACACAGGACGAAAGTCACGAAACGCCTCGTGGGTGAAACGTCTCGGGTTGAAACGTCTCTGGGACAAATCAAATGTCGAAGTGCCAACTTTCAGAGATTTATTTTACGAAAAAAAAAAAAAATCCTTTCACAACCTGCCTAATAAAATCGTGAATCGCAATTTTTCCCCATTATATTCAAAATTATCACAACCCATTTGAACAGGCAGTTCATCCATAAATCATATTTTGTTTAAATCTGAAAATGAAATACAAAACGAATGTTTGCGTGTTTTTATTAACCAACTCGACCGCACATACCTGCCTATATGTGATTTATTTTCAATTATGACTGTTACTTTTATATCAAGCAACGGTTACTATTAGTTATCCAATTATCCTGCATCTCAAATGCATTTATTTAAATTAACTGGGAAACTCATAACGGTTTCAATTAACAGTACACAAATTCCCAATGACGGCCATTTACAATACAAATGTTACTAAAAATAAATGCCAGGAGACTGTGTTCCATTCAACATAGCACCTGACTTTGCAGACTTTCTGAGGGTTGGGGCGAGGGCAATTCCACGCAAGGTAGGACATGACAGGTGAAAATTATAATTGGCTATATCCATTATAAATTGCTTGATTTGTGTAGCCAATATATCAAAGTTAACTGAAATAACAAAATTTACCGTGAGTTTGTAAGTATTTCTGAAATTTTTAAAAATTATTTGAGGCTATACATTTTAAAGTGTGTTATAACTACACCATGGATGTTATTTGCAAAAGAAGTATTCATGTTTTTAGATTGATTAGACTCTTATTTCATGATGTTTATTGAAGAATAAGGTTGTGTGATAATTATTTAGAAGTCTGGATCATTATTCAAACAAACATATTAATACTCCATTCTTCTGAAGTTATAGGTGTTTACAATGTTACGTCAGTCACGATAAAGTACCTTACATTGATGCCATAGAGATAGATATGAACAGAAACCAATGGCATTGTAAAATCTCCTCCTTCATTACAGTTGAAATAAATTGAGCAAATTATTATTTGACTTTATGAGATAGAACATAAATATTTTGGCCATTGAAAAATGTCACGTCAGGCACGCGTTACGTCAGTCACAGACTGTTACGTCAGTGACATTGTGAAATTTTCGCAGACTGCACATGTATTAATTATACAAGACCCTAATTTTGTACAAATTCATTTTTAGCTCAACTTTGGCGAAGCCAAATTTGAGCTTATGCCATGGCCAGTCATCCGTCAACAATTCAATACTGCTCGGGCTAGAGGCCATATTTATGACCCAATCTTTACGAAACTTCTTAGGTACCTTTGTTATGACCGTGCGACGAGAACGAGTGTTTTTGGGCCCAATCCGAAATTCAAGTTGGCCGCTGGTGGCCATTTTGTACAGACTTAAGTGAAATCAGATTGTTGCGCAGAACTTCCGTATGAAAGCGCTGATTTGAATAATTTTTTGTATGAATGTTTAGTACCATGGGATACATCACATATAATACAGGTTTTTTTCTCGTACGTAAATTATGCAAATTAGACTAACTTTGATGTATTTAGTGTTACTTTCAGCACTGTAAGTGCAAATGCCAATACGGCTCGAGCTAGAGGCTGTATTTATAAACCGATCTTTATGAAACTTCTTGGGTACCTTTGGTATCACTGTGGGATGAGAACGAGTGTTTTTGGGTGCGGTCCAAAATTCAAGATGGCCGATGGCAGCCATTTTGTACAAAATTAGGTAGAGGTGAGCCGATTATCGGTATCGGTTATCGGATCGGACCGATAAGTGAATTATCAGCCTGATATCAGTATCGGCAAATTTGATCCTTCTGCCGATATTTGCAACTGATATTTTTCAAGAGCAACTGAAAATAGTCATAAATTTTTTACCGTTTTTTATGTGACCAACTTGGACGGAAATAAAAAAAATCGTGCACCTAACGTTTTGTAAAGTTAAAAACCGGTGGAAACAATTTGATAACAAGTTTAAAAAAACAACGGTACTTAATGCTTTGAAGCATCAAACATGAAAACTTGCATGAAAAAAAATGAAACTGCACCCAATCACGAAATAATAATAATAAAAAGCCCTTCATGATTCATCATCGAAGTGTTCGTGGAACATCCGGGAAACACATTTTTAACCCAGCTTCAGTGTGGTCATCTGACCCAGTTAATGATTATGTAAACAAGTGCTAACACCCAAACGAACTTGGCCCTTAGACCAACTCGACCAAAAGAAAGCCAGCACATTACGAAGTCTATCCAGCAAAGAATTATGTCCACACGAGGACGAGGTGGACCTGTTAGAGAACTCTGTCAAAAACGAAATAATCAAAATTCCCTCATGCGTAGGACGCTAATTAGTGAAGCAAGCCGTGTGTTGTGTTGATTCGTCCGTCAAAAATGCTTCCCCGAATTTGCATATTATGTTTTGTGTTGAGTTATTTACCTCGGTTTGCTGAAAATATACCTTGAATAAAAATTAAGCAGCTAATGTCGGTGTGTGTAGCTAGCTTGAATTGTGAAGATAAGAAAGTGCGACGTTGGTTATGTCACGAAAACATGTCTTTTTTTCAGCTGCAGCTGTGCACATGTCCGCATTGTGTTTCTGACACAGTGCCAAATTTACTCATTTTAATAAATAATATTCTTCCAATTACGGTTAGTTTATATGAAAACGAGCCATAAATTTAATAGTAATACAGTTCCATCTCACCCGTTTCGCATCTTGATGAAATATGTACATGTATGCGTAAATAAAGGGGGTTGACCTGCTGCATATTGCGCCAAGCACGACGTGAAGTATGGAAGCCAACGCTGGACACCAGATTCAGTATTAATGGCACCCCATTTTATCAACTGGAACAGTTAGGCCTAAATGATGTATTTCTTTTTTGCTTAAGTTTGGACAGCACCCAAGAACAGGTAAGGCTGAAGGACCGAACTTGTCCTGCAGTTTCCCAATCACATGTGTAAATCTTTCTCACTCAAGCTCACTGTTGATCTGGCTGCAAACGCATCAGGTCAGTGGAAGCAGCTGCCCCTCCCCCCCCCCCCCCCACACACATCTTCAGCCGATGGGGGTGAGCAGGTGAAAGCCTGAAAGGATTACCCTTTTTCAAATTATGCAAAAATGGTTTATTTGCGAGACTGAAAAAATATGAAATGACTTTTTGTCATAGGTCTGCTCCCTCCCCCCCCCCCCCCCCCCCCCCCCTCTAAACAGGAGGCTGCTGTACACTGGGTATCTACAAATGAAAATAATTTTCAAGGTATTCACATGAACCTTTTTCTCTGAATCGGTGATGGAACAGCTGAGTATGCTTCTTTACTCAGTTTGGTTACCACATGAAATTATTTTGACCTTGTCATAATAATTCCATGTGGTAATCAAACTTCGTAAAGATGCATTCCGACTCAAATGGATGATTGAGCCCTAGAAATTTGCCACGGCTATTGGCAACCGTATCCACAAATGAAAATTTATTTGCAAGTTATTCACTTTAACCTTTTTTTTTATTTTGGGGAGGGGGGGGGGGGGGGGGGGGGCATTTACAGATGCCGCATGTACTACAGCTGTCCTTATACCCCCAATGCAACCTCCCCCTCTCTCCCCCCCCACCTAAAAAAAAGAAAGAGAGCTGTAGTGCATTGGGTATCTACAAATGCAAAGCAAATGAACATAATTTTCAATGTATTCACATGAACCTCTTCTCTGAATCAGTGATGAAATAACACGGCAAATGGCAGTGCTGTGGAAAGAGTTATGGCAGACAGGCAAAATGCCATGACCCTTTCTACCGCATTACCGATTGCCGTATATATTGAGGGCTGCAATGGGTGTCGGTCCATTTGGGGGTGGGGCAATTTGTATTGAATTTCCAGATGCCGTATGTACTACAGCTGCCCTTATACCCCGACACAACCACCTCCTCACCCCAAACCCTCACAAACACTGAAAAGAGGCTGATGATGTATAATGCATTGGGTATCTGCAAATACAATGCACATGAAAATAATTTGCGAGGTATTCACACGAAAATTTTCTCTGAACCTGTGTGTGATGGAATGACAGGGTCAAAATAATTTCATGTGTTCGCAGTCATCACACAACTTGTTTCCACAGGTAGGGTACTGTAAATTTGATAAATATACACGGGTGGTGTGCTTTGCTTGCAGGGCACCATGGGGAGGGGGGGGGGGTGGAAGATCTTGCCTGAAAAATGATTTTGCGGGTATCATCGAAACGCGTAACACTAGTTTGAGTGTGGTCAGATGTGCTGAACCTCCCGTCACCACACACACACACACACATTAGTGGAGTCCGAAGAGCCTCCCCGCGAAAATATAGAAAAATTCAATGGTCTGAGACCTGTTCTTGAGCCCCAGCTGCCTTTCTGACCTCGTAAATGAGGAGGACATTGGTCACTTTTGGGGTATACCTGGCTGAATCGGGTCGAAAAGTTTCTTGTGGTAAAGGCCTAAAGTTGCAAAGGGCGCAACCCGAATTTGCCCGAAAAAAAAATTGCCCGAAAAATTATATATTTTTCCCAGACTGGGGGAGGGGGCTTCAGCCCCAGGCCCCCCCTCCCCCCATCAATACGCCTATGACTTCCCCCACTCACCCTCCCAAACACCGATAGATATTCAAAAAGAACTCTGATAATGCAGCATACATTGCAAGTGAGACAAACACTGATGGAAGGGAAGTAACCTCAGTTTTTTCAAAGGGAATTCCCCTTTTGGAACACGTGTGTTGAGTGTGTGTGCAATTTTATTGTGTGGCTGAAGTAACTATCAGCTAAAACGTTTAATATATGCAACCATGAAATACTATGTGGGGAAATATTACAGAAGTTGTTGAAAACATTAAAATGTAATTGTCAGAGAGAAATATAATTATGTGCGGTTTCGAACTTTCGATTGTCTGCCCCATTAAGCACTCCGTCGTCACTTCCAAGTTCCTCATCACAGGCACGTCTTCGGTCACCGAGGAAAAAATCAACAAATAAACAACACACATTACAGTATCAAATCTGATTTTTTTTTATGTTGAGATCAACTTTAATGAACAACTGTAACAAAAATATGAATCTTATTTTTATTTTTTAAAAGAGAAAAACAAAAATAAAAACAAAGCATGTGATAAGTTGATAACTGGACCCCAGGTAAGACAACTGTAACATCAAAATTTGAAACAAGCTGTTGAAAAAACGTGAATTTGGGGACCCAAAAATAAAGTGAATTTTTTCCCTAAAAGCCACCAAAAGCCTCCATTTGATAGCACATTTAATTTTTTTCTGGAGGACCCCCGACACCCGAATTAAGCTTATGCTTTCGGCACATGCATGGATGCCTTCAGCTATCATTTGGATGGCCCGATGGGGAGGATAAAAGTTTTTCACTTTTTGTTTGACACGTCAGCAAACCTGAAACAAATATTGATGCTTTATTTTAATGTTTTTACCGAATGGCACACCTGAAACAAAAGATGAGCGAGTTATTGATGAAACATAGAGTGCTTGTGTGGGAAAACTGGAGAATATTGCGATTCATGTCAACACGTTTACGATCGCAGATTTATCGGTTATCGGATCGGATCGGCCGATATGAAAAATAAAAATATCGGTTATCGGCTTTTTCCGATAACCCACGTATTGGCTCACCTCTAAAATTAGGCGCAATCAGATTTTTGCACAGAACTTCCATATGAAAGCGCTGATTTGAAAAATTTTGTGTGTGAATGATTAGTACCATGGGATACATCACATATAATACAGGTTTTTTTCTCGAGCAGAAATTATGCAAATTAGATTAACTTTGATTTTTTCAGTGCAACTTACACACAGTAAGTACACATGTCAATACGGCTCGGGCTAGAGGCTGTATTTATCAACTGATCTTCACGAAACTTCTTGGGTACCTCTGTTATCACCTTGGGACGAGAACGCATGTTTCTGAGTGCGGTCCAAAATTCAAGATGGCTGCCAGTGGCCATTTTGTACTGAAATTAGGTCCACCAATCAGTTTTTTGTACACAACTTCTATACGGCTCAGGCTAGAGGCCGTATTTATGAACCGATCTTTACAAAAGTCATTTAAGTGGATTTTAACTGGTAAAGTACTTAGTTTTTTCTGACAACAAATCAAAGCTCATCATATACTGCTCTGTTACATTTAATTGGATAATGCCTTATAGGCACTATCCAATTAAATGTCAGAGAGCAAGGTATTGTATAAAAAATCTGATTCATATCAGGGACAATAAAGGCTTCCTCAGGCAGAATGTAGCTACAGACAATTATTGCCTGTCACTTTTAGTAAAGCCCAAATATGGGCTTACAGCACTCTACCAGTTAATACTTGATTCCATATAATTCTATGAGCTAAGAGGGAAATAATGTATTAAAAGAAAACACAAGAAGCAGGAAAGATTAAAATAAGTCAATTAGATAAGCAATTTTGCATAATTGTTCAAATCTGAAGACACAGAAATCTTTGTTCAAACTTGTTACGTCAGTCACACAAACTTTTCATCCCTCACTGTAATATACCTAATGTTCCTCAAAAACAGTGATCATGTTTTATCATGTGTACATCATAGATATATACATATATAAACTGGACAAGTCCTGCGAATAGTTTGAGGAGACTATTTAATAATCTGAACCACCAGAAAAAGTCATGTCCTTTTTGTGTTACGTCAGTCACGACACAAAATTCCACCCTGCTTCCAGGTATTTTCCAGAAGGATGTTCTTTCTTATGCTACTGTATAGTTTGGAGGCATGACATAATACTAAGGCAAATTTAATTTTAATTTACAGTCACTAGGTATATAAAAATAAGCAAAATATGTCAACCTGTTACGTCAGTCACGCGTGGAACAGAATCAAACGTGGTGCGAATCGACCATTCCACTTTGTGACTGTTTGTTGTCAGACTGAAAGACACCTTCCTTCTTGCTGTCATTATGACTTACCTTTTACAGAATAAAACACTTTCTGTCGTGAATATTGCTAAAACCCACCCACTTTATTAAGGTATGATGTAGAAAAAGCTTGAAGTGTGTTAATTTAAAATTTGCGAACGCATCCATATCGATTTACCGAAATGAGCACAATATCTCAAATTTTTTTTGAAGATTTTTTTGGTGTCATAAAAAGGTTGCATGCGCACCAAAAATGACCATGCGCGTGGGCCTGAGAAACAGAGGTTCTTTTTTTATGGCCTAATAAAAATTACAAAAATAAGCCAAAAGCATGGGAGAATGGCAAGGGGGGAATGAAGGAAAGGGAGAGAGGAAACACTGAACAAACAATGGAACATTCATGGCAAGAATGACAACAGCAGGGCTATGCCTCGAAAATAGGCAACATGGATAAATTTTTATAAAAAAAAATTTAAGTTACAGCCCTGAACATTGGAAACCACTGTTTTTCTCCTCTCCTCATCCTAAATGCACTTCCTATCCACCATTTCTCTCATAATTATGTGTCTGGCATCATTAAAACTGAGATTTACAGCACAAATATCAGTGATGTGACACTGTTTACAGGCCCGAACAAAGAATGACTTTTTGGCGGGAATTTCGAGACCTTCTTGACACTGCGCATGCGCAGTACAGTAAAAGTATGAATGACCTACCAGGACATCTATTTTTTGGTTTTTCATGCAAATTTGGGGGATTGGGGGGGGGGGGGGCAAAATTTGGTTTGGCCCTGAATTTAATGAGTTTGCACCAGCTAAGTCTGGGTCATTGGTACAGTATAAAAATATCTCATCCCTGATTACACAAACCATGTACCTAAAAATTATAGTAGTTGTTTACTTAGCATGCTGAAACAAAATGGCCCCGGCAAACCATAAATGGCCCCCCTAAGTTCATTTTATACAAACCCAAAATGGCCCTCCTGGAGTGATTTCAGGCGAAACCATAATGGCCCTCCTGAAATTTTCAAAATGACAAGCCTGGAATATGAAGGATAACAGGTACCGTGAAATGTTGCGTTTGCCTCGAGGACCAATATCATTATTCAGTGGTATGATATACACAGCTAAAAAAATGTTGACTATGAAAAATAATAGTGGACTATAGCACCTTCTGACAGTGAATTGACTCAATCAAATAGTCGTGGCAGCCCTAACCGTGGGTACTCAATTAATCGGAATCGGTATCAGAATCAGCTGATTATGACTCTGAATAATCAGTAATTGGTTCTTGGGCCTATAATATAATCGGTTGATAACTAGTAATAAATAACATTTGTGTGTGTGTATAATACAAACACTAATGTGCTATGAAAAGTGATAAGTTCTGTCGTGTGTTCTAAATACACCCAGTCATATTTAAATCTGTGAACTGATTTCGTTGATTGTTAACTCAGGATACTTTGATATATACCGACAAAGATGAAAGTGAAATATCACGACAATCAAATTTATATTTTTTATCCGTATCAAAACACTGTTTCAACTGGCTTGGCAGTATTTATTAATATTCACTGACAGAAAATATTTTTAAGATGCAGATCATAAAGAATCAATGATTACGTATTGTTTTCTTAGGCCTAAATTATGTTTGTTTCTGCTAACGGGATGAAAAAAAGTAGGGCCGGCAGGTCGGAAAAACTTTTTATTTTTATTTATATTTTTTCCATAATGCAGTTCCCTCACCTCAGTTGATAACTTTTTCAACATAAAATAGGCCTCTGTGTAGTGCTGTGTGGTTTTACGGTATATCGACTAAAATCAGTAAAATTGTCAATACCATCACCGATACTGGCGAATTAAATCATATTCGGCACCTGAAAAAGTTGGTTTTATCCTGGTAAGGCAGTATACAAATTTCAGCTTGCTTTAAATTAATGTCATGGTTTACAAGAAGTGATTTTACTTCTCTAGTGTGGATTAATGTTGGTTTTAATTTGGGGCTTTTCCCTTTTTACCGCCCCATCTGCCCTGGCAGACCATGAAATGTTTATGTATTACTTTTCTTCATCAACTATTCAAGTGTTTTGTCTCAACAGTGACTATTATTACGCAAGTGACTGAATACTGTTTACATCTAATTTGAAACAAACACATGGACTGTATTCCAGTAAGCATGTGTAGTTAATCACATTATACATTTGGACCAATGGCATGCCTGCTATTTAAAACCTGGAAATTTTCCTTGTGAAATACCAAGGGATTCCCTGTAAATTTACACTTGTACTTTAAAGTGATTGGCTATTTGCACAAACTGACGTCACGATAGCATCATGCCTTCAAAATGGTGTGCTGAAAAGTGTTTCATACAAGACCAAAGGCGGGAACTTTATTGTCTCCCAATCAACAAAAACAAGTATTTTGTGCCTTCTTAGCCAAGACAAATACGATGTTACCTAACCAGTCCATTACCACCATCACTTAAAAAGGCAATTTATTTCAACTTCTGAGGTGTGCTAATTTTAACACTTCTTGACCTCGTATTGTCATAAAGTGAGGCACGCGAACACACAATTCAGAATAAGAGGACAGCTGAAAATTATATTATGAAGAAGTTCCATGGCTCGATAGGCTTTTATATAAAATAGGTCTTCTTTTTTATAAAATCTTAATGTTTTGACGATCAATATGTGTGGCGTGATTTAGAAAGTGGCAAAAATACCACCGTTTTTTTTTCACTTTTTTTGCGATTTCAATAAAATGCTTAGACTAGATGGTTTGAAATAGGGTCAGTCGGGTTAGCAGAAACAAACGTATAATTTTTTTATTTTAGGCCTTATCATAGGGCCAATTCAACGAGTTCAACAGCTGGGTCGAATTTACCTAATTGGGTTGAATTCACCAAATTGGGTCAAATTCACCGAAGTGTTGAAATCACTTTGGGTCGAATTCACCGCCATTCATTACTTCTGGTTGGAAATATGAAACAGAATTTAGAAATTAAATGAAAGTGTCAGTGACACTGTAGCTCAACTTGTCAAGACAAAGACATGTACATGTATAGTATGTGACACAGCAATGACAAACATCTAGGTAATGACCTGATAATGAAGGTACATATAAAGTATTGTAACGGTCTGACCGTTGCCTGTAACAAATGTATAGGTAAAGTATTGTAAAGGTGGGTGACAGTCAGATGCTAAACTAGAAAAAAATCTTTTGAGTCCCAGAGTGGGTCTGAATGAACCCCAAAATATTTGTTCTCATAGCACAGTGATAACAAAGGCCAGGGGTCAGCCGAGTGGGCGACTTGGGCGAAGAAGTTGCCTTGTCATTCCTCAAGTCACCTTGGCTTACATTGGGGGAGAAATTCAAGTCGCCCTCCAAAACTTCCTTGGGAGACATGGCAGTTTACTGTATTTTCTTATGTTTTATTTTTTAAAAACACCCGCTTCCGCATTCGCAAAAAAAGTAAACACGGCTGCTGTTAAAGTCCGTCACACGGCTATGAAAATAGCCTAAACTAGCCCAATTTTATATTTCTGAAAAGAATTGTGATAGCAACCAGCACAAAATGGCTATTTAATAACAAAGTACCAGCCAAAACAACGAATCACACAAGACAAGCATTGAGTTAATTAGAATTTATTAAAGTTAACCACCGTTTCAAAATGAAAAAAAAATGTATTGGAGACAGTTCGTCCATATCAAAATTGCTTGCGGTTACGCTCTGTTCCACTGAAAAATTGGTTGCACTGAAATTCGTCCCGCAATTTGCAGGGACACACTAAAAAGTGTAGTCTGTGTCCGTGTCGGAGAAAAAGTGTAGTTGGGAATTAAATTATTATTTTCTCATTTATTTGTTGGTTGTTTTCTATGAAATTTGGAGAGTATACTCTGGGGACAATACGAAGTATATACGCAAAAAGAGAAGTTTGTACGATGTTATTTTACGATGTTAGAAGATATTTTTCGCTTTCAAATAGGGCTGTCGCGACTATCATTTTTTGTAATCGACTAATCGTGACCAGTAATCGACGGTTAGTCGATTAATAGTCGCTTCCCATGATTTTTTAGCAAATCATTCTTCTATTCGTAAAACTCTGAAAATGACAATGGCACCAGTGTGTTCAGACGAAGTGGGGTTGTGGGAACAACAAATCGGTCCCGACTGAAGCTACATATACTCCAATCTTGGACCCACAGTCTGTAATATAATTTTTGGGGTTGGTACGTCCTGTAGGACGTACCAACCTCAAAAATAATATTACTGGCTGCGGGTCCAAGTTTGAACTAGATTGAAGCCGATGAATTAAAATGAATTTACCAAACAACGTTCCTGCATATGTTTCCTTTCTGCAATAAGTTTCTCGAAATTTTGAACATTGAGATCTATGCATTTCCTCATCAGTTGTTAAAATTGGATCTTACTCTGAAGTTCCGAACTTTGAGAAGTGATCTGACGTTCTGACTTTCGTCATAATTTTGTCACTTCCGCGCTTTGGGTTTTCCAATGGGTGCATTCGTGTGTACAAGACTGGAGAAATTCAGAAGAATCTATTCTTCTTGATTAACTGTGAGTGTTCTTTCTTACACAGCCAGTGACAGTCGTACAGTCTTCCGGATATGAATGTTAACTATGGTTAGATATTTAAAGTTATTCACCTTCATTGATCATTCACCTCACAAAACAATGCAATTTAGCCCCGACGTGTAGTAGTAGTAATGGTAGTACCACCTTGAAAATGAACGACAATCGACTAAAAATAAAAAACATCGACTACTTCAATAGTCGACGGTTAGTCGACTAATCGAATAATCGCGACAGCCCTACTTTCAAACACACTAAAAAGTGTAGCTGACCCGACGCCGTGTTAGCTAATTAATTGGCTTACGCTTTGGTGACACATGATTATGAGGAGATTAGTGGGGTGTTCATTTGATTGATCGATTTTCTTTCATTACTTTTTTCCATTTACATGGCGTAAAGTACAAGAGTAAGAGTTTAATATCATTATTTCACATTAGATTATGTTAAATGTCCGTGGTTGATAGTTACACGTTCACCTACATCCACCCCCCCTCTCTCTCTCGTGCGCCCTCCCAATCTCACTGTCTGTTTCACAAATCGGTTGCCCAAGAAATGATGTCAAATGTTGGAATTATAAATAAGCAGGTGAAAAAAAATCTCATACTTATTTTGGCTGGTTTTATAACACGATCGACACCTTTTATCTACTGTCGCAGGCGAATCCAACCACAAAACACTCGGAACGACATACCAACTAAATTTGCATTTGCATTTTATATATTTGTTATTTGTTCATGTTTGTGCTGTATCTCTATATCTTTGTGCTATGTTATATATCCATTATGTCCTGTATTTATCCAATAAAATACTGAAAATTAAATTAATCGTTGTTTCTTTCATCCACCTCACTAATCTCCTCTTAATCATAAAAAGAACCAGGATAATCAGCCCGCCTCGCTGTGTCACAGACAAGAATTTGAAATCTACTGTCCCAAGAGGTTCAAATGGCTTTTCCTTCAGTTTAAGAAGAACCCAAGCTAAATTCCATTTAGGAATTAACCTAAGAGTTCTGGGTCTATTTATCGAGAAGTTTCTTACCAACTTAGATAAAGAGACATTAGATCCAATTTGTAAACTATCATGATGTGCATAGGTATCAGATAACATAGACCTATAACCCTTAATAGTAACAGGCTGCAGTTTGATTTCGTCAAACAAGTATACTAGAAAGTTTGCAATGTCTGGTATAGAGGGATCAAAAATATCAACAGAATGATCCCTACACCAGCAACGAAAAACCTTCCACTTAGCCGCATAGTTTAGCGAAGAGGAGGTCCTCCTACAGTTAGAAATCGCGTCCACTGCTCGTCCTGTAAAGTGCTTGCCATGCAAGAAGGACCGCACAACGGAAAAACGTGAAGGTTGAGACCTTGCAGGTTGTGATGGAGTTGAAGCGATTTCCCCTGCGAAAGAAGATCCTCCCGTGGAGGAAGCTTTCGTGGTAGGTCCCACAACAGACACCTGAGTAGATTTATCCACGGTCTCAGTGGAGACAGAGATGCTACCAACAGAATCTTGCATTGAGATTGTTTTATCTTTAGCAATACTTGCTGAATTAACGGCGCTGGAGGATACGCATATCCTATCATTCCGTCCCAAGGGATCGACAGAGCGTCCACTGCAAATGCTCTTGGATCCGAACACGGAGACACATACGTCTGCAACTGATTGTTGAGATGTGTCGCAAATAAATCTATCATTGGCCGTTCCCATTGGTAGCAAATCTGATTGAATACTTGTTTGTTGAGAGTCCACTCCGACGGCAACAAGCGACCCTTTCGTGAAAGGGAGTCTGCTAGTACATTCAGACGACCCGGTATATGACGGACCGAAAGAAGAACCTGATGTTCTAGAGCAAACAGAAGGATTCTTTCCATTAGAATGAACAACGGAATTGAATGAGTGCCTCCCTGATTCCGTATATACGCCACTACTGTCGTATTGTCGGATAGGATTTGGACATGAGCATTGTGAATAATGTCCATCCAATGACGTAACGCAAGCCAAATTGACATCATTTCCTTGATGTTTATGTGCTTGCCCAGGAATTGCAGATCCCAAAGACCCTGGCAGCTTGAATCCGTTGGGATCAATGATGCACCCCAAACTGTTTGACTGGCATCCGTCATAATGGTAAAACTCGGATCCGGCAACTGCAGCGGAACTCCCTGAGTTAACCACTGAATGTTTGCCCAAGTCTGAATCTCTCGTTTCACTCGATCTGACAAGAGAACGTCTATGTCGAGCGAATGAATTTTCACACTCCAATTCTGAGTCAAGAAAATTTGGAGAGGACGTGTGCGTAACCGCCCCATCGGAATGAGATCCGCAGCGGCTCCGCACAGACCTATCAGTCTCATAAATTCTCTCGCTGTGACTTTGTCTGCGTGCAGACAATAGCGAGCGTAACAACTGACTAATTTCGCTCTGGTTAACGGCAGACAAACGAGATTGTTGTGCGTCTCGAAGCTCATTCCCAGATGTGTGAATGACTTGGACGGCACCAGATCCGACTTCTCCTCGTTTATTATAAAACCGAGACGTCGGAGCAATAGAAGTAGATTCTGCACATCGTTCTGAAGCGTTAACTCGTTGCTGTACCTCTGAAGAATGTCGTCCAGGTAGGCCGACGTTACCGCAGACGAATGACCTCGTAAATACATCATTACCGAGTTCATTACCCGAGTGAAAGCCCAGGGTGCTAGATTCAATCCGAAGCACATCGCCCGGAATTGATACACCACCCCTAGGACTGCGAAGCGTAGATACTTTCTGAACGTCGGATGTACCATGACGTGAAAGTACGCATCTTTGAGATCTATGCTTGTTGCAAAATCGTTCACCCGAATACTCGCTCTGACCGATCGAATCGTCTCCATATAAAACTTCGGAGCGACGATCAGCTTGTTTATCCAGCTCAAATCTATGACTGGACGGAACGAGCCGTCTGGTTTCGGAACCAGAAACAGATGGCTGTAGAATCCCGGTGTCTCCTGGTTTTCTACGACCTCTACCACGTTCTTCATTAAAAGAGACTGCACCTCTGATAATAGAGCGTCTCTTTTCTGCGGATTTGACGGAAGTTGAGTCCATTTTGGACTTCGAGTTAATGGAGGCTTTCGTTTGAAGGATATCTTTAGACCTTCCGAAATCACCCCTCTCACCCAAGGGTCGTCCGTAATCGACGCCCACTCTTGTGAAAAACTCGACAACCTTCCGCCAACCGGTACGCGATAGAGGTTGAAGCCATCACCTCCTGGACCTGCGAGGCCTGCGGTAGGAGAAACCACGTCCTCCACGACCCGCACCTCGTCCCGTCGACCTCGGGGCGTCTGACCGGTTGTCCCGGCCCGAAGGACGTCCCGAACGTGAGTCGCTACCTTGACGGTCTCTTGAATAAGACCAAGAGGACGCACCGGAACCTCTATAGGAACCTCTCTTGGGCGCATTAGACCCAGAAGTGCCTGTCTTACTCTTATCTGCCGTGTCCGACTTCTTAAAAGCAGATTTGAACAGCAGAGAATCCGAAGCTTTCTTTGTAATTTTATCGTAAATTGCAGAAAGCTTGCCGTCGAAGAGAAGTTCTCCGGAGACCGAAGCGACTCTGAGAGAGTTCTTCACCTTAGTATCCACGAGTGTGGATGTAGCTAGGGCTGCGTCACGTCTAACCAACTCCAGGTTTGCCACTGAAAGGGCGGAGTTACACCTGGAATAAGCTACTGCCCTTGAAAGAAGTCTTAAAGAGGATTGTATATCCTGAAATTCTTTCCCTTGAAGACGCAGTGATAACGCCTTAGTAAGGTGATCTGCGTAAGATAAGGCATCTAAACTGGCTCTGTTAGACGAAATAGTTGTTTCCAACACCGCGGTTGGAATAGACGCCGACGACGGTAATGATAATTCCAAGTCTTCCGCCTCATCGTCCATACGCAGAGGAACTCTCGGGATACCCTGTCCTGCCGTATCGAATTTATTCCTTGCATTAATGAAAGGCAGGTTGAGAGTATTGGCGGACAAGAAACCTGCTTTTCCCCTTTTGGAAGCAAGTTTGAATATAGCATCGTTCAATAATTCAAATGTTCTTGCAACATTATTGGACTGAGACGGAAACTCGGGAGCGATGTCCCTGAACCGCTCAAAGAAATCAGAGTCCAATGACGCTATAATTCTCTTGTCCGGAACCGCAGCAGTCTGGCCCGACGGAACAACTTGAGGGAGAAAGTGCCGGATGAAGTCCACGGCAGCTTTATGTTCTTCCGGAAGGGATAGCTCCAAGTCATCCGTATCCCTTTCACCATCCGGTCGGACCTCATGATGCTCCCGGTCGTCCGCCCCCGATGCTTCGGCGGAGCGTACCGACCCAGCGCCGTCGGATAATTCCCGATCCGACACCGTTTCTGTCGGTTGCTGGGATGCTGCGATAAGTTGTGCTATTTGCACAAGTACGTCGGACATCGAGGCCTGCGGAGGTGCAGTCTTTTGCTGCTTCGCCGAGGGCAGCTCCGCATCTGATGACTCCCGCATACTCTTCCTATGCGAACGTCCGGAGTCCATCGGCCTCGTGTCCCTGGCTACCGGATGGTGTGACCAGGTCGCCGAAGAATCCCTGATCCGCGAAGCTGGTAAAATATCGGCGGTCACGTAGCCAAGGTGCGGTCGTGTGCGCTGATGAGAGGAAGAAGCCTTAGCAGTCTCCGCGGACTGCCTATACAACGGAGCGTCCCGAGCGACGGACGTGTGCTCCGCTAGCGACACATTTTGTACCACAACATCTGGTCACAGATGTTGTTGTACGATAGAGCGGCCTCTCTCGCTCGCGGCCCGGCTGGACCTGGACGAGCTAGGAACCGGACTCGAAGGCTTCCTCCGATCTCTCCTACTATCCGCCGTCACTGGGTGTGCACGTTGAATGTTTATAGTGCTCGCATCACCCAACATTTCCTCCTGGACCGCATCGGACGAACCCGGCTGCCGAACCATTCGGTGAATGGATGCTACACCGGGCGAGCTAGCGGACGACATTTGTTTAATCTCCATGAGCACTTTTGCTGCTAGCTCTGTATTCATTTGTGACGACGGAAGCGCACTTGCGGAAGATAACATGGAAACATCACCCTGTTCTTGTTCTTCTGAAATAGAAACTGATAGAGTAGAGTGACCCTGCGGAGAAAGAGCCGCCATAGCCCTTTCTCCACTAACAACATATCGTGACACGCGTTTCCAATGTTTGTCATCCCAATATTGACATATAGAACAGGGATTAGTGCGAGAACACTGACTACAATTAATGCAATGATCTTGAAAGTCAGAGGAAGATTTCTTCCTATTACAATTTGAACAATATCCTTTCATTGTGAAAAGTCAACAACAAGTCCTAGTTACTCGCACAAACCCTTAACACAAAGATACATAATAACATGATCCATTAATAATGAAAAAACAATTGAAAATCAAAATAATTTTTGAAAAATATTTTTTCAGCGAAGCCCAAGTTTCTGAAAAGTAACAGTGAGCCCCAATGGATCCGATGGCTAAGTGTGGTCAAAAATTTTTAATTTATATTAAATAATTAATGCAACACTTACGGATAATAAAAATGTATCTTATAGTGAGATAAACTACTCCAAAGGCAAACAGCCCCCCTCAAAAGAGACTGTTGCCAATGTAAACAAACAGTGTAAAAACACCAGAAAACTTGACTCCAGGCACTGACAAAACTGGCCCGAAATCAGTCATCAAAATTACACTCTATCTGATGCAAGACAGAGACTCCCAGGGGAGAATCTGCAGAACATCAGATGGAAGATGCAGAACACAACGTTTATACACCCATGGGTGAAAACGTAACTATGGGGAAAATAACAGAAAACATTCTGTAACCAAGCAACTCTCCCAAGAGAATTTAGAAATGATCTTTCTCAAAAATATGCCAAAAGCATGGGAGAATTGCAAGGGGGGACTTAGAAGATCAGGGGAGAGGAAACACTGAATAAGCAGTGCAACTTTATAGCAAGAATGACAACAAGAGGCCCATGCCTCGAAAATAGGCAACTTAACATAATTTCATAAAAAATTTTAAGTACAGCCCTGATTATTTTTTGTCACTCCTTTTTCCTCTCCTCCTTCTATATCCTCCTTAGAATCACCATTTCTCCAATAATTACGTGTTTGGCATCCTTTAAACTGAGATTTACAAGCACAAAGATCAGTGAGATGTTGACTGATGAAGGGCCAAACAGAGAATGATAATTGGCGCCAATTTCGGAACGTCCTTGACACTGCGCATGCGCAGTAAGGGCAAAGTATGGAGGTCCTATAGGACATGATTTCTTTTGGTTTTAGATGCAAATTTTGGGGATTGGGGGGCAAAATTTGTGTTTGGCCCTGGATTTTTTAGAGTTAGCACCAGCTAAGTCTGGGTCATTGGTACAGTATAAAAATATGACCTGCAAGAAATGGGGAGATGGGAAACAAAGTGGCTGATGCAATTCCACCCTGACAAGTGTAACATCCTCTCAGTAACAAACAAGAAATACAAGCAAATAAATACATATACACTACACAATCATATACTCAGCCATATGGACATCATCAAATACCTCGGCCTAACAATAAAATCTGATCTAAACTGGGACATACATATAAATAATATCTACAATAAAGCCAACAAAACTATTGGCTTCCTTAGGAGGAACTTAAATATTGCCTCTCTTAAAATCAAAGAACAAGCATATAAAGCCCTAGTTAGACCATTGGTCGAATATGCTAGTACAGTGTGGGACCCACACACAAAAAATGAGATAAATAAAATTGAAAAAACTCAAAGGCGTGCAGCAAGATATGTGACAAACCGACATCACAACAGATCAAGTGTCTCAGACATGATAGCCAGCCTAAACTGGACTGGAAAACACTTAAAGACGTAAAAATGCTAGATTTCAAATGCTCCATAAAATTGTACACAATACAGTAGCAATTGATCATAAATCTAGACTAAACAAGCCACGTCGTACCACTCGCCATTCCTATCACAATGCTTTTTGTGTGCTTGAGTCTTGCATTGATGTACGTAAATGGTCCTTCTTTCCACGCACAATACAGGACTGGAACAATCTTCCACAAAAAACTGCCACCTTAGAAAATTCTAATAAATTCAAAGAAGCACTAGAAACTAACCTAAATAAGGACGTAACAGGAAACAGTAGAGGTGATATGCCAAAGGACTACCGGGTGTAAATTGCAGACCTTCGTCACTAAAAGCCTAACGCTTAGATATACATATGTGCATATAGACATGGAAGTTGTAAAAAGTCTCAAAACATTTTTTTTATCTAAAAACAGTATAACTGGAACAGTCAGTGGAGCATTATCTCCGCTATACTGCCCCACTGAACATAACTAAAAAGTATATAGATATAACCGACAAACGATAAAACAATCTAACAGTTACCATCATACTATAAACACTAACCCCCTACAGTCTCAGCAAATGCAAACCGCCCTCACTATTGACTGCCATTTGAAAATAACTATGAAACAAAATCTATAAACCCATCCACGAGGGCAAATCCGTGCGCACCCCGGGAAACCAAACCAGCAGAATCATCAACCAGTTGATGGAGGCTGGTCCTAAAAAGAAGAAGAGAAGACATGTATGTGTGACAAGTGTGTACATGCGTCTGTGTGTACGTACATTTTAACATGTGTCATACCACTAAACTACTAAGGATGGATTCGAATTTGAGGGAGTGGAGGCATGTGTTTTTGTGTATGTATGCGTAGGTATGGTGAATATTTACAGGTGCGCGTGGGTGGTGTAGGCCTAAGCGTGTCTGTGTGTGTGTATGGCTGGATGCGTAAGCAGGAATATTTGTGTGTGTTTGTGTATGTATGGGTAGGTATGTTGCAGTTAAATGTTGTCTTTCTTTATCTTTGCAGCTTAACCCTAGAAGGAAGAAGACATATCGGCAATATGAAACCACTCAAATGGAGGCAGCTATTAGGGCAGTACAGGATGGTTTAAGTGTAAACAGGACTTCCATTAATTACCAAATTCCACTTACAACATTAAGGGATCGTGTTGATGGAAGAGTAGGTAAAAATGTAGCAAGATCAGGACCAACGCCATTGTTCACGACAGCCGAAGAGAAAGATATGGTCGACCACATTGTTGCAATGTCTGAAATTGGTTATGGGTATACAAGCAGAGATTTTCGGGTGACAGCCACAGATCTTGCTAGATTTATTGGAAAATCCGATGGAAATTCAATTTTAAGCGAAAAGTGGCTTCGCAAATTTCAAGAAGAGGTGGCCACTGTTAAAAACATTGAAACCGAGGAAACTTTCTGTTGTCCGTGCCAAATCAGCCAGTAAAGAATCTATCCATGCATATTTTATTCGCCTGAAAGAAATTCTCAACAAATATAAATTTATGGACCACCCTGAAAGGATATATAATGTAGATGAATCAGGGATCAGCACAGAAAATAATCCACCCAAAATTATATCATTAAAGGGTACACCTGTTCAGGCCATGACAAGCGAGAGGTCTTCCATTACCACTCTTATTGGCTGTGTAAATGCAGTTGGCACCGTGATTCCACCTTATTTTGTTTACAAGGGAAAGAAACGGACACCGGGGTTGTTAGATGGTGCCCTTCCCGGGACTCGGGCAACTGTTTCGGATTCTGGATGGTCGAATAGTGTCATATTCTAAAATTTTCTAGAAAAACAGTTTTTGAAATATGTTCAGGGACATGAAAGTAACGAAGCCGTTCTCATATTATACGATGGTCATAAATCGCACGTGTCTTCCATTGGTTGAATGGGCTAGGGAGAACAATATAATTCTTTTTGTGTCGCCACCACATACCAGCCACATATTGGAACCAGTGGATGTGTCATGTTTTGGACCTCTTAAGTCCAAGTGCAATCAAGAATGTCACTGCTTCATGTGATCAAATCTGGGAAGAGTGATCACCAGGTACGACGTTTGTAGATTGATATGCAAAGCTTACGTGAAAGGGGTTACACCTAATAATGCTATTTCTGCTTTCAATAAAACAGAAATATATCCATTCAACCCAACAGCTATTGACACTAGACAGTACGCACCAAGTAAGGTATATTTTGATTGAACTGAGGAGGATTCTAGTGCCGATACACAGATCGAAAATGTTTCACCCCTTCAACTTGAAAATGAAATTAACTTACGCCAGTATCTGAATAAGAAAGTGCCAAAAGTGGAAAGAAAGAAGAGTAAAAAACGACCAATCAGTGGGTGTGCCATTACCGACGACAACATATATGAAATTCTTAAAGATGAACATGACCAGAAAGCTAAAACCAAATCAACAGACAATAAACATAAATCTAAAAAAACTAAAACTGAACATAGTAAAGGAAAACAGAAAACATCAAAACATTTCTCACCAACAGAGGCGGAAGATGCCTCAGATAATTCCTCGGGAGAAGACGAAGTGTGTTGCGTCTGCAACAAATGGTCAGCGCAAGACGTACAGAGATATGACACTTTGGTTATCATTAATTGGGCACAGTGTGATCAGTGTCAACACTGGACTCATCTTATCTTCTGTTCCAAAATTCGTGTAGTGAGAAGGGGTGTCAAATTTTTGTGCCCACATTGTGATCCAGACACGTCTGTATAGATATGAGAAACACCAGCAAACATTCTGTAAATATGTTTCAAATTTCATTGTGACTTGGAGTTTAATGGAATTTATTGAAGTGTTAAAGAAATATAATTTGGTGTCGTTATACTATTGTGATCGCAGCGGGTTGGTACAAAAACTCACACGGAGAAGATTTCCCACGCACACCGTAAAATCTGATGCTCCAACTGAAAATATTCTACACATCCACGCATCGTTTCTTGTTATTCCATCGCTGCATTTATTGTTTACATACAAAAGCAGTTACATGTGTGTTTTTGTACCATTTAATGGCGCCCACACTTTAACTTTGTTGCTGGCTATTTCATTGGAACCAGGGTAAGTGATTTATTAATATTCTGTTGATGTTTTTTTCATTAATCCTATAGATATACCCTTCTCACAAAGATATCTTCTCTATATTCAATATCTAGAGTCGACCATTCACCCAAATGTTCCTTTCAGCACCAGGCGGTCTTCCATACTGGCATATAATCATATGCAATAAATTTTTCATTGGTAATTGAAAACTGGACGCGTTCTTCCGGTTGACCTATAAATACAGCACCCCACTTTCAGTCACAGATTTTCGTAACAGTGAGCATCTTGAAATGCGGTTTTCAGGAAATGTGTACATTATAAATGTAAGAATATGAATATTACAAAGTTTATTCAATTTTAGAATTAAATTTGAAAGTGTGCTCTACATTCTTAGATTATCGAAAACTGGACGCACCATGATACAGTTTGGTTGATTTTAGTGACAAAAGAAATTTACTTCAAATCTCAAAATTCCACCTATTCTTCAAAATTCAGGTTAGTTACTGGTATATATCTTATTTTAATTACTTTTAGGTTACAATGACATGAACTGTTGGGTTTTTAGGCTTTTTGATGTTGTTTTTGGAACATTGTCATTGAAAATTTGGTGAAAACTGGGTCCCTGAAGTCCTTAACACCTATCACAATACATGTCACAACTAATGAAATCTACATGGGGCCGGATCGACTGTGGCGCGGTTCCGGCTGAGGCTGAATCATCTGGGGACTGATGGTCTTTGAGGACGATAGACCTGTTACAGTCTGCAGTAGAGTTGTGAAGTTAAGGGGACATCCAACCTAACTTTGGTCAAATTTCATGCAATTTTCTTTCAAGTTTAAAAAAGGCCCAAAATGAATAACCCCAATAAATTATACACCAAAATGCTTGGAATGAAACATAGAACATGTGGAAACTGAAATTTGCCATGGAACTGCTGCCATGTGTAAATAGCACCACCTGAAAGTCTGCTATGGCATAAGTAAGAGAACAAAATTTTTACAATAAAGTACCTCAAAATAAAATAACAGCTGTATTCTATAAACATTGAAGTACATACTCGAAGAAATCTTTTCCTAATTCATGAAAGTAATAAAGATTGAGACCAAATGTTACAAGTGGAGTGCTCAGTGACTGAAGGCAGACATTTTCTTTTGTTTATGTTTTGATTTGGGGAGTTCAACAAAGGTCAACTTGAAGGAGTCCAGCAGAAGAAGTATGGAATTATTTATTTATTTATTTATTTATTTATTGGTGTTTAAGGTCACATACTTATGCACAATGGCTAATCGTGACCGTGACAGTTTTACGGGTGGAGGAAGCCGGAGTACCCGGAGAGAACCACCGAGCAACGACGAGCAGCTGTCAGCTCTCCAACATCGTAACTCTGAACTCTGCACCGCAGCACAGGCAGGGTTAGAGTGGTTGAAGACATGCGCACCATCGACGTGCAGTACGCCTCAGTGCACAGCGTCATCGTGCCCCCATGTAGGCAATCGGGGTGAAGCGTCTTGCCCAAGGACACAACGCGGTTGCCGCAGGTGGGATTCGAACCGAGGACCTCTCGGCTTGCAGCCTGCATCTCTACCACCTGAGCCACAAGAAGAAGTATGGAAGGACAAAAGAGTGTCTCCCAATATAAAGATGTACGTGTCACTGTGGTGGTTTGGAAAAAAACTATGATATTCTCCTATGCAGAATGCACTGTAAAGCCATATATTGTAGTTGAATAAATATATTTACAAACCCCTTTTATCCCATGCATCAATTTGATAGTGATTAAATTGTTAAATTTGTCTGGTTTATCAATAAGTATAAAAGCTTTGTTTACTCTTGGACACCAATACACTCATGATATCTGTTGGAGAAGAAATAATGGTAACTGTAACCTGTCACTGCAATAAACCATCTAATGTACTTAAAAGTACATTGTTATTCAAAACACATCAAATCAACCTTACATAACCATTACTGCATGTACTTTCCCCAAGGAGGCTTATTGGCATATTGAGATCAGAAGGGCACATCCAGAGGATCTCAACATATTTTTTCAAGAATGCAGTACACAAAGCAATCCCCAAAAGGTGTCAAGTGAGCTCCAATTGACACAAAATTTTTCGGGGGGGGGGGGGGGGGGGGGGAGGGGCTCTCTTCCTTGTATGACTCTACCTCCGGCACTCAAGGCATATGCCTTTTTTCTCAAAGTTTAACTCTTTTTTCTTTTTGAAGATCCTGGCCACACATGTTCCAAACACTATCAGACAGGTAACCCTCCAAATAAGTGTATCTGCAAAAATCATGTTACATTGCAAAACATTCTTTTTAGACTAAGTTCTGGACCTTTCATGCTTCTTACTTCCAACTATAACACTTAATTTATCGATTAATGGGTGAATAGAAATGTCCTGCCATAATCAACATTTTGAGTTCCATAAGCCTTCACAACAGCTCCGATAAAAGTGTCAAACATCGGATTGGTGGTTTTATACAGAATATTCATTAGGTTATTGCTTGATAAGTAATAGGAACGAAATCTTCACCAGAAATATTTCGTAGCAATACATTTGAGGGTATAAGCAGGCACTTTCCAACAAATTGTAACAAATCAACTAGTTATAAACAAAATTTTCTAACTCAAAAGAGTAAAAAAGTACCACAACTCTGAAAAAATGTGGGAAGAATCACATGCTACAGCAGCTACACAGGCATTGTTTTCCCATGATGCTCGATCACAACACCAAATATCCTTCAAATTGGAGTAGCAGTGGTTGAGATACAAGGGAGAATGTTGGTACATGTAATGATGAATGGGTAAGACTAAGAGGACAGAGGTCACCACTGCACGGCCCTAGATGCACCTTTGATTTTCCAACTTCCAGGTCTGGGGCATAATAATTGCAACACACCCACCTTATCAATTCATAATTTCAGTAAAATAAAAGGAATTATCAATTTTAATTTATAGATGATGGGAAATATTTAGCTTCTTTTGCCTTCTCGTACTATTATTAATTACCACAAACAATATCAGTTTGATGCCGACAAAGGAAACTGAACGCATGTGGTCTGGTTAAAAAGCAACTTGGCATGGATAATGAAGAAATTGCGAATATTTCATTTGTTTAAAAGCCAATCGCAGCTAATTTTGACCGTGGATTCGATAATTCGTTTCGGTTTTGACCACACGGTCACGCTGACAGCGATTATGTTTATTGTGATATGCAAATTGGGAGATAGTTTCCGGTGAAGGAGATTTGTCACATTTGTCAGTGTAAAATGTTGACAAAAGACACTGATCGACGCTTGTGTTAGTATGGTTGGTTGCAAGAAAAAACTAAATTCTCAGCATCGTCCAAACGCACCTTATTTAAAAGCGCGAATGCATCATTTTCAACCCATCTTCAATCGGTCCTTTGCAGACTTCAAACAGAGCCGCGACAAATTCCATGGTTACTAGGAAGTAAATAACTGCACAACATCGATGGAAATCAACACGCTCAATATAATTCCAGGTCACTTGGAATATACTTCGTGAAAAAGTGATTTCTGAAGCATTCTGCTTACTTTGTTATGAATATTACCTTATTTTATGTGTATTGTCCCGATTTTATACACTCGGTTATTTTTTTACAAGTGGTTCATGTTGTCTTTCTAGTGTGCAATAATTCAGATTTGTTGTCAAAAAAAAAGTTCAGACGGCCTGTAAACATGACAGGGAATTTCGAACCATATTTTGCAGTTATGACATTAACAGTCAAGTATTTGCTGTCACCTGTTTACAAATCTGCTCATACACTGTCTCGAACAAATAAAGGGCGTGAGCACGTCCTTGCATTCTTACGATTGCCCAAATTGTGTATTTTTGCAAGAACCACATCGTAATCACATGACCGGAATAAACATCAATGAAACATGGGCACATCCAGAACATCCAAAATTTGTTTTGGTGTTATTACATTCAAACATCAAAACCCACCAGAGTGTGTGTCAAAAAAATGCTTTCTCCGAGTTTGTAGTATGGTATCATTATATTGAGGACAAGGCTTTCGAATTACCGATTATTTTGTGGTTTTACCGGTTTGTTACTTATGCCATTGGCAAATTAAGGTGCTATATAACTAATGGAATATTCGTTTATTTTGAAATTATCACCTCTCATATTCCTTAAATTCAGATTAAATATACCCGGTACACAAATTATACATCAAAATGAAGGTTGGGATGTATAGAACATGAAACACATATGTAATCAACTCATAGAGTTGACAACAGGCACCACTGGTTCCTGGAAGTTTGCTATCGTATTCGCACCAGAACTGATAATTTAATAATACTTCGCAAGAACAACTTGTGGCCGAATGTGCTTCAGATATTCAAAAACAAAGCTAGGCATTCATAACACTTTCGAGTGCAGCGACAGGACTGCATTTTGGAAAAGGACAACACTGTCTGCATTTTTTATTGAAGATGGTTTCCATGCTCGACAGACATGCGCAAATCACACAATACCACGAATTTCCATCGAAAAACAAAATCATAATTCTAAGATATTTCAACAGGTATCATGATACCTTGCATTGAATATGGCAACAGTGCAATCTCTAATAACAGTATACTGTATGAAGGCGATCTTTTTCATTATTTAATTTTAGACGATGTTATTTTACATGCTTCTTCCGTCCGATGACGTCGACCGGAAATCGAAAGTATACTCATACTCTAGTGATCCGAATAATAGTAGGGGTCGGAATAATAGTAGTGGGTGGAAAATTTCAGAATTTTAATAATAGTAGGGGGTTTGAATAATAGTAGGGGGTGGAAAAATTTCTGAATTTTAATAATAGTAAGGGGTTTGAATAATAGTAGGAGGTGGAAAATGCAGGCATGAGAGTGGCAATCAATGAAATTTGCTGAAATTAGTGTTGGAAGCTTCCCTGTAGGGATCCCAGGAAGTGGAGTTGTGCTTGTTCACTTTTGTAAACACGCCCTGTTTTTCTGGTAGAATAGGACCCAGTAACCAATGCTTGGGGTAGAAGTCCTCTAAAATAAGCGACATGGGTATAAATGATTGGCTAAACTTGAGTTTATATCCGTGTTTCGGTCAGGATTAGCCTTTTTTGCAAATACTAGTATGACCTTAAACACCAATAAATAAAATATTGGGAAACGGCAGGTTATGAAATTTCCTCTCTGTATCGGTTTCTACTCGTTTTTTTTTTTATATACAAAACGAGTGGATTCCGGTATCGGTTTCGGTTATTATTCCTAAACCACATTTTTGTCCAAAATATATATTTTACCCTCTATTGTTTGGGACACGTGGGCGGGGAACCTGGTTACCAGTGGGGCGAACCTCCCAGAATTTAAATATGACAGACATCAAGCGGATTTGAATCACAGATATATTAACCAGGTGATTGTCGCTGTTCTGTATTTTTGAAAGAATAGAATATTTAATACAAACTTATTTTGTTGTGTTTTTGTATTATTGATATCCATCCAATTCCCACATGAAAACTGAGAATTTTCAAAGATTGAACAAAAAAAACAAAAGCAAACACTTTCACGAGCGAGCACATGTTTGTCAACAATTATGGGGAAGCCCCAACAGTCCCAGAATACTGTGCGGGGACACTTCCGATCCGAGCTTTCTACCACTTCAAGACTGAGCGTGCCAACATTACGGACACCAGAACTTCAGACTCCGATTGTGTGTGTGTATTGGGGGGAGGGGGGGCAGGGGCTGTTCGGTCATCATTACTTTCAAAGTGGTTGGGCAGACTGAGAATAGGCTCCCTTTTTCTTTTAACAGAATGTCTCACTCCTTTTGATGGGGGTGCTTGTCACAGTGGAAGTTCGTGTTCGAAATTTACGAAGACACACAATGACCCGGTATAAAATGGAACTGACCGCTTGGAGGGACGCAAGGTTTATTCTATTTCGTCAATATTTGCGCTTTTGAACCAAGTGTTAGTCTATTTTCTTGAGAAATTTAGCCAACTTTAGGATGCGATTTTCATTAGAGAGTTCATGTTTTGCGATTCGAGATTTCATCGTAAATTAAATCGAACATTTGAAAATGCAAAATTTAATAATCGTAGGGGTTCAAATAAGGATCGTACAGGCTGGAATTTTTATTGAAATTTAATAATCGTACGGGTACGATTATTCGGATCACTAGAGTACGTAAACAAAAGCAAAGGCTTTGGAATTTCCCCCCATGCAGTTCTGTCGCCGTGTATTGAAGAATTTAGACCCCCTAGCTTTGTTCTTGGATATGTAAAGCATATTTGGCCAGAGGTTGTTTTCGTGAAATATTATTAAATTATCAGTTCTGGTGCGAATACGGCAGCAGACTTCCAGGAACCAGTGGCGCCTACATGCTACAGTCGACTCTATGAGTTGATTACAGACGTGTTTCGTGTTCTATACATCCCAGCCTTCATTTTGATGTATATTTTGTGTATATTTAATTTGAATTGAAGGAATATCAGAGGTGAGAATTTTTAAAATCAACAAAATTTCATTACTTATATAGCCTATAGTATAGGCCCTTAACTTAAGTTAAAATCTTCTTCAAAATCATAAAATTCACTTCTTTTCTGAAAAAAATTATTTATATGTACCTTTTCTATGCAATTTACTAATTATTTTGATATATAATTTGCCTTTCCTTACTTCTCTTATCTGTTTCTGAGGCATTGGGAAAAATGTCAACAAATTGACCAAAGTTAGGTTGGACGACCCCTTAAGTTAACACGAAAACGGGCGATATGTGCAAGTTATCACTTGTTTCTTATGCCACTGTCGCAGTGACGTCATTGGTACACATGCAAAGAATAAAGATGTATCGCCTTTCTAGAAAGACATGAAGTCTAGAAACAATAGACACTAACCACCTCTAAGTGCTAAGGCCGAAAGCATTTTGACCTTGCAAACTTCAGAAATCCCAGCCGGAAATGACGTCAGGTTGCGAACGGGTTGTGGCACGGAGTATAGATCCAAGTCAATTCGTCATCAAGTCAATTCGTCACCAAGTCAATTCGTAACCAAGTCAATCGTAATCAAGTCAATCGTCACCAAGTCAATTCGTAACCAAGTCAATTCGTAATAAAACCAATTCGTAACCAAGTCAATTCGTAATCAAGTCAATTCGTAACCAGTTAACTACCAACTGAGTTTTCAAAAATGTGAAATATTCAGCTATACAAACACAATCATAAAGAGATTAACCTGTTGGTCCAAAATACACATAGATGATCAGTGGTCAGTTAAACACACATATATTTGGCTGCTCTGCATCCAAACTGATTTTTAATCAGATTTCTAAACAAAAATCGTGTAGAGCATATAAGATGGACATAAGGAACTAGGAGTATCATTCGCACCTCTTCCTTCACACTGAAGAGACTATCGTCCCGCACTGGTGATTTCACACAAAACTGATTATCGCTCAAGTCGGTCAAAAGGAAACTCTCCAATAATAAGATTATTGGCTCTCACTTCAGACTCTCGTGGATTTATAAGCAAATAAAGCTATAAAGCAAATAAAGTTATTCGGGCCGCAAGGGATTTCAATCCCACATCGTCCCTGTGCGCCTTAGGCACGCAGAAACTTTTCATTTCATTCAGGGGTATCTGAAGGCAGACCGGATGCCCAAGGCTCATCATCCACGTACTCTCCATTATAGGCTTCAAAAACACATATTGGTGGATTTTTTCCTTTTTGTAACCGTTTTGGATAGAATGCTGGTGCAGCTCCCAAACCAGCGATTTTGGGGGTTTCTTTTTCTTTTCTAAAACAACCGACAAACCGCGGTTTCAGTTTTACCATAAATATACCCACGTCTCTAAGCAAACACAGAGCAAAATTCTTGTAGTTATGAACAATTCTCAGTCATCTTCCAGTTCGAGGTTCTCGGAGATCAGCACCCACTACCCCTCTACCCTACTGCTAGTGCGCACACTTAAACTAAACTGAAGATTACCCGAGTCGGTTCTAGCTTCCTACTCTCGTCGATTCGCAAGCAAATAAAGATATAAAGCAAATAAAGTTATTTGGGTCACAAGGGATTTAAATCCCACATCGTCCCTGTGCGTCTTTGGGGCGCAGAAACTTTTCATTCATTCGGGAGTATCAAAAATAGTGAATTAATGGTATAGCTGAACGAGCACCGAACACTTAATAGAAAAACAAAATAATAAAAAAAAAAAATAAGTCACGGAAAATTAAAATTATACAATAGAATTTAATTGCTTGGAGTCAGGAGGATTGCCTCACCACTCGCCCATCAATGGCACTCAAAATTTTAAAAGAAAATATAAAGCTGCCAGAACTGACTGAAAAGTTCTGTCGGTCCAAATTCGGGATAAAAGTTGATGGGGGTTTTATTTTTTATCAAATTTTAGTTTAAACAGCATTTATTGAGAAAAATGATAATTATGGAAAGAAATTAAGACATGACATTTTGTATTTGTGCAGGGGGTTAACCCGCACCAGTCGACCCGTATTCTAACAAACACACCTACCCTACTAATAGACTGCAATCTACATACCCTATTCACTATTAGGCTTCAGGCTAGTCCCAAGACTCAGCCGAAGCTGAAGGGATCTCACTATTTCTAATTCCGATCCTACCCCCAAGCAATGCTTACCCTACCCATATAACACAACTCATATCTTGAGGGTTTGTGGTGCATTTCTGCTCCCTGTACCTCATTTGTGCTTTGCAATTTTATCTTGTACCAGTATTTATATACGCAAAACCCAGCACTACCAAATTGAGCTTATTAATCTTATTGGGCAGTATTGAGTATTATTTGGTATTATTGGATAGAATTGGGTGCATAAATATCAACTGCCATGTCCGGTCAATCCGTACTCAATTATTATTAACGTGGTCACGAATCGACCACGCAAGAACGTGGTCAATCCATAATGAGAGAAAACTGAGATAGTAAAACACATTGAAAAAATTCTCTTTCCAAGTTGGTCTTCTTTCGTTATTTTTTCCATTTCTTTCCTCTGTATCCTTTCTCTGGTCAATTCGTAATCAGATTTCACTGGGTACAAATTCACCTGATTACGAATTGACCATGTACTCACATGGTCGATTCGTACTCAACGAAAACTGATTACGAATTGACCAGAAAACCATCAAGTACGAATTGGCTTGATTACGAATTGGTCAGCACCCGTTGCGAACCGATGGTTGCAATAAGTATCACGAAATTAAATATTTTCCCATAGGCGACCATTATAACGTTCAAGCAAATCAAAATATGATCGCATCACTTTAATTTTGGCATTCAAATATCTTTGTTAAGTACAGCCCTTCAGACAACTTTTTCTGACCCCAAAACAAATAAGAGAAAAATTGACAGCAAGGGAAGTACCGGTCACGGTCACATATTTTTCAGGGAATTCCCTCAAAAACACACAAAATGTACATTGTATTTTTTAGGTCCAAAAGTCATCAAATCACCCTCTTTTTTATGTGGAATATTCATCAATAATGCAAGATGTCAATAGAATGCTTCCAACATTTATCGAAACAATTTATTTTTCCAGGGCTGTTTATATAGTGTAGTATATTACCTCAGCCAAATGCGGATTTATTCCGGACGAGTAATTAAGGACCCCTTGAGTTACCGACGCCAGTTGTAGCTCCAAAAATGAATACACTTAACCCGTCTACCCAGAAACAACTAAGACGGCACCTTAACACCACCAGGTCCCTCCTGTATAAAGAAGCCCGCGTCGCTTCCCTCCTCCAGAAGTACCAACAATACAACATAACCAATGTGGTACCGAACGACATTTACCGGTCAACCCTGCACCATATGCAAACTCTAACTGACCACACCCTTAAATTCCAGCACGATATCTCTCAAGCCCTTGAGAGCCTGGCATTCCACACCAGCCAGCGTCTGACTGTCTTGCTAGAACAACAACTTGATTCTCACCTCACCCAAATACAAGAATCAATTGTTGAGGTGAAAATGAACCCTAATACTGAGGACTGTAACCCGGATGAAAGAAAAACATTCCTCCAAGTGGCTGATACCGTCCTGTCTCAATTTGTCGAGAAAGACCTTGCCCAGTACAAGGCTGCCGGCACCAAAAGGAACCATGATTTCCTAGTGGACACACAACAATCTCCTGACCCCCAGGAGCCCTTTTCACAATCCGGCACCCAAACCGGAACCTGGAACCCGGAATCCAAACGGCGAATGGAATACCTCCCTCCTGCGAATCCGAAACGCCGCAGGTTGGGCATGACTAGCATAGTTTCCACCTGAAACCCTGGTAATGCCGAAATGGGAGACCACTCCACGGTGACTGAAGCTACTCTCACACACAACAAGTTCGATAATCCGAACCCGTATGCGGATACCCTAGAACAGGGGAAAGCCGACCCAATGTCAGTTACGGCTACCCTTCACCAATTAAAACAAGGCACCCCTAGTAACAATCTGATCTTCCAGGACCTGATACTCTCGCCTGGTCACAGAAGAGACCCTGGAATGTGTGTCACCCGACCCCCACCCCCTGAGGGGGAATATGACACACTACTCCATGATTGGTCCCCCATCCTCTCCCGAGCTGAAACCCATCCCGACCTGGGAAACCATGATTTCACCCACCAGGGAGATGAAATCTCACCCACGACCACACCCTGTAGATATTCCCCACCTAGCTTACAGGAAGACCCCACCACCCACCAGGGTCATGTTACTTTATCTGTGCCTACTGATTCCCTAACAGTGCGTCGACCGTCTAACCTGTCGCCCGACAACCTTATCCAGCTGTCATTGGACGCCTCCAGCCCCTCCAAGGGTACCCTGACAAAGGACTCCCCCTCCGCTCAACCCGTCGGAGCTATAACACCGCTACCACAGCCCCCTACCATGAACAATCGCCACCTAGGCGCCACCCATCCCACGATGGGTGATAACATTAACCGTATTCCAACCGAGCCCATGGAAACTCCGGGCCCTACATTCCAGCCTTTTCTAAACCCTGTACAACAATCAGCTCTCCTAGTTCCCATTGAGCAACTCAAGCCACCTGCATGACTAGCACAGCTACATGCCAACCCAAACCATAGCATGACATCCAGTCCTACCACTGAGAAAACTGGTAGAAACCTGAAACGAGCCCACCGTGCCGGGAATACCCGTCGTACCAATAAAACCAGGCGACGCCGATTTAAGGAACAGCTTTCATACAGTGCCACCCTGGCTCGATTGGCTGATTCTGCAAACAAGTACATTACAAACTTATCCAACCACCCATTAACCAACCATGAAAAAATTGTACTTGGTAAAGGACTGAAATTTATACCCACTCCCAAGAAACCCACTCGATTCCACTTCCAGAGTGATTTCCAGTTGCTATGCAACCGCATGCGACTGAAGGTCCTCCACTGTGATAAGGACAAAAACAAATTCATTAACCCATTCCACAGCAAGATGCACACATCCCCGACATCTTGCCACAATGTATTAGTGGAAACATACCTGTTCAAAACAAAAACAGAACTACTCCGGTGCCTTGAACCAAACCCTCCCGCTACACTTAAAGGGTTCATGAAAGGAGAGCTACTACGCTTCATACGGAAAAATTCCGACCCAACTCTGTTTGAGCACCATAAACTACGCCTCTTACAATACTTAGCTGATCGAGGTTACCCCCGCACCCTCCTCGGACCCCTGTTTTCCAGTGTCAACTACCATAGTGGGCAGGAAATACTGGCTAAGAATAACCGAAGCACGGCTTGGAGGAACCCTATTACTTCTGATAAATGTTTCCAATGGCATGCATACTCCCTATGCCATTCCAGTCATGATTGTGTTTACACTGCCCCACCCGGGGAATATCACAGTTTTTTCGTCCTAACACCTTATGTGCCTTCTAATTTGAGTGTTTTAATCTTAACTGTCGGGAAAGTGCTCCTACAATACGAGGCAACACCTACCCACTAGGTAATAACGGACCCATTTCCCTATAGCTATTCCGTGTTAATGATCAACCTCCCCCCCCCCCCCCAGCTCCCGGGGCCTGACTTAACACACCAATAGCTCTTGTTCACCGGCAATCAGGTACCTCCTGACTTTTAATATGCCCCTATCCCTTGAGATTCCTGCCTGGCTTAGGGTAAGTCGCTACCTCCTTTTATACTCTACTATATTTAGTTCAGTGATACCTGTAATCTTAATCTTAAAGTGGGTGGTCACTAAAAAAGGTTTGCCGATGCCGGGTTCAAAATCTGCCGCTCAAGGTGAAATGACTTTTCACTCTAACTCTTTATAATACACAATGGCAATATAGGGATTTTTTTTTAAATCCTCTTCTTTAGACCCTGTAGTCAGAATGTTTTCATATTTGGTGTACAACATCTCTAGGAGGGTCCGATTCAAGTTTATTCGAATCTGGTCTCTGGGTTGATATTTGGCTTCCTATAGGAGCCCAAATTTTAACTTAGTGCAATATGAGGAAATTTCTTTTTAAAAGTCTTCTTCTTCAGATCCACCAATCAGAATCCTTTCATATTTGGTGTACAACATCTCTAGGTGGGTCAGATTCAAGTTTGCTCAAATCGGGTCCCTGGGTTAATATTTTGGCTCCCTATTTGAGCCCAAAGTTTAACTTAATGCAATGTGAGGACATTTCTTTAAAAACCTTGTTCAGATCCACCAGTCAGAATTCTTTCATATTTGGTATATACATTTGTAGCATCTCAAGGGGGATCAGATTCAACTTGTTGAGTTTGTTCAATTTGAGTCCCTGGCTTATTATTTGGACTCTCTATGGGCAGGGTTGGAGGAAGCCGGAGTGCCCGGAAAGATCCACCGAGCATCGACGAGCAACTGTCAGCTCCTCAACATTCTAACTCTGTTCAAGCACAGCTCAAGCAGGGTTACAGCGGGCGAAGACGTGCACCATCGACGTGCAGTACGCCTTAGTACACGGCGTCATCGTGCCCCCATGTAGGCAACCGGGATAAAATGCCTTGCCCAAGGACACAACGCGGGTTGCCCCGGACGGGGATCGAACTCGGGACCTCTAGCATAGAAGTCCAACAGTCTGAGCCACCGCACTCCTAGTACTACCCGACAATTGACACAATCGACAAGTGACAATATTATTGACAAGCGGTTTGAGACAATAAATTCTAATAAAATTATTTCTCAACTAAACAACACAAAAACCCAAACACTACAATTTTATACATTACATACAAAAATACAAAATGTCACACAAAACACTGATGGTGGTACAAGTATAATCTTTTAAAGATATACAGATGTTATTGAAAAAGTTATTTTTTAGTCTTTCCAAGTCAGTCAATTTTACTTGGAAACATGGACGCATTCGGGATAGTTGGTGCATAGTGAATCTATTTCCTTGTCAATTGCAGTTTATTTCCTTTAATGTTTGCCGTACAGTATTTCATGTTCAGTATGAATGATGAATGAAAAGTTTCAGCGCGCCGAAAGCGCACAGGGACGATCAGGGATTTGAAATACTATGAATGAAAAGTTTCAGCGCCCACTGAAGACGCACAGGGATGATGTGGGAATTGAAATCCCTTGCCAAAATGTCTACCGGAAGATTTGCCGATATTTGCCAGTCAGAAATAGAGGAACTGCCCGAAAATAAAGACAGTAAAAGAACTGAGCAATTCAAAATGATTCGCTATAAGGACATTCGATTGAAAAGCTACTTTACTGTGTTTAGAAGAATAAAAAAAGCGTTTCGCTATTCACTTCTTTCCCTTTGGTTCCTCTTGCATATTTGACTGAAACAATAATCTATGAATAATTGTGTCAAGACGGAATCTTCATTCGGTATAATAAAACAAATAATGTGGCTTGTCTCCTCTTAGGATCATTAACTCCCTAACGCCTCGGGACATAATGGTCCCTCGGGGCGGAGACAATCGACACTGTTACCCTCAAGCCAAGTCATTATTTTTATAATGTAGTAAAGAAACAAATAAGCTCGGTGGTAACTTCCAAGAATCAATCAACAACAATAAAGATATATCTACAGAATATCATAATAAAGACAAATGCATATTGGTAATGAGAGAAACAACTTGCGAAGTACAGACAAATTTCTTTTCAATATTCATTAAAAAAATTTATACTTGCCAATGATGGCTCTCTACCCCGCCTAACCACACGTATAAGTGGCAGACTCTACCTGCCCGAAAATCACCATCAAAGTGCCCCGAGGAGAGGTAGCACCTTTGTGAGAGGACCCCCTCTCACTCTCGAGGGTAGAGTCAACTACCATCAAAAGACAACTCAACAACCTCATCTGACCATCTCACCAGAGACACCTGCCGAGTACCCGATCCTTTTTCCACCTTCACCACGCTCAGACATGCAGCTTCCAAATCCTCAACTGTTAAAGAGGGTCGAAAGGGACTTGCCCACAGCGTCCCTGTGCGCCTACAGCGCGCGAAACCATTCAACCTCAAAATGAGACCATCCATACGCACCTCTGACTTCAGAGTGTGAACACCACCTGAACAATCACAAAGCAACCACGATGGCTAATTTGGACATTCCTATTAACCTACAAAAAGCTTTGTCAGCTATGGATGTCTCTTACCCTCTCAACTAGACTCTCCAGACGAGAGGCAAGAGCGTCCACCTGACGCTAGAGTTTGACACAGAGGAAAACACACCACACCTTCTTCGAGGAGAGGTAGCACATTTTGTGAGAGAAACCCCTCTCACACTGGTCCTCACTCGAAGAAGCCTGGGCCTGGCCCTGAAAAGAAGAGCAAGAAGAAGAAGAGCCCATCCACCAGGCGCCGTGATGCCCGGCGGTTGGAAACGTTCCTGAAGAGGATGAAGGAAGAGAAGATAGAAGAGGCCACTACCATTTCCTCTCCTCCAACTCCTGTGACTCCCATCCACTCCCCAGCTGCTTATCCTGTGAGGGGTAACCTGGAGTATGGCGACGTCATCAGTGAGACGGAGACGGAAATGGAAACTGGCTCCCTGAAGTCTCCTACTCCAATCTCTCCCCTCCATCCGGATCAGGAGCAGGAACTGGATCTAAAACAAGAACTACTTGATATGATGGCAGAATTAAGAAGTAGGAAAGAAGACGTCAGTAATACCATGAAAGAGTCAGCTGACAACGACAACAGAATGACGTCACTCCTGGGACAGCGCATCAGCCACAGCATTTCTGAAGCAGCCAGGACTCGACCATTCCATCCTAGTCAGTCCCCCAAAAACATCAACAGCCCGACTACACCAACAACCACTACAGTCTCTCCATCACAGCCACCTCCACCCAAAAAGAAAAACAAGCGGCATAAACGCCGCTAAAACGGTCAGAGAGGGTCGAAAGGGGCTTGCCTCATACCGTCCCTGCGCGCCTTCGGCGCGCTAAAACCATTTCACCCGGGCGAAAATGAGACCGCAAGAGACCCCAGGCAAAGTATAGGGGGTAGAGCCTCAAAATAAACACTAACTGATCATATACGGTGTACTCAATATATATTCGAAGTTTGGTACCGATATTTTAACGTTAACCCATAAAATTCCACTTTTAATGTATATTGCTCTATCTGACTTGCGGCCGAGAAAAAAAAAACAGTAGCGAAATGCGCTGTAAAGGCCCATAGAGGCTGAGAAAAAACTCTAAATTTGCCAAGTTTCACACTTGCCGGTCCTAGGCCCGGGTAAAAGATGAGGGGAGTTGATCAAGTTGAAAAACAGCGTCAAGATTCACTGTAGAAAAAAAACCTCTAAATCTGCCGAGTTTTATGCTTGCCGGTCCCAAGCCCGGGTAAAAGATGAGGGGAGTTGATAAAATTTAAAAATAGTATTCAAGATGCATTGTAGAAAAAAACAAACTCTAAATCTGCCAAGTTGTTTACTTGCCGGTCTCAAGCCCGAGTAAAAGATGAGGAGAGTTGATAGATTTATGAAGAGAACAGTAGCAAAATTCACTGAAGAAAAAACTTTAAATCTGCAAGCATTATACTGCTCGATCTTGTTAAGATGTGAGAAGTGAATGAATGAATGAATGAAAGGAGAAAAGTGTTACGACGACGAATGGTTTTAGCGCACCGAAAGCGCGGTAGGACGTTGTGGGGCAAGCCCCTTCCGACCCTCATTTATAGTATAATATTTTTCCATAAAAGTGTTGATAAATTATAAACTATTTATTTCAAATCAACCTCGAAATCTTCACAATTTCTTTCTTGAAGCCCCAATTCCGACGGAATGGTTTCGCGCGCCGAAGGTGCGCAGGGACGCTATGGGGCAAGCCCCTTTCGACCCTCAGTGACTGTTTGTAGTCTGATGCTTTCATGTCTTAGGCGTGTTGAAGCAGGAAGAGGTTTGGGTACTCGGCAGTTGTCCCTGGATAGGGTGTTGCGGGTGTTGGGTTGATTTCATTGACTGATGTTGACTGATCACTCTGTGCTGTGGAGTTATATTTTCGGGCAAGTATAGTCTCCCACTTCGGAGATGATAACGGTGGAGGGCCATCATTGGCAAGTATAGTCTGCCTCAGGCTTTCTTAGTTGGTTTTCAGGTCTGCGGTAGGACGTCTCTTTGGATAGCTGACAACAACGACCCCTTTCGGGGACCACCAGTAAAAAGACCCGAACTTCCCTGGTTCGGGGGCAGGCCTGCATTGTGATCCTATTTGGCTGGGTCAGAAAATGCCCTCTACAGACGCTTACAAAAAGGGGCCGAGGTGGGACGCAGGATCAATACTCGCCTCCCTTGAGGTGGGTGACCACTTATAGGGATGGAGTGGAGGATGTTCAGGATCCATGGAGGTTACTGTTTCCATAACGGTTATAGTTTCCATAACGGCTATTGGGGTGCTGGTCATTAACTGGCAGAGTGCTGGAAGCCCTTATTTGGGCTTTATTCTGAAGTGTAGGTACTACAGCTTGAAGGCTCATATTCAGTGGATGTGCTTTGTATTATCTTTGAAGTGATATTATTTAGTCCGTAATGGTTTGCCTTGTTACAATTTATGGGAGAGTGCCCATAGGCACTCTCCCATAAATTATAACAAGGCAAAGATATGTGCTCAAGATTTGATGGTCAAAAATAATTTAGCACTCTACCAGTTAAAAAGAAATCATCTCTGTGTACCTGCTAAAAGAAGAAGGCAGAATTAGTATGACATATAACAATTAGGAAACAGTTAGATAATTACCATTTTTCTCTTACCAGTTTTGATTTATTTTCGCAGTCAGTTATTAGAGGTTTTAGTTGGGCAGGTGAAGACAGACCTTCCTCGTAGAAGGTCACAGCTTTCACCGTTTTCACTGCCTGTTGGTTCACCTTCCCTTTACCACTTTTGTCGTTTCACGGGTTTTATAATCTGCATATTTTAGATATTTTGAGGAAGCGAAGAACAGGCTTACACACAGAGCCACACCCGGGGGTGTTACTTTCCTATCTTGTCCTCGGTTAAAAAGTCATAGTTTGGGTGGTTTCGTTAGAAGAATGCAGACGATAGGTTTACACACAGTACCACACCCGAGGGTGTTACTTTCCTGTTTGCCTCTACTTTGTGATCGGCTTATTTTTAGATATTTTGAGGGAGCGAAGAACAAGCTTACACACAGAGCCACACTCAGAGGTGTTACTTTCCTGTCTTGCCCTCTGTTATGATTGTTTTTAGATGGGTAGGTGAAGACAGCCCTTCCTGATAGAAGGTCACTGTTTTCGCCGTTTTCACTGCCCGTTAGTTCACCTTCCCTTTACCAATTTAGTCGTTTCACCGGTTTTATAATCGGCCTATTTTAGATGATTTGAGGTAGCGAAGAACAAGCTTACACACATAGCCACACCCAGAGGTGTTACTTTCCTGTCTTGTCCTCAGTTATAAGTCCTAGTTCGTATTTCCTTTAAGTAGCGGCGTTTGGGGGTTTTTCTCTGCTTTCACAAATTGCCTGTAGTTCGGATATTAGTTGGCTGTCGGCTAACTGGTAGTGATTTTTCGCGGCTAGGGAGGCAAGGCGGTCTTTTATAGTGGGGATTTCGGCTCTATCATGGAGTGTTTTGATAGGTGTATCCCATGGGGCACGGAGGACGACCCTAACCGCGTGTTTCTGGACCTTCTGTAGTTTCTCCATATTTGTTTGATTGAGCTCAGTTAGAATGATGGCCCCTTACTCGAGTACTGGGCGCACAAATGCTTTGTATAGTTTAAGAAGAGTGGTCTGATTGGCTCCCCAGGAAGTTCCCTTTAGCATTTTTAGTAAATTAATACGTTTGGTTGCTTTTTCTGGCAATGTCGTTTGTGTGTTTATTAAAGGATAGGTTTTGATCGATGGTGATGCCAAGGAATTTCGCCTTTTTGCATTCTGGGATGACTTTATCCATAGCCTGAGGTCAAAGTCGCGGTTCTTTGTCTTGCGGGTAAAGGTGATTCGTTGGGTTTTATTGGCGTTTAGCTTTATTCTCCATTTGGCACACCAGTGTTCTAGGTCTTCGAGAGCGCGTTGCAGAGGTTTTTGGAGTAGACTGGCCTTATTATTAGAGTCCCAGAGGCCCTTATCATCCGCAAGTTGTGAGACTTGAACGCGATCCTCGGTGAATTTGAGGTCGTTGACGTAGATGATGTACAGGAGGGGGCTGAGAACGGACCCTTGGGGGTGCCTGCTTCTATGGGGACACTGTCGGACATTTCATTGTTTACTCTGACTTTAATTTCACGATCATTTAGGAAGGAGGAGAATAATCTAAGCAGTTCCATGGGGAGTTTCATTTTAGATAATTTGAGGCGCATTCCGTTGTGCCATTCAGAGTCGAATGCTTTTTCGACGTCCAACAGAACTGCCGCGCCTTATTGTTGATTGTCGATCGCTGTTTTCATTTGAGTGACTAGGCGGTAGACATACTCGATGCCTTCTTTACGACTTCTATAGGCTCTTTGCCATTTATTGAAAAACTCCTTATCTTCAAGGTGCCCCTCAGTCGACTGGTAAGGATTCGTTCAAAAACATACCAATGCAACTGAGGAGGCTGATTGGGCGGTAGCTGGCCGGATCGGAGAGGTCTTTGTCAGGTTTTGGTATCATGACACCAAAGGCTATTTTCCAACATTTAGGAAAGTAGCCATGGGTGAGGCATGCATTGAACAGTTTGTTGAGTTTGTCGATTAGGGAGTTTGGGCTTTGTTTTAGAATTTTGTAACTCACTTCATCCTCACCGGGCGAGGAAGAATTTCTACATTTTTTTATGATGTTGATGATTTCGTCACTGGTGATGGGGGAGACGAGGTCATCGTCATCGCCATCTTCTGGCATAGTCATCCCCCATCTTCTGGCGTCGTCATCCCCATCTTTTGGATCGTCATCCCCATCTTCTGGCCCCAAAAAAGGATAGGTGGAGTTTTTATTGTTATTCACACCTAATAACAATAGGCAAATCCACTTAATTGGCTCACTACAGAAGAGGGTTTCCCCATAATATCTGTGTCGTTGTAGAAAATAAGACCGCAAATGTGTCTTTCTATCAGACATAACACATAAAATAATAGAGGGTAAAATCAAGATATTACAATCATCTTTGGAATATGTTTTATATGTGATATTGCGTGCACTTTCTCGTTCATTTGGAGTTTCTGAGCTTAGTAGCTTACTTGCAGTCTCTTTGTCCCTGCCTCTGAAAACTGTGAAAATTGAGACCTCAAATCGGAAGTCGCGCTATACATTAAAAGTGAAATTTTAGGGGTTGAAATTAAAGTATCGATATGAAACTTTGGATATATATTGACTATACTCCAATTCACCAGATAGCGTTTATTTGGTGTTTTTAAGATTAGTAGTTTACTTGCGGTCTCTTTGTACCTGGCTGTCAAAATTGAGACCGTAAATCGGAAGTCGCGCTATACATTAAAAGTGAAATTTTAGGGGTTAAGATTAAAATATCGATATGAAAGTTCGGATATGTATTGAATATACCCCAATCCACCAGATAGCGTTGATTTGGTGTTTTTAAGCTGAGTAGTTTACTTGCGGCCTCTTTGTCCCTAGTTGAGGAAAAGTGAGACCGCAAGTCAGACAGAGCACTGTACTTTAAAAATTGGAATTTTCTGGGTTAACGTTAAAATATCAAATATCGGTACTAAACTTCGAATATATATTGTGTACACCGTATATGATCAGGTAGCGTTTATTTTGAGGCTCTTCGCCCTATACTTTACCTGCGGTCTCTTTTTCTACCTGCGGTCTCATTTTAGTACTTCCGCAATTGTCAAACCCCCAGGCAGGACATGAATAGACGAATTAGCAGTCAGTCACTAAGTACATGGGCAGAACCTTCCCGGCCGAATCTTCCCAGAGTCGAAAAATCCAAGGCCGAATCTTCGCAGGGCAGAATCTCCCCGACCCCCCTTTCCGCGGGGGTCTACTAGATGCCCAACATAACACAGGCCCAAATGAGGAGAAATATAACAAATAGGGGATTAAAACACATACAGTATTTAGGTAGGACGACACTTGGTCGAAAGACAGTTGGTCGAATGCACACTTCGTCGAAGCGACACTTGGTGGAAACGACACTTGGTCGATTGGACAGTTGGTCGAATGCACATTTGGTCGAAACAACAGTTTGTCGAATGCTATGGAAGCGTATTAGGGACATGATAAAAAATAATTCTCAGACCCAGAAAGTCGAAATTTCGACTTTTTATCTCGAAATTTCCACTTTTTATCTCGAAATTTCGACATAAAATCTCGAAATTTCGAGATTTCATCTCGCTAGGTATGCACGTGGGCTTTTGTTCAGTAGCAGTGTGCGATAGATTCCGATACACCAGGTTCTGAGTTCTAACAAATTCTCACCTAACCGACAAGACATGATTGCTGCCCACCCCACCTCCGGCCCTTCAGAGTTCCGTTAACTCACTTTTCAATAAAATTCAATCCTTGAGGTTCATTGAAGACTTCCCACATGCCCTTGGAAATCTTCCCTATCGCGCCATTATAAACCACAGAGGTTCACTGAAGACTACCACATGACATGCCCCTGGATGTCTTCCCCATCCCGCCATTATACATCACAAAAAGGGCGATACATTCAAATAATATCAATGCATACACGCGTATCCCACCCTCTGATAAGTAATGTTGTATCAGCCCTACCCCCCCCCCCCCCCCCACCCACCCACCCAATCCCAGAAAGTGCTGCCCAGTAAATATCACTGGAGTATTTATTTATTGGTGTTTAAGGTCACACATGTCTGCACAATGGGGAATCGTGACCGCAACATGGAGATAAAGTCAAGTTTAGTCAATCGTTTATACCCATTTTAGAGAACTTCCACCGAAGCATTGATGAATGGCTCCTACCTTTTTAACACTAAAACGGGGCTTGTTTACAACAGTAAACGAGCACTAAGCACTACTTCACGCCCCGGGTTACCCACGGTGAATCACAGGAGTAGTCTACCCTTACGAAGATATGCTGCCCAGTAAATATCAGTGGGGTATCTTGTCTTTACGAAGAGGTGCTATGTTTTAATCAGTACACTACCGAAATATTACAGAAGAAAAAATAAAAAACGAGAATCAAAACGAGACACATGCCACCCAACTGAAGCGTCATTGTGTGGATAAACAACAAAATCGCCCCCCCCCCCCCCAGAACCCGCCTCCGACCCCCTCCTCCCCCACACCCGACCACCACCAGGTTAAATTATAGGGGATGCACTACCAGGAGTGTACTCTGTAAGTGTTTGAACAGCGCACTGGGTAAACCTGATATTTATTGGGCAGCACTTTCCGAGGGTGGGAGAAGCATGTACACACTTAGATCATTTCGATGTATTTTGCCGTAAACTTTAGGAAACTGTGTATCGGGCGTATTGCATTCTTATTTACCGTTAGCGAACGGATTGGCAAATTAGATGTATAAAACTGGACATTTTATGGGCGTGGACTGTTGTACTCTTCCGGAAAAAACAAAATATACCGATTGGAGGGCCATGATTGCTTTATTTTTCTACTGGGGTTTAACGACACTTCTAACACACAGGGGAGCGTCATGAATGGTTGAAAAGGCAGGCAGCGACCGCCCAAACCCAGTTAAAAATCTCAAGGGGGGGGGGGGGGGGGGGGGGGGCATTCATGTCCGTTCGATAGGGTGAGAAATTGTTAGAAATCAGAAAGTCGGTGTATCATTATATTCACTCTAATGCATATATAGGGAATCATTCTACTAGTCTTAGCGAGTCAACACATTGTGGTGGTGGCTGCGCACGCACGTGTGTGTGTGGTGTGTGTGGCGGGGGGGGGGGGGGGAGTTAGGGGGTCGCCGCACATTTATTCATTTCTGGGCAAGACAGGTATAGGGAAGGTATATAGCCAACAATTTACATACTTGAAAGGGTATACGTATGTATAGATATTGGTAAGGAGGTTACAGTTTTCAAAATTATGAGTGTTTCCCTCTGGGTGCGGGCTTATCCGGTTGTGGTATCGATGTTTGTTTTCGGGAGAAGTTTGTTTGTATTTAACCACATTTTCAACACCCTGGGTGACATCGTGTTGGGCAGTTTAACGGTGGGGGGAAGCCAGAGAGAATAATAGGGCGAGCAACTGACAGACTCTCGAACTTACTAACTCTGCACAAGCATCATTAGCTGCGATTGAAAGTAAGTGAATCATCGACGTGCACGCCTCTGAACACAAACGTTCTCCGTGTCCCACATGACGGGATAAAGTGTTTTTACCCAAAGCAGTTACCTCTGATCAGGATCGAACTGTCGATCTTTCGGATAAAGTGCAATGCTCTAAACACTTCGTCACCGCTCTCGTCATCAGGAGGGGGGGGGGGGGGGGGGGTGGGCGTCTGGATGCGCCTGTTATTTTACATGTTGTAAGGGGGTTAGGATAATGGATTTTTACTCTTCGAAATTTAGCATACGCTTATATGAATCTCGACAAATGGAATTTTACTCGTGTCGAGTGTAAATAACTTTATCTCTGGGAGCAGGGTGGGGGAGAGAGGGGGTTAATGTTGATGGCAATGTTTTAAGTGAACAAGTGTTCGTTTCAAACATTCGATGGCTTCAAACATTTCGATGGCTCGATAAGGGCCGTCTTATGGATGAACCAAGCGGTCCATTGAAGCTTGCCAGTGGTTGGAGCATTGAACTTTAAACCGAGAGGTTCACCGATTGACCATGACTAACGGAATCGGAATTGTGCCCTTGGGTAAGGAACTGAATCCCGATTGCCCACGTGATGGCACGGTGTCGCTGTGTACTAAGGCGCACTGTGTATACGTCTAAGGCGCACTTGCCTTCTTCAAGCAATGATGACTCTATGCAGAGTTAGTACGTTGGGGAGTCTGACAGTTGCCTCGCCGCCTGCTCGGTGTTTTTTTCCGGCTTCCATCGCCCGTAAAACTGCCAGATATGAGGTGACCCTGGCTGACCGTAAGTAATGTTAAACCGCAATAAAAATAATTCAAGGTTGCAGTTATTCCACCACCAAAACCAGGCAAAGAGATAAAATCCCCCTCACTTGACCTGCCATAAGGTGCTACCTATACCAGTCATAGAATAATACAAAGCAATCGGTTGGTTAATAATACCGAGGACTAACAGGAGACCTACAGCGGTATACACAGCGAACTACCAATGCCAGCCATAAGATAATACAAATGATTCGGTAGGTTAATAGTACTAAGAGGGTAATAGGCCAACAGACCATTCATCCTATACTGCCAATCTAAACTACCAAGGACTATCTCGCAATACCACACTGGCCGACCATACATGCCCCACATCCCCACAACACTGCTTGACCTAGCTATAGCTGACACAGGATAATATGAAGGCTTAAGGGCTAATAGGGGACCTACACGGATATATACCGCTACTACCATATCACCGCCACCCCCATACGAGAAGTCCGCCATACCATGATCCGAATAACATTATGTCAGATTGTATAGTGGACAACAACAAGCGATCAACATCTCTATGACGTTGCGTGCGCATCATGACGTCACGACGTCAATAGCAACGTCAACCGTTTCGCGGATAAAAACTTTCAAGAAAACTCCATTTCCATTTTTCACCACATATCCATAATATATACCCATAGCTCTGGGTATACATATATCACTATACATACCATAGCAACATATATATGCTGAACGTACACTGCTTGCCCGATCTAGCTGGATAGGGCCGAAGTTTTTACACCGGCAAAAGTTACACCGACAATGGCTCCGGTTCAATGGGAATTTAACACTGGTTGCACCGGCAAAGCTCCAGGTAATGAGGGTCTAAAACCTTCTGCTACACTACTTTTTTTCGTAAACCAATAATTAAGGAAACGGACCCCAAACCCCAACATTCGTTTATTATTATTAATATTTCAAGAAATACTTTCGTTTCATAAAAGTAATTCTTTAAAATAATAGTAATAAACGAACAAGCGTTTACACATAAAGGATATATGAAACCTAAAGATAGTTTTGCACAATGAAAATTGTGGCATCGGCCAATAATTTTTCCAGCAGACAAACTTGAAAAATTCCGACACGGATAGGGGCATGGGACGCACCCCTCTCTCCACCCTTTTAGCTTGGGGCCTGGGGGCATACCATTCTAGCGTTAGTTTCATTAAAACGTTGGGCACCAGTGTAAATAAACCATGGAAGAGTATTAGTGCCTCCCAACACAAGTGATAGTCAGCACGCAGCTCTGTCAGTCACAGAGACCGAAACTCTTCTGAAATAACCAACAGTTATCTCAGTTATCTGGCTATACCTACCCTATACCTGTCATATCCAGTAGTGAACACAGGTGCATGACCCCCCCCCCCCGCCCCTATCGACACCACCACAATGTTATCCCCAAGATGAATAAAATAATTTTCCAATGCATTAGATTGCACGACAATACACTGGCTTCTGATTTCGAACAAACTCTCGCCCTACCGACCGGACACGAATAATACCCCTCTTAACACCCGAACCTTGATATCTTCCAGATATGCCCCCTTTTCATTCATTAACGACCATTCCAAGTGGAATATTGTTTTCCGAACGAGTACAACAGACCTCACCCATACAAATTCTCAATTTTGTCCATCGACTTTGCCATCCGTTACCTAACGGTAAATAAGAATTCAGTGCAACCCCGCCCAGCATCCTAAAGTTGATGATCAAATAAACTGACGCTCTATTCCAAACCGTAATTACAAAGGATGCAGCTTGACAAATGCTGTTCCACGTGAAATTTATCAATCAACCCCCCCCCCCCCTCCCACACACACACACACAGCTATGTCCGTCTAATAAACATTCTAATAAAATACCAAACAATACACGTTATTGACAAGTACCGTTAAATCACGTTGCAATAAAAGTCTAAAGAGTGAATCTATAATATACATGAGGCTCTGTGACGACGTCCCACAACTTCGGATGCCTTCCCCATCCCGCCATAATAAACCACAAAATGAGCGACACACCCAAAAGATATCAGTGCACGAACGTTTCTCTCATCTGCCAATGAGCCATGCTGCGAAGTTGCCTCCTCCCTCTCCCCAGACACATTACTCGAAAAGTGCTGCCAGTAAATGTCACCACTGGAGTGCACACTAAAAACTAAAGTGTTAAAACTGACACTTTCAAGGTGTTAAACCCATTCTAACTCTTAGGGTTTGATTTTAACACTCAAAGTGCATTGCTTTAAGCACTTAGACATTACAATCGTCAGACATCTGAGACTTGAATGGATGGCACTTCCCATGTGTCTAGCATTGGTGGTTCTTCCAGAATCGTCCATAATTTGATTTGCGCTTGGTGGGTACATAATTAAAAGGACACAACGCAGATGACGCGGATCAGGCTCGAATGCCCTGATCCGCGTCATCTGCGTTGTTTCCTTTTAAGTGTCGCGACATTACACTTGTCAAGTGGTATTATTGTAACACCCGTCAAGTTCTAGGATATCTACACTTGAACAAAGTTCTAGTTCAGCACTTAGGAAGTGTTAAATACAGCACTTCAAGTGTAGTTTTTAACACTTTAGTTTTTAGCGTGTGGCTCACCTTACGAAGATATACGACTTTCACCCAGTCCAGTGACCCTAAATTACAGCAGAAAATAGAAGATCGTGGAAATAATGGCCTTCCACCTCTAATTCAACTTCCACCCCACCTAGCATTTCCCCATTTCTAATCCCGACGCACCGACACCCATAATAGATGAAGATCAAAATAGAACACATCCCACAAAAGCAAAGTGAAGCGTCATTGTGTGCATAAACAGTAAATACGCAACACCGTAGCAGCTGATAAGGCTACCAAGTGTACAATAAAAAGTCGAAATTTCGAGATTTTATGTCGAAATTTCGAGATAAAAAGTCAAAATTCCGAGATAAAAAGTCGAAATTTCGAGATTTTATGTCGAAATTTCGAGATTTTAAGTCGAAATACTTATAAATAAAAAAAATAAACACTTGAAAACAAATCTAGAAAAATGGTTATATAAACTATTATGTTCATTGTCCGGTCATCATTTTTTTACAGGCCAAGAGAGAAAAAAAACCGAAATGTCAACCCCATAAGTCAATTTAAACGTCCATAATACTGTTAACCCTATACCTAAAAGGAAAAGAAGACGACACTTGCAAAAACATTTCTTGAATAACTATTTTTTTCATTTTTTGTCTCAAAAACATAGGCTATGACCCCCTCATTGGAAAAAGCTGGACGAGCTCGTTCCAAATTGGGGTCATAACCTATGTTTTTGAGACAAAAAATGAAAAATATAATGAAAATTAATTGGCAATTTTTGTGAATAGCGCTGAACGGTTTTGACCGTTACGCTGGGTAAAGGGTTTTAACCACTTTCGCGTGTAATTCTACAACACTGACACACAATCACTAAATGTACAAGATTGCAATTCAGAAATATTTGACCTTCCCTTATAAAAAAGTACCATGGTAAACCATGGTAAATCCCCAAATACCCTGGTAATACCATGGTATTACCAGGGTATTTTGGGATTTACCATGGTTTACCATGGTACTTTTTTTATAAGGGTTGAACACCAATAAATACCTATAAATAAAAGAATAAACACTGGAACAAAAATCTAGAAAAATGGTTATATACTATTCCAAAAAAGTAGAGAATATTTTATAAAAGTAAGATTTTTTAAGAAATATATTTATACTTTCATCAAAAAGACAGTTGAGGCATTGCACTGTGACATCTGGTGAATGATTTCAGCGATAGTTGGGTGTCTGACAAACACACATTCCACGCACTGTACTGTTGAAGGCATGGGCGGTCATTTAGAGAATTTAATACATTCAGCCCAAGACCTCAATACTTTGTAAATCCTCCTCGGTTCGCGAGACTAGCGCGGATCCAGTATGGCATACTCCTCACCAAACGTCCAATATCAGCTTGGCTGATGTTATTCCATTCTTCCTGCAGTGCAGGATCGTGCTGCCTACGTCATGGTATCGTTCGTTCCGCCACCGCCACACTCTTTTTCGCCTGTCGTGGAAGTCAAAAATGAACCTGGATTCATCGGAAAACATGACGTTGCTCCACCGACGATTGTCTCAGCGTTGTCGTGCTCCACACCAATTACGCCTTGCTGCGATGTGACGTTCAGTCAAACGTGGAATTATTCGACGTCGTCGAGCGTACAAATTCCAGCTGTGAAGGCGATTTTGGATAGTCTGACCACTGACTCCCACATCTGTCGCTCGGTGCAGCTGCTGTCCAATTTCATAGGCACTTTGATGGCGGTTTCGTAATGCTGTGGTTCGGATGAAACGATCCTGGTTAGCAGTTGTCGCCCTTGGACGACCTGACGACGTCAGTCATCAACATTGCCTGTCTGATGGTAACGTGACCACAACCTGCTAATCACCGATTGAGTAACATTGATAATTTGAGCCACTGCAGTCTGTCTGTTGCCAGTTTCCAACATGCCAACGGCACGTAAACGTTCGTCAAGTGTCAGTCTTCGCATATCTCAAAAGTTGCTTTTCTACCAGAAACTATTGATGAACGAGTTTATACCATGAAAAGAACGACGAGACTTCCGAAAAAGCCCGTCCAGCACAAATGAAAATGTCAAAACGTACCCCACAGACATTAACACGGAGTTCGTGCGAAAAACCTGCATAAAGTTTTCGTGGACCGGTGACATTCATGAATCACACTAAACGTGGTAAGATATTGATGTGTCCATTCACGAGTATCCAATACCATTTTCCGAAAATATCAACATCAGTTTGGATATCCCCTACCTTTTTTAATAATATATAAACCATTATGTTCATTGTCCGAACATCATTTTCTTACTGACCAAGAGTAAAAAAACGAAATGGCAACCCTTAAGTCAATTTAACGATCGACGAAAGAATCTGCACTTTGGGATGCGAGTGCATCCCATAAGTGGATAGGTGGCTGTGTTGTGTTGCTCGTACTGCTACCGCTCGTAATGGACTGGTGGCTGCTCGGCTGGTCTTGCTTCCTATATCTTTTGTTTCCTCCGTTTCTTCTTTCAAGGTGGAGGTGGCTATTTCTTTACTCTTGGCGATGGGGGCTGTGGTGTCGTCCTGTTTGAGCTAGTGCTGTTGCTATAGCGACGTTAGAATGTAGTGTCGCCGTTGCCTTCCAAAGTTCTGCCAGCAGGTTTTTCATGTTGTTTATGGTGTTCTTGCGCTCGTTACGATATTCGTATCGGAGAGTCTCGGAGACTGGCTAGTTCACATTCACGTTCCAGCTTTTGATCCGGTGGGAGGGGAGAGACTGGAGTAGGAGACTTCGGAGATCCAGTTTCAATTTCCGCCTCCGCCTCACTGCTGACATCGCCATCCTCCAGGTTGCCTCTCAGAGGAGAGGCAGCTGGGGTGTGGATAGGAGTCACAGGAGTTGGATGTGGGGAAATGGTAGTGGCCTCCTCTGTCTTCTCTTCCGCCTTCTTTTCCTTCTGCCCTTTCAGGAACTTTTCCAGTCACCGGGCATCACGGCGCCTGGTTGATGGGCTCTTCTTCTTGGTCTTCTTTTGAGGGCCAGGTCCAGGCTTCTTCGGATAAGGACGAGTGTGAGAGGGGTTCACAATCACTATATGTGCAAGATTGCAATTCACTTGCCACAGGTTTAAGTGTACACATTTTACAAAACCGATTACAGACGATAGTGGTATGTCAGGTACATATGAGGGAACATTTGGGGGATCTCATCGGGGGATCTCATGTGACGTCATAGTCACGTGACCCAGTGGCGCCATGTTGTGTTCCCGTGGTAACCCACGTAAGCGGCCATGTTGTGACGTCATCTCCATTGTTGCTGCGCGTGTTGTTAGGGTGATACGTGTTTCCGTTTCCATTTTGTATACTGGAGGCCGCCATCTTGGTTTCTATGGTCGCACGTGTTTGCTATGTAACCTAAATCTTTTTATTGGACAGGGGGTATGTTCGGAGAGTATGTTCCTTTGTAGAAGAGTATTTTCTGGTTCGGATTTTCCTCAAATCCTCCTTTACTTCGTAGAATTACCACAAGCAACTCGGCAAGTTGTATTATTTCGAATTCTTTCAGAATTCTCTGCTTGCTTCTATCCATATATGTAATAGTTTATATCTACCTAGGCATGTTCCATTGCCCTGTTGAATACTCCGGTGGAGTAGAAGAGTCTATTAGTTGGAACAGTTTTGCTTATTATTACTAAATTTAGCTATTCTAGTCTATTCTTGTAACTTCTTACCCTATTCCAAGTACTCTTGTTGTTTCATTTATCTAGATCATTTATAACCAATCAGATTGCTTGATTTCCCATAATCTGTATGCAGAGTTATCTCCCCTTATTACAACGAAGTCCTGTCCTATTCTCATTACCTCTGTATCCTGTGGCTATGGAATCCCTTTTTTGTCATGTGTGCTTATGTGAAAAAGCACAATTTGACACAATGTGCCTAGAACAAACGCGCATGCTTTATGTGCCGATATGTGCTTATGTGAAAAGGCACAATGTGACATAATGTGCAATAGCACATAGGCACACACGGGTATTTCAGGATACCTCTGTCCTGGTATTGTTTTATTCGAGGATGCCTACTGGAGAATCCCTTTTTGTCATATGTGCTTATGTGAAAGGCACAATGTGACACAATGTGCCCTAGCACAAAGGCACATGCTTTATGTGCTTATATGTGCTTATGTGAAAAGGCACAATGTGCCCTAACACAAAGGCACATACGGGTATTTTAGGATACCTGGTATTGTATTATCTGAGGATACTAGTTGTAAAGCATGTGCCTTTGTTCTAGGGCACATTGTGACACATTGTGCTTTTTCACATAAGCACATATGACAAACAAGAGTCCCCACGGGGAATGAAGCGCTCATCTTGAACAAAACACAATTTAACAGAGTCCAAGAATGAGTCTACATTAAGCAAGCCAACTCCATAGGCTACACTGTCAATCCTTGAGTTCCTCAGGAGTGGCAAAAATAATCTGGGCATCGTGCCTTTTCTTCATTTGATCTTAAAGTAAAATGTAGAGCTCCCCTATGAAGACCCTTGATACAGCCTATGTGGATTAATCTTAGTTACACACCTCTAGGGGATACTGAATACAAAATTTTTAATTCTTCAGCAAAATGGCCAATTCCGGCTCCCATAGAGAGCCAAAATATTAACCCAGGCTCTTGGTTTGAACACAGTTGAATCTGACTTCCCTAGAGATGTTGTGTACCGAATATGCAAGCATTCTGACTGTTGGATCTGAAGAAGAGAAATTGTAAAGAAATTTCTTCGAAATGTTATAAGTTCAAATTTGGGCTACCATAGCGAACCCAAATATTACCCTATGGATCCGATTTGAACAAACTTGAATCGGACCCTCCTAGAGATGTTGTATACCAAATGTGAAGGCATTCTGACGAGTGGATCTGAAGAAGAAGATTTTTGAAAAAAATCCCTCATATTGTACTAAGTTAAATTTCATGTTCCCAAATGGAGCCCAAATATTAACCTAGGCACTCGAGTTGAACAACCTGGAATCTCACCCGCCTAGAGATGTTGTATACCAAATATAAAAGCATTCCGACTGGTGGATCTGAAAAAGAAGATTTGTAAAGTTGTAAAGAAATTTCCTCATATTGCACTAAGTAAAGATTTGGGCTACCATAGTGAGCCCAAATATATACCTAGGGATCTGATTTGAACAAACTTGAATCTGACCCCCTAAGAGATGTTGCATACCAAATATCAAAGCATTCTGACTGGTGAATCTGAAGAAGATTTTTTTAAAATTACCCTCCATATTGAACAAAGATAAAATTTGGGCTTCCATAGGAAGCCCAAATACTAACCTAGGGACTTGGTTTGAACAATCTTGAATCTGACGCTCATAACAATGATGTATACCAAACATTTAAAGATTCTGATTTGTGGTTCTGAAGAAGAAGATTTTTAAAGAAAAGAATATTCCCCATATTACCCTATGTTAAAACTTCGGGCTCCTGTAGAGAGCCCAAATATGAACCAATGAGCTTTATTACAACAAACTTTTATCTGACCCCCCTATGAATGCTGTATACCAAATATCAAAGATTCTGATGATTGGTTCTGGAGAAAAGATTTTTTAAAATTTCTGCAAATATGCTGACTCAGCATTGTTTCGATGCCCATTACAGAACACCCTAACATAACCGATGGCATTTTTTTACCATTCAGTTCTACTAGTCCTAAGGATACTTCATACCAAATAACAGCTCTCTGTTCCGTGTGGTTTGGGAAATATGGGCGTTTGAAAATATTTCTACTTTTAGCTCTCATGGTTCCCATGGGAATGTGGGATTTTTTTTGCATGGGTCAAGTACTTATGACCCAATAATACCACAAACCAAATTTGGTTCATACCGGACCATCGGTTTAGAAAATAGAAATTTTGGGCGGGGCCAAAAATATTACCCCCTCGTATTACAAAGCCAAATATTACTTCATGAACTTCGTTTGAACAAACTTGATTCTACACCTCATGTGGAAGCTCCATAGAAAATATCAAGTCATTGTACACACTGGTTCTTGAGAAGAAGATTTTAAAAATATTTTGGAGCATTTTCTCCCACTCCCTCACTTCGGGGCTGGACATGTTGAGTTGAACAAAAATGAAATGCCCCGTTAGGACCATCACTCACACAAACTTTTACTTGAATTGGCCCAGTGGCTTTGGAGGAGAAGACCCAAACATGGTGTTGACGGACGACGGACGACGGACGGAGAGCGATGAGATTAGCTCAGCTTGACTTTGTCAAGATGAGTTAAAAAAGGATTCCATAGCCACAGGTGTTTTGCAAAAAATGGGATTTCGTGGAATATTGCCATTGGATATAGAGGTGATGAGAATCGGATAGGACTTCGTTGTAATAAGGGGAGATAACTCTGCATACAGATTATGGGAAATCAAGCAATCTGATTGGTTATAAATGATCTAGATAAATGAAACAACAAGAGTACTTGGAATAGGGTAAGAAGTTACAAGAATAGACTAGAATAGCTAAATTTAGTAATAATAAGCAAAACTGTTCCAACTAATAGACTCTTCTACTCCACCGGAGTATTCAACAGGGCAATGGAACATGCCTAGGTAGATATAAACTATTACATATATGGATAGAAGCAAGCAGAGAATTCTGAAAGAATTCGAAATAATACAACTTGCCGAGTTGCTTGTGGTAATTCTACGAAGTAAAGGGGGATTTGAGGAAAATCCGAACCAGAAAATACTCTTCTACAAAGGAACATACTCTCCGAACATACCCCCTGTCCAATAAAAAGATTTAGGTTACATAGCAAACACGTGCGACCATAGAAACCAAGATGGCGGCCTCCAGTATACAAAATGGAAACGGAAACACGTATCACCCTAACAACACGCGCAGCAACAATGGAGATGACGTCACAACATGGCCGCTTACGTGGGTTACCACGGGAACACAACATGGCGCCACTGGGTCACGTGACTATGACGTCACATGAGATCCCCCGATGAGATCCCCCAAATGTTCCCTCATATGTACCTGACATACTACTGACGATTATACCATTCCCACCTGGTCTACTCACATTTCGTCTACAGAGAAAAATGACACCTTTCCCATTTCGTCTACTCTTAATATACACCTGGAACTTAATTAAGCAACCCCCTGGGTTTTTTGGCACTGGTTTTAATAGAAACTGTCATTACTTTCATGCTATCTTTCAGATGGCCAAAAGTGATAGTTTGCGAAAAGAATGATCTTTTGACAAAATTAATGAAACACAACACAATGATGAAAATATGCAGTATTTTAATGGCGCCGATTACACATATCTGTCACTAATGTTTTTGATGGTAAAATGTTCTCGCGACAAGTATGATACTGGAACGGTCCATAATGAAACAATGCCGGTAATTACTGACAAAAAATGTAACTTGTGAGCTCCTGAACACAATAGCTGTGTTTAACGTCAGTGGCGAGTGTATCCACCACGTACCCGGATGCCAGCCTGAATCCTCCTCCTAATGCACCAGGTGAGCCTTCTGATACGGTCCAGAGGCAACTGCTGCCACTCCTCGTGTAATGCAGATTCCAAATAGGCCAAATTCTGTACAGGCGGATCCCTTGCTTGCACACGACATATACGAAAGTCCCAGATGTGTTCTAAGGGATTCAAATCGGGGCTCATTGCAGGCCAAGGTAGTGTTGTAAGAGCGTTGTTTTGAAGGAATGCTCTCACAGCATGGGAACGATGTGGCTTTGCATTGTCGGCCATGAATGCAGGCCGAGTAGCTAAAGGGTGGTTGTCAAAATGAGGCACGTCAATGACAACCAGATTGAGAATGTCACGGATGTACTGGTAACCACTGAGATTTCCACGTACAGTCACCACTTCAAATTTACAATCATGAGACAGGCATCTCTAGATCATCACTGATCCTCCACCATAAGGAACAGTAGGTCTGATGTTCCTGGGCAACATCAGTTTGGATATCCCCTACTTTTTTTAATAATATATAAACCATTATGTTCATTGTCCGAACATCATTTTCTTACTGACCAAGAGTAAAAAAACGAAATGGCAACCACTTAAGTCAATTTAACGATCGACGAAAGAATCTGCACTTGGGGATGCGACGTGCATCCCATAAGTGGATAGATGGCTATGTTGTGTTGCCAACGGCACGTAAACGTTCGCCACGTGTCAGTCTTCGCATACCTCAAAAGTTACGTTTCGACCAGAAACTATTGATGAACGAGTTTATACCAAGAAAAAGCCCATCCAGTACAAATAAAAATGTCAAAACGTTCCCCACAGACATTAAAGCGGCGCTCGTGCGAAAAACCTGCACGAAGTGTCCAATCACGCGTGTCCAATACAATTTCCGAAAATATCAACATCAGTTTGGATATCTCCTACTATTTTTTAATAGTATTGTCACGAAATAAAAAAAAAAAATTGCCAAGTAATTTATAATTTTTGTGTAATCAATTCAAAAAAATGCTTAGACGATTTTTCGCAACAGTGTCAGTGGCAGCTAAAATATTATAAATATTATTTAATTATTTAAACAAATTATAAATATCATTACTACTATTAGAAATAAATAAGTTATTGTTAGGCAGTTAAAGTTGTAAATAGTCTGGTTTGGAATATTAGAATTTAATTATTTCAGGGGACCATAAGGCTTAACTGTGTGAAGTCAGCAAGGTCGATTTTGGTGTCAGTGTAATAACTGTAAATACGTCCATCACCTATCACTAACACTAACAGTACCGTACTACAGCCTACAGGAGGCACAGGGATAAATCGTTGTAATGTTTCGGTGTTTAGGTATCGTTCTTGCGAGAAAAAGTCACAATTTCGGGTCACCAGTCGTCCATTTGTTAATCTTTGTATCAAAATAATTCATGGAAAACCACTGTTTAGTGCATTTTATCAATTTGTTCGTCATCTTGGTATTCTTACAACGTTTAATTAAAGTTTCTGTGAGCTATTTTAAGTAATTTTCGTAACTTGTGAAGACGCTTCAACCGCAAATATTTCTTTTTAAATACCTATTGTCGGGACTTCAACCCGATCTTGTATAAACATTTGGGTGGAAATATGCTTAAAAATAATAATCTTTATTTAGTATTCATCCAGTTTGGGCCGTAATCATACAAAAGTGTTCATAAAAAACCAAACGTTGTTGTGTTAAACGACGGCCATTGCATCAGTGTTGTAAGCCACGTGACTTTAAAAATTGTCCCACTTCCTTTATATGGTCGTATGGAAGACCAGAAAAACCAAATTAGTTCGTTTCTTTTGGTCTTCATTTGGTTTTGGTCCCTGGGGTATATATAAGGCCCGTTGGTCGGCGCACTTGGTCTTCCGTTCGTCAACAACCGCCAAAGAGACAAGTCAGAGCATATAGATTTAACCAAGAGAAATAAATTAAAAAACCATTGAAGGTACACAACCAATTGGTAATATCTGCCCTACCATAATTATGAAGTTTATTGATGATTGATCTGACCCAGAAACAAGCTGGGATTTCCCGAACGCTCTGACTCAGTGTGTCCGTGACCTCAGAAAGATGACCTTGTATTGAATGAACATTACATCATCACAGTTTTCTTTATTGAAAAATACTACGTTGGCTTACAACTCTAGCAGCGCAAATTATTAATTTGGTATTGGGGATACAACACTCGGGAGCTAATACACGAGAATCGTATGGGAAGGGCTGGATGAAAACATAGCGTCAATAATTAACACATCTCACACTAGCTAGTTCTTTTTTTTTTATTATTCTAACAACGCAGATCAGATATTTGGTGTTGAGCAATTGCTTTTATCTACATCATTATTGTCAATAAAAATGTTGTTTTTCCTCTTTAACCCTTCTCTTTAGTGTGTTTACTCCCTAATCCTAACCTCCATTCAGTTTAGTCTGGGGCAATTCGGGTTTCTTTTTTTTTAAAAGCACAGGCCTGTGTTGTTGTTAATCCAATCCCAATTGCCAAATTGACCCGTAACCTGCTGTTGCCGACATTACAGATGAACTGCTGTGACCAGCTGTGTATATTACCATACTTAACCCAGCATGACCAGCTGAGTTGTTAATCTAATCAGGCGTGACCAGCTGTATAGTACCATCTTTAACCCAGTGTGAACAGCTGGGCATTACCATATTCTACCCAGCATGGAAACTGTATTATTGTTCTTAATTTAACCCAGCACTAACAGCTGTGTTGTTAAACCTTCATATATCGTTACCATCCATAAATCGGGAAATCCTAGAGACTAAAGACACACACCAATATTTGATTTTATGACCCAGTCTGAGGCAAATTGACAGATCATATTTAATTTTCAACCATACCATCACTAGAGTGACCTGACCTATTATGCTTTGAGTGTTAACCCTGTCGGTTTGACCATATTTACTCTACCAAAATTCCTTAGGGGTTGACACATAGGTGTTGCTGTAGCCCTGTCCCTGATTCATGCTACAGTATATATCAGTTATAAGATATAAGCATACGCAGCACAAATTTCAAAGCACACACGTGTCACCGTTGAATTTAAAGTCCAGATGACCGACTTGTGTCAAAGTTGAACTTAATGTCCAGATAACCATTGCAGTAGGTTTCAAAACAAACGTTTAACAGAAAATACAATCTAAGAAGACACCAAATGCATTGATAGATTCTGGAGCTGTGGGTCTTCTTTTGTCCATAAAGATTACATTTCTTTGTGAAAATTTTCCGGCACTCTTCACAAGTGTGATGTGAAGCCATTGCTGGTCTAAATAAAATTGACTGAAGTTGATGAATGAAAAGTTTCAGTGCGCCAAAGGCGCAGAGGGACAATATGGGATTGAAACCCCTTGCGACCCAAATAACTTTATTTGCCTATGAATCTCCGAAAGTCGAAAGCGAGGTCTAATAATCTTATTTGGTTTGAGTGTACGCACCGGCATTAGTATACTGGGACGACCCCCCGAGAACCGAGAACCGGAAGTTGACTAGGAGTTGTGCATAACTACAAGAATTCTGCTTTGTGATATACTTACAAACGTGGGCATATTTATGATAATACTGAAACCACAGTTTGATGGTCGTTTAGAGAAAAAGAAACACAAACAGTCGCTGGATTGGGAGCAGCCCCAGTATATTATCCATAACAGTTATAAAAAGAAAAAAATCCACCAATATGTGTTTTGGAAAGCTGGGAGTCATCCATCAGCCTATAAGGGAGAGTGGATGCTGAGCCTTGGCCATCTGATCTGCCCCTGTTTCAGGTGAAACAGATGGCGGGGTGGTGGGAGGGGGAAAAAACCCCAAAACACTCACAGACATAAACCCAAAAGCCATTAGAAGGCCTGTTATATATTTATTCATATGTTTATTTATTCAAAATTTACACTAGTCCCAGCCAGGCAAGCTTGTTTCAATCCTTGCTTGGTGTTTGGTTTCCTGTGTATGTTTGAGTGGTTCAAGAAAATGTGAGAGTGCTCTGTTCGAAATGTTATAGATAGAGAGAGATAGAGATAGAAATCCGCTACTGTATATTGTGACTGTTGTGTAATTATTGCTATTGGTGACACTTGGGTGGGTTTCTTCGTAGCCAACTCCCCACACGCAGAGTTGCGAGGCAGTCCTCACAGACTCAATCCGAAAGTCCTTAATGAGTAGCGAAGAAATCCTCACTGACCTCACTCCTCCAACTTTTCAATGAGTTGCGAGGCAATCCTCACTGATTCCACTCTACAAGTTCTCAATGAGTAGCAAGGCAATCCTCATTGACTTCACTCCTCAAATGATTGAAGTTGTGGTGGTATCCTCCCTTTTATGCTCTGAGAAATGGGTTGACCAGATATCCGAACATGCCCCTGTCCTATTAGAGGGTTTGGGGGCACATAGACACCACGTGCTAGCGTAGAAACTAAGATGGCGACCTCCAATATACAAAATGATTGCCGGATACACGTATCACCCTAACAACACGCGCTGCGCATGTGCACTGACACAACATATCACTATGGGGATGACGTCACAACATGACAACACAACATGGCGCCACTGGGTGGCGTGACTATGACGTCGCATGAGATCCCCCCAATGAGATTCCCCAAATATTGACCGAAAACACATCTTATACTACTTATTTGTTATATTTTCCCATTCTGACCTGTGTTCGGTTATGTTCGGCATTTAGTAGCACCATATTTTTGGACTAGTGGTGGGGAGTAGGGGTGGGGGGGGGGGGGTATCCCAGTCACATTTGGTTCCGTTCGAGACCGAATGTTTTCGCTTTGTGATTGAATGAACCGATTTTGAGGAACTTTTTAATATATCTACCTTCCTACGTCTTCTCCAGAACACAAGAACATCGTCAACACTTCTGTATTTGGCATTTTGTCTCCACTGTTCTCGCGCCTGTTATAGTTTGTGACTATCCGGATTTTTTTGTTTTAATTACATGGTATCATAATCTATATAGTAGTCTTATTTTAAAGGATGTACAGCCCACCATTTATCAAGTAGATTTTCAAATTTATCTTACAACAGCCTGTTCCGGTTGAGATACTGTTTGAATTGAGGTAATGAGTAGTTTTCGCGAACTTCGTTGGATAAGGAATTCCACATTCTCGTCGCGCTCGGCAGAAACGACATTTGGTGTGAATTAGTTCGACAAAACGGTACCGACAAGTCTGGATTGTTGCGGAGAGCATACGTGTGAGAAACAGATAACCTCGGAGGGATTAAACCTGATAAGTATCTTGGTATGAGTCTGTAATACATTTTTAAAAAAAACTGCATAGTTTTGTGTTTTTCTCTTCTGTTTTTCAGGGGCTCCGATTCTGTTTCCGCATACAGGAGTTCCCAGCCTACACTTCGCGTTGCGCCAGTAACAATTCTCGCAGCCTCCAGTTGGATTTTTTTCAATATCTTCGGCTTCGGCGTTTGTACAATTATCCCATACTGTGTCAGAATATTCACGGACCGGGCGTATGAATGATATGTATATAGTTTGATGTGTTCTCCGATCAAGGATGAATTTAAATTTTCTCACGAGACTTATTCTATTCCAAGATTCAGCCGTAATGTCTTGTATATGATTTGACCAGGACAGATGGTTATTAATGCTAACTCCAAGATGTTTGTGGTTATTCACTGTTTTAATGTTTTCATTCTGCATACGAAGCGGGGGTGTTGAATTGTTTCCGTTTTACGCGGTATAAGCATTGATTCCGTGTTTGAAGGGTTGAAGTCAACGAGTCATTGTTTAGACCAGTGTTCAATTCTCAACAAGTCGTTCGAAGAGATCGGCAGCCTGGGTTGGGTTTTCAACAATAAGATAGAGCGTGGTAACATCCGCAAATAAGCGGATGTTGCACAAAACATTTTTCACAATGTCATTTACGATATAAGAAAAAGTAGGAGGCCAAGTATTGAACCTTGTGGTACTCCAGCAGTTGTATGCATCCAAGACGACGCGACGCCTTCAATCACTACACGTTGTTGCCGGTTTTCCAGATATGACCGGAACCACTCCAGTAGTTTACCCCCTATCCCTATTTTCTCGAGCTTGTTTACCAATCCAGAATGCCACACTTTATCAAACGCTTTACTCACGTCGCAAAAAAAAAAAAAAAACAAATCGTATAAACCCCCCTCCCCACCCCACCCCCCGCCCCCTAGTCCAGTGCGCAACTGATGGTATTATACATTTCGGTAAGTTGAAATGTTGTCGAGTCCTTGGGTGTAAAACCTGACTGGAAGTGTGTTAGCAAAGCATTTGATTCTAAGAAATGGAAAACTTTTTTGAAAACACATTTTTCAAAAACTTTCCCAACACAGCTCAAAAGTGATATGGGCCGATAATTGCTGACAACGCTCGGACTATCTTTTTTAAAAAACAGGCGACACGTTTGCCTGTTTCCATCTAGTAGGAAAGCTGCTTTGATAAAGAAGATTAAAAATATATGTTAAGGGCTTAGACAAACTACGGGAAGATTCTTTTATAATTCGAGGTCTGACATTGTCCGGGCCACATGCCTTGGACACTTTAAGAGACTTAAGGGCGTCCAAGATATCTGTTTCTTCTACGGAGATATTGTCGAAGACAGGGCGGTTTTCGTTTACTTGGTGACGTGGGAGCGATGCATGTGAGTCATCTACGGATGAAATAGAACAAAAGTACTCGTTGGAGGCTTCTGCCTTGTCAACATTAGACGACAGTATATGATTATTATATTGCAAAGTTGGGATATCTGATTTTTTATTCTGAAGAAGTTTATTTAGAGTTTTCCACCACTTGTGGGGAGCAGATGATGTTGTATTAAGTATATTTTCTATATTCGATAAGTGGTGATCCTTAGATTTCCTTATTAGTGCAATAGTTTGGTTTCATGTTCTCCGATATTTTGCCCAGGTCTCCGGTTTGTTGTCTAATTTAGCTAAACGATGGATTCTTTTGCGTTTCCGGATTAGTTTTCTTATTTCGTTATGCATCCATGGGGTTGGTCTCTTCCAGCTAAGATCACCTTATTTGGAATGTATCTAGGAATTTCGGTTTCAAAAATTTCATGGAATCATTCAATAAGGGAGTGGCTACTACAATTATTGAATAATTCTTCCCAGCTTGTCTCAGATAGAGATTGATTTGAACCTAAAAAATTACCTCGATCAAACTGCCAAATTTTACGCCTAATCGACTTTGCTCGGTCTGTTTGGAATTTAAGTTCAGCAATAACAGGACAATGGTAGCGTGAAAGTTCTTCATACAAAGGATCGCCTACATGCTGATAAGTAACGAAAGATGGGTCTTTCGTAATAATCAAGTCTAAGAGTGTGGCCGAGGTTTCTGTAATATATGTTGGTTGGTTGATGACTTGGTGGAGGCCATACTGTTGCATTATTTGTTGGAGAGGGCCATTATTAGATGTCAGGAGGTCGTTATTAAAATCGCCAGTAATTACAATATTTCGGATATTAATATCCCCTGCATGTTCTATGGATGTCGCGATCAAATTCCAAATATTGGGTTCCGAGTTAGGCGGACGATAAAAAGCCCCAAGTAAAAAAGTCTGATTGTTCAAGTATATTTGAAGCCAAGTGCACTCCAAATCATTTACTTCAAGATCATCAGTAACCGGAATAGAATTGAATTTCGTATGTAGATCGCTATGCCACCACTTCTAATGGGACGATCCCTCCTTACTGGTGAATGAAAACCTGCAATTTCGATATCCGAGTTGCTCGTACTTTCGTTCAACCACGATTCCGTGAAAACACAAATGTCGTACTCTGTCGCTTCACACCTTACAATGTTTATTGTGGGGTTCAAGCTCTGCACATTCAGGTGTAATAAACGTATGGAGCTAGATTTTAGACTAGATTCTGAGGAGTTAAGTGTTACATCATCAGAGGAGGTATCATTAGTGGGGCCCGGGTTGACTTCTACATCACCTGATAAATATAACAGTTTATGCATCCACTGATTGATACACGTAAAGAAATTTGATAAGGATTGCCCAGGGTTGGTGGGGAAGCATACATTTCGACTTTTCTTCAATATTATCTCCTCATGATAAGTGCGTTGGTTCATGGGACAGATAGTACCAATGCGAGGGTTTATGTGCCTTATGTGCGACGGGGGTCATCAGATTTACAGGTAGTGAGGATAATCATTGTAAGTTTGACGCCCAACCAGTGGCGGCGCCATGGGGTGGAGGGGGTGTATGGGGGGGGGGGAGTACTTACCCCTCCACTTTTCTCGCCAAGCGTAGTAAAAAATTACTATCATTATAATTTTTGTATTGAACGTTGCGGTATAATGGTGGGTACGCTTAATTCCATATTCCTAAGTGCACTAAATCAGAGAAGTTTTTAAATTGTGTTTGTGTGCCCCCCCCCCCCCCCCCCCCCCACACACACACACACATTAGCTGCAAACAACAAGTCGAGGGCCCAAATTGCAACAAGGCGTGCCGCGTTCAAACGGTCTGAAACATACCGCTTAAGAGTATTCGAGGAATGCTAGAATCGAGAGCGTGCAACGCATCCGTTTGGAACGCAGCCTACTTTCATTTTCGATTTGAGTGTCGTTTGGTGCTTTGTGCTCGCACTTTACAACAGCGTTCTTCCATTAAAATGTCACCATGTACGACGTTTTCTTTTACTGAAAGACCTAACCAATAAGTTTCAAAAGGATAAAACTGTTTCAATTTAATTGTCTGAGAATGCTCCAGAGAACACCATTTACAACGTAAGTTTAAAATTTTTTCTCAACTTCGGGTGGGGACACCCCTCCCAAAACCCACCCCGGCTCGGCGCTTCGCGCCGAGGCAGCCGCTGCGCGGAGGCCAATACCCAACTATACCCCCTCACTTCTGTAACTCTGGCGCCGCCACTGCGCTCAACAACCCATAGCGTCTCACAAAAAGTATAAATATGATGTCATCGGAGTCGAGTAATTTTTTTCGGTGCATCCCATGTGAGGCAGCTGCTGTGAATAGACCCACTCTTAATCTGCAAGTAGCGACATCAGTCCTATTAGTTTAAGTTGGATGCATACTAGAGTGGATCCTATTGAGTTGAGCAGCAGGTATTTGTATTTCGGTTCCCCTTGGGTATGGTTCAAAAGATTGGCTACAGAAGTTGAGAAATTAGAAAGTTTTGAAAGAGAAGATAAGGACCATTGTCGGCATTTTCGTGTTAGGTAAAGGATTAACAATAAATATAATAATAATATAATAATAATAACAGCAGTTTGAAGCTGTGAATCCACACGATGCTCTCCTGCTTAACAATAAAAGGCCCACTTTGTGTTTTTGTCCAGCACTGCAAACGTACCGATATATGTTCGTGGTCAGCGCACAACAAAAACACAAAAGGGGAGGAAAAAGGGGTGGGGGAATCTATAAGACAACAAATAATAGTACTCCAAATTCCCCTGAATGTGTATTTGTGTTGATGCTATGTAATGTATGTGGAGAGGGTGGGGTGGGGGTAATGGAACTGTGTCTGTTCTTGAGAGGCGTTTTTGTTCAGTATAAGGTGTGACTAAGCATCTCTTTCTGATACTTTTGGGAAGCCCTGATAATGGCTGTGTTTTCTTTTTGTTATGGAAAAAATCAGTGTAATCAGTTATCCATTCTCTTTTAGTATCTTCCATGTCCAATGAAATGTACACGTTTGTTTCTGTTTCATTACGGACTGAATGTGTGAATTTTCGATCTGTTCACATTTCCCCTCGTCAAAAGTCTCAGTCTGTGTACCAAAATCGTTTATGTGGTTTCCGCCCGGGCTTTTGTCGTGATGGTGAGATGAACTTTGGATTGGTTCGTCTTCTGTTATCTTGAATTTCCCAGATACTGTCCGTTTCGCGTCGACAGAACTATTTGATTGTGACAAGATTTCTATTCGTGTACAGCTTTTATAAATATCCACCAGTATACTCTCACTTGAATCACCACTATGTTGGTGGCGAAGCGGTGTCTGATGTTGACTTTTCTTTCCACCTCCTATTGTTATTGGTAATGCAGGATCAATATTGATTAAACCACCAACATCTGACAAATGGAAGTATCAATGGCACTGCATCTCGACTTTTCGAAGAACGGACTAAACTAAATAGAAAGCTCCACCAATTCCAAGTCATTTAATCAAGTTTCTTCAGAAAATACACCACATCAAAGCTACATATGAGATATGAAAAAGATCAGGTGAAGGATGCGACCAGTAGGGTGTACTAATGGATTGTTGACAATTTATATGATAAATCAAAGATCTCCCATGGCGGCCATGTTTTCAAACGAAATTCAGAAAAAGTTTATAGTTCCCATATAGACACCATACCAAAGCTATACATGAAATTTGAAAAATATTGGGTGAGATATGTAGACTGTAGAGTGTGCTAATGCAATTGTTGACAATTTATATGCCAAATTCAAGATGGCTGCTGGCGGTAATGTTTTTCAACAAAATATTGGTATCTTCCATCTTGATATGACACCAAAGCTGCATATGAAATTTGAAAAAGATCGAGTGAGAAATGTGGCCTGTACGGTTACGGTATGCAAATGGAATTGACAATTTATTTGCCGAACCCAAGATGGCAGCTGGCGGCCATACTTTTGAACGAAATTGAGAAAAAATCGATTGTTTGTTTGTTTGTTTGTTTGTTGGTGGTGAACGTCACATATTTATGCACTATGGCTAATCGTGACACAACATGGAGATGAAGTCAAGTGTAGTCAATCGTTGATCAACATGTTGCCCATGTTAGAGGACTTTCACCCCAAGCATTGGTGACTGGTCCAATTTTACTAGTAAAGCAGAACCTGGTTTACCACAGTAAACAAGTGCTGCTTACTTCCCGGGGTTCCCACGGGGAGAAAAAATCGATAACTCACATTTAGACATCACACCAAAGCAACAAATGAAATTTGAAAAAGATCGGGTGAGAGATGCGGACTGTAGGGTGTGCCAATGGAATTGTTGACAATCTGTATGCCAAATCTAAGATAGCTGCAGGCGGCCATGTTTTTCAACGAAATTCGAAGCAATTCAATAGCTCCCATCCCTGCATTGTGGAATCAATCTACATAATAATCTCCTATTATAACCCCAACACCGTCTAGTGTATATTATATATATATATATATCTTGTTCTTGTACAAGTATTGTAAAAATCTGATGCCTTTTAGACAAAATCTTACAGCTGAAGGGTAACCTATGTCTGAAATGAGGGCAACTTTGTTTTCTGTCATTGAATTTCTCCCCCAAGCCTTATTACGGGCATCAGCTAAAGTAACTGCTTTCCTGGGATAAATCTATTGCATCACTAATGAGAAATTTGTCCCCAAAATTATTCACCACAACCTCCACATAAAATAGCCACATCTGACTTATAGTAATATCTACTTTTAGAAAGTTAAATCGTCCCCTTAGTTTCAATGGAGTCCCAACTAAATACCGAGAAGGAAAATAAAATGATTTGAAAGGTTTGAATATATGTGCAGACATATAATTTAGTCTATTGAAGCAAAATGTGTGATATGACCGTTGATTTATTCCAGTAAATGCAAGATATACGCTGAAAACTGTCCCCTCGGTATTTTGTAGGTAGCTTTGCAATTAATAGGCTGGATCCCTGACATCTGCCCCCCGGCTGTCTGCCCCCCCCCCCCCCCCCCCTGTCAAAATTGATAGAAGAGGACACCTGCCCCCCTCATGATTTTCCAGAGCTGGGACACATGTCCCCCCTACTAAATTTTATTAACAGGACACCTGCCCCCCAGCTAATTTGTATACCGTGGACAAATTAGCTGGGGGGGCAGGTGTCCTGTTAATAAAATTTGGTAGGGGGGCAGGTGTCCAACCCTGGAAAATCATGGGGGGGGGGGGGGCAGGTGTCCTCTTCTATCAATTTTGACAGGGGGGGGGGGGGCAGGTGTCCGTATCCCTAATAGGCTACCTCGGTGTCTGGGATGAAGTACGTAAGTGCTAATTGGGTATCACAAGACGGATCACTGTCACTGTAATATTTGATAAAAGTAACACTCTCATCAACTTTTATCACGGTTTTGGAAAGGCAGAACTTTTGGCAATTGCCACTGTTGGCTTATGCCGTTATTAGGGTTTTGTGGCATACTGTGATAAGTATCGTCCGGCTATGCCCGATACACTCAAAACTGCAGCTTGTATTTAGGATATGTGTATTTACAGTCTATTTTTTCAGCTATTTTGGCTCAGTGTCAACGGCTTTAATTTAGCCTTATTTTTTTGTTAACACTTAGTGTTTCCGAGGTATTCACTCTCTTCACCTGACCATTTGTTTTGGGCAATTGCCGCCGTTTTAGGTATAGACAGTTATTAATTCGCGATCCCGTTGGTCAGCTCTGAGTGCTGACCATGTCTCTTGTCTTACGGCAAGTTTTTTTTTTTTTTTGGGGGGGGGGGGGGGCATCGTTGGGGAATGAAAAATCACCTTTCCGAAAATATCAATTCCCAAGATAATGATATTGTTCCATAACAATGTCTTCAAGTCTGTCAAGTCAAATCTGGAAATTTAAAATTCTCCTTTCATTTCTCCAATTTTTATAATATTTAAACATACTCTCACATTTGTTATTTGTCCATAATTTTGGGATGTCAGTATGTGTCTGTTTTGGTTCGAATACTTTGGATTTTTAGTTTAGGTAAAATGTCGATGCCAAATATTTGCAGTCTCCGTAAAATGTCAATACGTCAGTTGAAATTTCTTCGTATACAACAGGGTCGTCAGTTGTGAGTGAGAAGCCATGTATCTGTATCTGGATTGGAGATAATGCTGACCATGTTTACAGAATGTAATTGATCACATTATTTTATACTGAGTATTGTTCTGAGTAGAAACGTAAGTGACTTGGAGTGTTAACAGTGTTTGTAGTGATGTATTTATTGGGGTTTAAGATCATACTTCTGCACTGTGGCTAATCATGACCATGCCAGTTTTACGGGGGTGGAGGAAGCCGGAGTACTAGAAGAGAACCAACCGAGCCAACGATCAGCTCCCCAACATACTAACTCCACACCAGCAGGGTTAGCATTGTTGAAGACAAGTGCACCATCGACGTGCAGTACACCTTAGTCCCACGACGTCACCGTGTCCTCATGTGGGCAATGGGGGTGAAGTGTCTTGCCCAAGGACACAACGCGGTTGCCGCAGGTGGGATTCGAACCGAGGACCCTCTCGACTAGCAGCCTGCACCTCTACCTACTGAGCCACCGCGCCCCCTTATATTTATGTAGCTACAACTGTATGACAGTATGACAGTTGTAGCTACATTGCTACAAAACACTATTACCGTTACAACTGTTCATTTCTACTTATTGTGCATTATGACCAATGACCATTTATAAAAAGTTTTGAACTCTGAAAAGTTATTCAGCTGTTTAATTTCAATAAATGATTTGTTCCACACAAAGATCACATTATTTTATACAGAGTATTGTTCTGTTCGATGACAGTTGCTGGGATACATCGTCAAAAGCAACAGTTTTTCTAAAAGAATACCCCTGATTATTTAATTATATAAACAGAAGTACAGCAGGCTTTAATTTACAAGCGGATCCACTCCATTCAGCGTTGAATTATCGTTTCATTTTAGTCATTCCCCATTTTAAAAACAAATGGCTTCACGACTGAATGGAGTCGATCCCAATTTGAAACAAGATTTTTTTCAAAGAAAACGTGATTAGGGTGAGGAATAAGCCCTATCGGCCAGGTTTGTTTAAAAATATTTATGGCTGCAGTTTCGAAGCTACAAAGTCAACAATTTGAATAGTTTCAATCAATAGCTAGTAGTATATCGGCTTATTATATATCTCGGTTTTTCGTGTGGGAAGTGGTGAGGCAAAAAAATGCACTGTACATAACTCAGTGCGTGTTTTAATAATTAGCGCTATTATTTAGAAAAAAAACTTTTTCTTTTGATGTATCCATTAACAGTGATTCGATTCGAAATTCGATTCAAATTCGATTCTGCTTTCACCTATTCAATTCGATATTCGATTCGATCAAAATCAGCAATTCGCAGGTCCCTAAGTAGTATTCAAAATGGAAGCATTAAATTCATTGTACAGTGTGGTTGCTCAGTATGGTCCCTTTCCACAGGTGGGCAATATATCCACGGACGCAATAATATTAAGATTCCAGACACTAGTTATACGAATAATAATCAAAAATTTAATTAATGACGCACCGGCTATAATCTGGTGCTTCACTAAAATTTTGCTGATGATGATTTTTATTACCTGGTAAACTCCATTGGCTCTGTCAAACAACATACAATGGACTGAATACTCAATTTATTAATTGAACACAGAAAATCATTGAATTCTAATTAATTGGTTGATTGGTGGAAGCCTATATTTATCCTACATTGTGAAGTGCATGGTGACATTGGTGGTCGTCATTTCCGCCATTCATTTCATTTGCATTCACACATCTGACTTCAGAGCGTGAACAACACCTAGATAGCCATGGAACTACCAGACAGACTAGTGAAAGCCATTTCAGCTCTGGGCGTCTCATGCCCTGTCCCCTGGACTATCCAGGAAATAGGCTTGAGTGTCCACCTGAAAGTGGAGTTTGAAATTGAGAAGCCCACAACAACACCAACCCCTTCGGGGAGAGGTAGTACCTTTGGAGAGAGGATCCCCTCTCCCACTGGTCCTCACCCGAAGGGGCACGAAGGCCCTGAAAAGAGACAGAACAAGAAAAAGAAGAAGAGCCCATCGACCAAGCGCAGGGACGCTCGGCGCTTGGAGGCCTTCCGGAATAGGAAGAAAGAGTTGAGTGAGGGGGTGTAGGCTCTGGAGGCAGCCGCCAGTTCCTGGTACACCCAATCAACTGCCGGCTCCTTAGCCGGTACAGTTGGATGAGGAACGTCCAATGGAGACTGAGGAGGAACTGGAAGTTGCTTTTCCACCGCCTCCCCCCCCCCTTCCTTCACTACCGGAAAGCCCGGGAGCGGTAAAGCCACCAACCACTATGGAGACCATTATGAGAGAGATAGAGTTGACCAAAGCAGCACAGGAAAGAGCAAGAGTACCTAAAAGAACATAGCTCTTCACCACCACCACCACCACCACCAGCCTCATCACCATCACCATGCCAACCTCCAAAGAAGAAGAGCCGCGAAAAGGCCAGAAGGGGATAGACCTTCTTTCCTCCTTCCTTTTCCTCCTTCAACACGCCTAGACATGTGGAAACCCATCACCTACAGCCACTGAGGGTCGAAAGGGGCTTGTCCCCCAAATCGTCCTTGTGCGCCTTCGGCGTGCCAAACCATTTCTTTCTTTCGGCGTGCATGCACAACAACCTGAAGGCTTCATATTTTGAGGGAGTGATTATCTTACGTATAAGTGTGAAATTATTTAGTTTGTAGGGATCTGCCTTGTTGCAGTTTATGGGGGCTTGCCTGTGGGCATGCTCCCATAAATTGTAACAAGGCAAAATCGAACAAATTTTGATGACCCCCCCCCCCCCCCCCCCCCCCCCCCCCCCACATCAAAAAGTTAGCAAGCTACCAATTAATCATATAGGCCAATTTATTGCACATGGCAATTTCACAAAAGAAAGTGGCAAGTCAGCTAATTAATTCCAATGGATTTCTCTTATGACCAAGAAAATGAGTGTTGGATATCTGACATACAGCATCTTTCGTATGAAAAGTTACAGAATTGTTCTAACGGGTGTAGAGAACATGGAGATTTATCAACAGATCAGAGTTTCATGGAAGAATTAAATGAGAAAGTGAATATGTGTGGTTTTCATCAAGAAATCAAGAAGAGAAAAAAAAAGCATATGAAGTTCATAATTTAATCACATGAAAGAAATAAAACTGAAGTTCACATAAATTATCATCACTCTAGTATTGTACCTTAATCTATAATCACCATGGTTCAAGTAAATGCTTTTTTAAATCAAAATTATAGTAGTTATTAATACAGTACGGCTGCCATGTACCAGTGGCGGATACAGGAATTCTCAAAGGGGGGGCGGATCGTGCAGATGCCGAAGGCATCTGCCGCGAGTGCCAAAGGCACAAGCTTTTGTAGGGGTTCTGGAAATTTTTTGGAAATGAGCGACCAAATGGGGCATTCTGGTGGTTTCTGGGGTGGAAATCATCTTGAATTTTTGAATGGCTAATTAACACTTTTTAAACAGCATGTTTCAGAATTTCAAATTCTGTCATACGTTCAAGACAGAATTAGAAAATTTGAAATATGCTCTTCAGATCCGTTTACCATAATACTGTATTTTGGACACACTGTTTACAGTCATAACCGACATAACCTCAGGAGAACATTGCGATCTGCCCGCGTTTGAAAGTTTCAGCAGTCAGCCCTCTAGGCTTAGGTACGCCATGACTATGCCAATTAAGATCCTGACCCATAACTGGCATAGCCATGGGGTACCTGAGGCTAGGGTCATGTAACACCACAGAATCATGCTGTGTCGGTGACGCTATAAATGGAGGCGACCAGTAGATATATTTTGCATAATTTCAACAGTATATTTGTTTTCCATAGCGAATGGTGATGGAGGAAATAAATGTCGTTGTATGTTTTTACTTCAATTCATGTATTGTCCCCAAATGAAAATCCTGGCTGAGCTAAAGGGGGGGGGGGATTGCCCCCCCCCCCCCCCCCCCCCCCCTTCTGTATCCGCCATTGCCATGTACTGGTCACTTTCCACGGAAGGGCAATATATCCACAGATGCATTAATATTAGATTCCAAACATTAATTATAGGAATAATCATAAAAAACTTAATTAAAATTTTGCTGCTGATGATTTTTATTACCTATTAAATGCAGACGTGGACATCACTGCTCACGCAGAGATTGCAACCAGTCCACGGCAGTTCTACTGCAGCTACTGCTCAGTTTTTGTAAATATTATACCAAAATTAAATTATACCTCAATATTAAACCTCAAAATGTCTTATTTCACTTCGGAAATGAACAAGGGCTTGAAAGAAACATTTTTTTTATTTCTAAATGAGTATCATAATAATGTCTACTGTCAACTTTGGTGAATAATGTTCAATTTACTGACATTTCTACAACTAGTGTGTTTGTGAGGAAGCCTGACATCTACAGAATGAGGTCGCCAGAGGGTGAATTTTGTGATGCTACCCTTCATAGCTGGTAGCATTGCTAAATTTACCCTCTGTGAACCTCAATCTGAATGAAGGTCTCAGGCCTAAACAGGAAGAGGTACCCAGAGGATCAATTAGGGATTCTAGCCTAAAGTATGGGATAGAATTATCAAATTCACCATCTGGAAACCTCATTCTGCAAATGACAGATTGTTTATTTCAAGGCTTGTTTGTGAGGGTGCCCGTTTAACCCTTAACCAAACACACAGGATATCAAAATTTATTATTTTAATTATTGTTTCTAAAAAAATTTCCAAAAATTTCAACAAAACCATATCATGCAACTCATCATTGGAATGAGCTTGATGAGCTCGTTCCAATAAGGGATCACATGATATGGTTTTGTTTAAACTTTCGAAAAACATTTTTTTTTCAACTTCTAAATTTGAAAATTCCGCAGACAGTTGCAGATGATTCATTAGGTGAGTGAGGGTTAACAGATTATGTAAGAACTGAGATAATAGCATTTGGGTTCCACAAAAATTTCTTTTTGTTTTATTGGGGTCCTGGCAAAGAAAGCAATGAATTTGTTTACCCACTTTAATGCAGACTATATCATCACTGAGAACAAATGAAAAAACAACAGGTCTCCGCAAACGTGGCAAAACAAGAGTGAGTGTGAGTGTGCGATTGCATGCCTGTGCATTGGTGCAGCTATCTTTACGAGGTAGGTCATAGAAGTGCACTCCAACATACCAAGGTCCCTGAAAAAAAATTTACTGGTTATCTCAGTATGGATACCTCGGTAAGTGACTCCGGAACTGGTGCAGAATATTATATTGAAATATTAGGGGGACCTCGGGATAGTACCGTGCTGTCATCAAGGCCACACACACCTTAATATGTCCGTGAAAAACCATATACCTTGACCTTACACGACAATTTTTGGGTGTAATGTATTTAGTTGTATTTTGTTATGTTGAATCAATATTTGTATTTCGTTACTATTTTATGTCATGTAAACTCATACTATGTATAATTAATTAATTTATTTATTTATTGGGGTTTAGTGACACTTTTGGCAGTCAGGGTCACCTCGTGTTGGACAGTTTTTCGGTTGGAGGAAACTGGAGTACCCAGAGAGAACTACCGAGCAAAGGCGAGCAACTGTCAGACTCCCCAAAGTACTAACTCTGACAAGTAGGGTTAGCATTCAAGCCGGAAAATAAGCAGACTTTCATCTGCAAAATGAGGCCCCCAGGAGGTGAATTTAGTGATGTTACCCCGCAGAGCAGGGTGGCATCCCTAAATTTACCCTCTGTCAACCTCAATCTGAATCAGGGTCTCAAAACTATACAGAAAGAGGTACCCAGAGAATAAATTGGCCCACTGTATGGGATAGCATCATCAAATTCACCCTCTGGGGACCTCATTCTGCAAATGTCAGATTGCTTATTTTCAGGCCTGTTAGCATTGGTTGAAAGACAGGTTCTCCATCAATGTGCAGTATGCCTTAGTACACAATACCATGTGCCCCATGTGGGCATTGAAGTGTCTTGCCCATGGGCACAATGTGGTTGCCACAGTTGGGATTTGAACCGAGGACCTCTCAGCTTGCAGCCCGCACTTCTGCCTACTGAGTCATCGCGTCCCCATACTATGTATAAAAAAGAGATTGACAAGAAACACACAGACAAGATTTACGCCAACCTACCGAGGGATGCATCAGAGTATCTTGTCCGGAGGGTTGCATCAGTATGTGTGTGTGTGTGTTTGCAAGTATGTGACGAGCATGCTGCAGATATTAACCGGAAAGTTAAAAAATTTATAGTAATTTATATATTTTTTATACTTACCAATGACCCAGACTTAGCTGGTGCTAACTCCACAAAAACCAGGGCCAAACACAAATTTTGCCCCCCAATCCCCAAAATTTGCATCCAAAACAAAAAGAAATCATGTCCTAAAGGACCTCCATAGTACGACTCTACTGCGCATGCGCAGTGACGCAGTCGTCCCGAAATTGGCGCCAAATATCATTCTTACTGGCAGTGCCTGGTCAGCGCTATGTACTCAGCGGGGAGGCAAGAGTTCCCAACTCAGGGAGGGCCATCCCCGTCTGGGTCATTGGTAAGTATAAAAAATATATAAATTACTATAAATTTTTTAACATTTTTATACTGTACCAATGACCCAGACTTAGCTGAATAGTAAACAGGCTGGAGGGCCTAGGACATAGAGGAAAATCCAATAAGCTCAATTATAAAATAAAGAGATAACCCCTTAAGGAGAAAAGGAGTATTAGGCTTTACATGTATCTTTCTTATTTAATATTTAAATTAGAAAGATACACTACCCTTAATAATTGAGCACAATAACATTCATGTTCTCTATTAATATCCAGTATAACCTTTATACTAATTATTATTAAAACAAGCCAATAAATAAAGTAGTCCAGAGAATTGAGACTCTTTATAATCATTTAAAAGTGTCCGAGTATTGTATATTAAAGCCCGTTTGACACTTGACATATACAAATGCTTCACACCGAGCTACACTTTAAAAATAAGACATGAATGAAATTAAACATTAATATTACACTTTAAAACCATCCCGGAAGCGACTCAGAAATACTGTCTTGGAGGAGGCATTCCCTTGCTTTTCACTATAAAGCAGGTGACCTAAGGGAACACCCGCCCCCCCCCCCCCTTCCCCTTGCCCTGGGTCAAATAGCCCAGAGCGAAGAGGGCAGCCGGACGGAGTCACTGCCGGAACAGAAAGCCTGCATAACTATAGTTGCAACTGTTTAGTGGACGACATTCTGAGCAACAGATAACGGACCTAAACAATGCAGGTCTCCAGAAATGGACTCAATATTTCTGAGATAAAAATTAGTAAATGTGGATGGCTGAGACCAATAAGCAGCCTTCATTAAATCTGTAAAAGCAACACTATTAGCATAAGCCCAGGAAGTAGAAAGAGCTCTTACTTCATGAGCAGAAATCTTAAGCACAGACTGCTGAGAAGAAGATAAATCTTCATACGCAGTACGGATAGTTAACTGAATCCATCTAGCAATAGAATGGACTGAAATGTCCTTTCTATTAGGCATCAAAGACAGAAAGAAACGTTTCCGTCCCTTTCTGATGAACTGAGATCTCTGTTTATAGATACGTAGTGCTCTAACAGGACAGAGTAAAGGCCTACGCCCGTCTGAAGACGGAAGAGCCTTAATAACAATAGGTTCCGGATATTTATTAGGAGCCTGATTCTTAGCTAAAAAACCGACGTTAGTAGTGAAGGTGATAGTGTTCCCAACACTACGATAATGAGAATCATCCACCGATAGTGCATGAAGCTCACTGACTCTTCTGGCAGAAGAGAAAGCTAAGAGAAAAGCTGTCTTATAAGATAAGAATTTGAAATCTACTGTCCCAAGAGGTTCAAATGGCTTTTCCTTCAATTTAAGGAGAACCCAAGCTAAATTCCACTTAGGAATTAATCTAAGAGTTCTGGGTCTATTTATCGAAAAGTTTCTAACCAATTTCGATAAAGAGACATTAGATCCAATTTGTAAACTATCATGATGTGCATAGGTATCAGATAACATAGATCTATAACCCTTTATAGTAACCGGTTGCAGTTTGATTTCGTCAAACAAGTATACTAGAAAGTTAGCAATGTCTGGTATAGAGGGATCAAATATATCAACAGAATGATCCCTACACCAACGACGGAAAACCTTCCACTTAGCCGCATAGTTTAGCGAAGAGGAGGTCCTCCTACAGTTAGAAATCGCGTCCACTGCTCGTCCTGTAAAGTGCTTGCCATGCAAGAAGGACCGCACAACGGAAAAACGTGAAGGTTGAGACCTTGCGGGTTGTGATGCAGTTGGCGCGATTTCCCCTGCCAAAGAAGATCCTCTCGTGGAGGGAGCTTCCGCGGTAGGTCCCACAACAGACACCTGAGTAGATTTATCCACGGTCTCTGTGGCGACAGAGATGCTACCAACAGAATCTTGCATTGAGATTGTTTTATCTTTAGCAATACTTGTTGAATTAACGGCGCTGGAGGATACGCATATCCTATCATTCCGTCCCAAGGGATCGATAGAGCGTCTACAGCAAATGCTCTTGGATCCGGACACGGGGACACATACGTCTGCAACTGATTGTTGAGATGTGTCGCAAATAAGTCTATCATTGGCCGTTCCCATTGGTAGCAAATCTGATTGAATACTTGTTTGTTGAGAGTCCACTCCGACGGCAACAAGCGACCCTTTCGAGAAAGGGAGTCTGCTAGCACATTCAGACGACCCGGTATGTGACGGACCGAAAGAAGAACGTGATGTTCCAACGCAAACAGAAGGATTCTTTCCGTTAGATTGAACAACGGAACTGAATGAGTGCCTCCCTGATTCCGTATATACGCCACTACTGTCGTATTGTCGGATAGGATTTGGACATGAGCATCGTGAATAATGTCCATCTAGTGACGTAACGCAAGCCAAATTGACATCATTTCCTTGATGTTTATGTGCTTGCACAGGAATTGCGGATCCCAAAGACCCTGGCATCTCGAATCCGTTGGGATTAATGATGCACCCCAACCTGTTTGACTGGCATCCGTCATAATGGTAAAACTCGGATCCGGCAACTGCAGCGGAACTCCTTGAGTTAACCACTGAATGTTTGCCCAAGTCTGAATCTCTTGTTTCACTTGATCTGACAAGAGAACGTCTACATCGAGCGAATGAATTTTCACACTCCAATTCTGAGTCAAGAAAATTTGAAGAGGCCGTGTGCGTAGCCGTCCCATCGGAATGAGATCCGCAGCGGCTCCGCACAGACCTATCAGTCTCATAAATTCTCTCGCTGTGACTTTGTCTGTATTTAGACAATAGCGAGCGTAACAACTGACTAATTTCGCTCTGGTTAACGGCAGACGAACGAGATTGTTGTGCGTCTCGAAGCTCATTCCCAGATGAGTGAATGACTTGGACGGCACCAGATCCGACTTCTCCTCGTTTACTATGAAACCGAGACGTCGGAGCAATAGAAGAAGATTCTGAACATCGTTCTGAAGCGTTAACTCGTTGCCGTACCTCTGAAGAATGTCGTCCAGGTAGGCCGACGTTACCGCAGACGAATGAGCTCGGAAGTAAATCATTACCGAGTTCATTACTCGAGTGAAAGCCCAGGGTGCTAGATTCAATCCGAAGCACATGGCCCGGAACTGATACACCACTCCTAGGACTGCGAAGCGTAGATACTTTCGGAATGTCGGATGTACCATGACGTGAAAGTACGCATCTTTGAGATCTATGCTCGTTGCATAATCGTTCACCCGAATACTCGCTCTGACCGATCGAATCGTCTCCATATAAAACTTCGGAGCGATGATCAGCTTGTTTATCCAGCTCAAATCTATGACTGGACGGAACGAGCCGTCTGGTTTCGGAACCAGAAACAGATGGCTGTAGAATCCCAGCGATTCCTGGTTTTCTACGACCTCTACCGCGTTCTTCATTAAAAGAGACTGCACCTCTGATAGCAGAGCGTCTCTTTTCTGAGGGTTTGACGGAAGATGAGTCCACTTTGGACTTCGAGTTAATGGAGGCTTTCGTTTGAAGGATATCTTTAGACCTTCCGAAGTCACTCCTCTCACCCAAGGGTCGTCCGTAATCGACGCCCACTCTTGAGAAAAACTCGACAACCTTCCGCCAACCGGAACGCGATAGAGGTTTGAGCCATCACCTCCTGGATCTGCGAGGCCTGCGGTAGGAGAAACCACGTCTTCCACGACCCGCACCTCGCCTCGTCGACCTCGGGGCGTCCGACCGATTGTCCCGGCCTGAAGGACGTCCCGAACGAGAGTCGCTATCCTGACGGTCTCTCGAATAAGAGCTAGAGGACGCACCGGAACCTCTATAGGAACCTCTCTTGGGCGGATAAGACCCAGAAGTGCCCGCCTTATTCGTGTCTGCTGAATCCGACCTTTTAGGAGCGGATCTAAACAACAGAGAATCACTAGCTTTCTTTTTAATATTATCATAAATAGCGGAAAGCTTGCCGTCAAAGAGAAGATCTCCTGAGACCGAAGCGACTCTAAGAGAGTTCTTCACCTTAGAATCCACTAGTGTGGATGTAGACAGGGCTGCGTCACGTCTAACCAACTCCAGATTAGCCACTGAAAGGGCGGAGTTACACGTGGAATAAGCTACTGCCCTTGAAAGAAGTCTTAAGGAGGATTGTATATCCTGAAACTCTTCCCCTTGAAGACGCAGTGATAACGCCTTCGTAAGGTGATCTGCGTAAGATAAGGCATCTAAATTGGCTCTGTTAGACGCAATAGCTGTTTCCAACACTGCGGTTGGAATAGAAGCTGACGACGGTAATGATAGCTCTAAGTCTTCCGCCTCGTCGTCCATACGCAGAGGAACTCTCGGTATACCCTGACCTGCCGTGTCGAATTTATTCCTTGCATTAATGAAAGGCAGGTTGAGAGTATTTGCGGACAAGAAGCCTGCTTTCCCTGTCCTGGAAGCAAGTTTAAAAATAGCGTCGTTCAATAATTCAAATGTTCTTGCAACATTATTGGACTGCGACGGAAACTCGGGAGCGATGTCCCTGAACCGCTCGAAAAAATCAGAGTCCAATGACGCTATAATTCTCCTGTCCGGAAGCGCAGCAGTCTGGCCCGACGGAACAACTTGAGGAAGAAAGTGCCGGATGAAGTCTACGGCAGCTTTGTGTTGTTCCGAAAGGGATAGCTCCAATTCATCCGTATCCCTTTCACCATCCGGTCGGACCTCCCGATGTTCCCGGTCGTCCGCCCCCGATGCTTCGGCGGAGCGTACCGACCCAGCGCCGTCGGATAATTCTCGATCCGACACCGTTTCTGTCGGCTGCTGGGATGCTGCGATAAGCTGTGCTATCTGCACTAGAATGTCCGACGTCGAGACCTGCGGAGGAGCGGTCTTTCGCTGCTTTGCCGAGGGCAGCTCCGCATCGGATGGCTCCCGCATACTTTTCCTATGCGAACGTCCGGAGTCCATCGGTCTCGAGTCCCTGGCTGCCGGATGGTGTGACCTGGTCGCCGAATAATCCTTCCTCGGCGAAGCTGGCAAGATATCGGAGGTCACGCAGCCAAGGTGCGGTCGTGTGCGCCGGCGAGAAGAGGAAGCCTTAACAGTCTCTGCGGACTGTTTATACAACGGAGCGTCCCGAGCGACGGACGTATGCTCCGCTAAAGACACATTTTGTACCACAACATCTGGTCCCAGATGTTGTTGTACGAGAGAGGGGCCTCTCTCGCTCGCGGCCCGGCTGGACCTGGACGAGCTAGGAACCGGACTAAAAGGCTTCCTCCGTTCTCGTTCACTATCCGCCGTCACTGGGTGTGCATCTATTATTTTATAGTGCTCGCATCACCCAAAATTTCCTCTTGGACCGCATCGGACGAACCCGGCTGCCGAACCATTCGGTGAATGGACGCTACACCGGGCGAGCTAGCGGACGACATTTGTCTAATCTCCATGAGCACTTTTGCCGCTAGCTCTGTATTTAATTGTGACGACGGACGCACACTTGAAGAGGATAACATGGAAACATCACCCTGTTCTGGTTCCTCTGAAATAGAAACTGAGAGAGTAGAGTGACCTTGTGGAGAAAGAGCCGGCATCGCTCTTTCTCCAGAAACAACATATCGTGACACACGTTTCCAATGTTTCTCATCCCAATGTTCACATACAGGACAGGGATTAATGCGAGAACACTGACTACAATTTATGCAATAATCATGAAAGTCAGAGGAAGATTTCTTCCTATTACAATTTGAACAAGTTCCTTTCATTGTGAAGGAACAACAATAAGTCCTAGTTACTCGCAAAAACCCCTGACACAAAGATACATAATAACATGATCCATTAATAAATGAAAAAACAATTGCAAAACAAAATAATTTTGAAAAAATATTTTTTCAGAGAAGCCCAAGTTGCTGAAAAGTAACGTTGAGCCCCGATGGATCCGATGGCAAAGTGTGGTCGAAAATTTTAAAATTATATAAAATAATTAATGAGACACTTTCGGATAATATAAATGTATCTTATAATGAGATAAACTACCTCAAAGACAAACAGCCCCCCTCAAAAAAGGCTGTTGCCAATGAAAACAAACAGTGTAAACACAGAAGAAAACATGACTCCAGGCACTGAAAAAACTGGCCCGGAATCAGTCCTCAATTACACTCTATCTGATGCAAAACAGAGACTCCCAGGGGAGAATCTGCAGAACATCAGATGGAAGATGCAGAACACAAACGTTATACACCCATGGGTGAAAACGTAACTATGGGGAAAATAACAGAAAACATTCTGTAACCAAGCAACTCTCCCAGGGAAATTTTAGAAATGAAACTTCTCAAAAATATGCCAAAAGCATGGGAGAATTGCAAGGGGGGACTTTAGAAGGTTAGGGGAGAGGAAACACTGAATAAGCAGTGCAACAATTAGCAAGAATGACAACAAGAGGCGTTTGCCTCGAAAATAGGCAACTTAACATAATTTTAACAAAAAATTTTAAGTACAGCCCTGATTATTTTTTGCCACTTCTTTTTTCCTCTCCTCCTTCTATCCTCCTTAGAATCACATTTTCTCCAAGAATTACGTGTCTGGCATCCTTTAAACTGAGATTTACAAGCACAAAGATCAGTGAGATGTTGACTGATGAAGGGCCAAACAGAGAATGATATTTGGCGCCAATTTCGGGACGACTGCGTCACTGCGCATGCGCAGTAGAGTCGTACTATGGAGGTCCTTTAGGACATGATTTCTTTTTGTTTTGGATGCAAATTTTGGGGATTGGGGGGCAAAATTTGTGTTTGGCCCTGGTTTTTGTGGAGTTAGCACCAGCTAAGTCTGGGTCATTGGTACAGTATAAAAATATATGGAAAATATCTTTAATTCATTCAGAAAAATAGAATTAGGTGTATTTTAGTAAAAGACAATGAGGCCAAAAAATGTTTTATATTGCGACAAAGATTAATTTGCTGAATTTTTTAATAATGTTGTGTTAAAATAATATCGAGACCAGCCATAAAGGAAATTTCAGCTTTATCCATGGGATGACTTGTCAACTTCTGTTTGCAACAGTTTGTTTTGCCTGGAGAATATTCTAAAAACCATTTCCCTGTTACCAAGAGAAAAACTGCTTTCTTTCATTACTCTTTTTCTCACTTCTTTTAAACCTATTACCCTGTTTACCTTATTGACTGGTTAAACAAAAGGGTCATATTTGGGCCCTTTACAAGTGCTAGTACTGCGTTCAAAATACTTATTATTCTCTGGATGTGCTTCATTTTACTTGAGAAAGGAATTATTTTGCATAGATGACTTTGTCTTGCAACAGTTTATTGGGGAATGCCAAAAAGCATTCCCAAATAAATTGTCACAGGGCAAACCCATGTGAATCGCAGTGGCTCAGTGGTCATGGCATTGAACTTCAAACCGAGAAGTCCACGGTTCGATCCCAATCAGGGGTAACAGTGTTGTGTCCTTGGGCAAGGCACTTAATCCCATCGCCCATGTGGGGGCACAGTGGCACTGTGTACTAAGGCATACTGCACATGAATGGTGCACTTGTCTTCAACCAATGCTAACCTTGCTTGTGAGAGTTAGCATGCTGGGGAGGCTGACTGTTGCTCGGTGGTTCTGTCTGGGTATTCTGACTTCCTCCACCCTAAAACTGTCTGACACGAGGTGACCCTCACCAATAAATAAATAAATAAACCCATGTGAACAAGTTCTGATGACCAAAATTAATGTAGGACTATGTAGTTGTCACATCAGAAAAATATTATTATCCTTGAGTAGAATGGTGGATGGGTTGGGAAAATCTTACTGAGCAGGGGCGAGGGAACTTTTTAAGATATTTGACCCAAACACAAGTTTTGCCAAGTGTCTGGGTCAAATATCTTTCCCCCAAGGGCAAGATTTCCCCATTCCACACCCACACCACTCGCAGAGTGTTTTTTCCCCAAAGTACATCATCAAAATCCAAATATTGCTTGAGCGATGAAAATTTACTGTTCAACCACTTGATCACTGTGAAAAATGAATTATATATTCAACATAAGCATCAAAAAGTTGTTTATTTTATTTTCCTTTGTTTTTCTTCCCCCCCAAAACAAATGGTATTCCACTCCCAGCATCATATTCCACTCTCAGCGATAACAGACTATTTTTTTGTGTGTATGTTTTCAAAGTAACAACAAAATGAATTAATTTAAAGAGTTGGGGAAAACAAATAAGGAGAAAATAAAATAAATACAGATTTGAGTACGATTTTATCCTCTCATGGTTATTTCACTCGGTGTTGTAATAGTATATATCTGTGGATTATATAGACAATAGTATATATCTGTGGTATATATAGACAATATATATCTGTGATATATATAGACAATAGCATATATCTGTGCCACAGACAATAGTTCACTGCTTCAATTCAAGTACAATTTTTATCCTTGAGTGGGGCACATAGTAGATTAGATCATTCGGCTAAAAAAATTGTACTGTAATTTGAGCAGTGAACTCTGTTAGCCAAGTGAAATAATCTGCCGTGCACCCCACTTGAGGATAAAAATCATACTCGAATCCGAGCAGTGAACTATTGTCTATATATACCAAAGATATGTACTATTATAGCTCATGGCAGCAATGGGTTAACATACTGAAGTGAATTGACATACTCCAGGGACGTAAATTTTGAAATTATTAATTTCAATGATGTCATGTGGTGTGTGTTGGGAGAAATATTATTCTCAAGTTGTGTGAGGATGGTTAGCTGTGTCAAATGAAGAGAAGTGGGAAATGTTTGTTACGGCTGGGCGGTTTTCGGGTTTGGTTCTGGTTTTTGTGTCAAACCGGACTGCAAGACCCAGCAAAAAACGGACAAACGTTTTTACTGTGTTTGTGCATAAACTGATCAAACTATCTTATTGGGAGGGAACTGGATTAGTAGCCTCTATGGCCTCTCATCACTAAGTCTATCAGGCAAAGGGGTGAATAAGTTGTGTTCTCATTTTCTCCCTTATTGACTCATTCACTGGAAGTTAGGCTGAACCCAGTACAGACAGGGCTTATGTGGTGAGTGTTTTTTTTTTAAGTTAAGGAGCTTGAAGTGTTATTTACTATCTGTTCCTAACACACAAAAAAATGAACCGAAACTGAGGTTTTCCCCTGAAACCTAACAGAAACCGAAAAATCAAAACCTCCCAGCTCTAATGTTTGTTTACATAATGCAGATGACGATGAAACAGTCTGGTGATCACTCAATATTAAAATGAGGATGATCATGTGGGGTGAGGTAAGATAGATCAGTCTCATCCAGGTATCTCACCCAGGACAAGCTATTCTCAACAGGCTGGAGAAAAAGGTACATATGATAATATCAAATACAACATGTGCTGAAATCAAGTTGACTTCTATATGATTAACCAAAACCAAATTCGATTCTCGATAATTATTGGGCACTGAAAACAGTTGAGCATTTGTGGAGATAATGTCATTTCTTCCAAGATAAATTCCACCTGGATGAATTGGTCAGTTATCAAGATGATATATGCTGGCCAAATCTTTCCAAACTGACTTATCATAGTGTCTGAATGCTAGTAGAATGGTCTGGTTCACTACAAGAGAAATCAATAGACAATCATAATACTGCACCCATTAACTGGTTGATGCTGCATCATTTTTCAAATCTGATTTGTAGGCTTTAGGCCACAAAGTAGATCTTCTGTTTTATTATATGGTTTTCAACTGACAGAGTATTTTTCTCTCCAAAAAAACAACTCTCAGGAGACCAATTTTGTCTCATTTTATTTCTATGATAACAGCAATGCAATTTCTGGGACCATCACTGGAACGTTTCTTGTGAGGGCCTTTCTAATGTTGGTTTTCTAAGATTGTTTAAACAATGAAAGCAGGGAGATGCTTCCATGGCTTTGGATATCCTTTCCCCTAACAACAGGACCATATTCCACATTTCCTTGTGACAGCAAGCCAGTTTTTACGTGGAATAGTTTTCTTCTTGAACGTATCATTCCATTGGGGTTATTAAACCACAGTTTAGGTTTACATGGAATAGTAAACCAGAAAGCTCTCTGAAACATACCCATTGGATTCTAGCCCTCAACCAGTTAATCATTCTTTTTAAAGGATTCTGACACATTATTTCAACATGCTAGAGAAAGCTTTACAGTTCCATTCTCAATTTGTCCACATGGAATTCATCCAAATGACAATAAACCAGGCATACTTCCATTGTGAAATGTTTATTCAGTGTCAATAATTCTCATGAAGATCTTCTTGTCCTAAGAAATTGCACTTGATGCTAAAGTATCACAAGTTATTGTTCCTAAATTAGTCTTCAGTAATGAACCTTGCCATTCTGCTTCACAGTTTTCATTTGTGTGGAGGTCAGGCTACAAATAAAAGCAGATGAACATTTCAGTCATATCAAAACTTTAGTAAATAAAAGGAATCAAATTACATCAAAGTTATTTCTTTGATAGACAGGAGCCCACTTAATTAAATATCTCTTAACTGAATAACCTGGTTAAATGAATATAATTTCCAATACAAAACCATTTACCATTCATTCAGCACAAATCTGACCTGTTAGCTGTATAAAGGTTAGTCCCCACAAAGTAGAGCTTCTGTTTCTCAAGCCATGTTTTGTAAACTTGAATGCAGGCGGGAAGTTTTTTATTTTATTTTTTATTTTTGTAATTATTTCTTTGCCATCAAAAGTTCATATTCTTGGTTTGTTTTATGTTTTAGACATCATAATCTATAGAATAGCATGAGAGGTGGTGTATTTCGTCCCTTGAATGCAAGAAGGCTTTGCAATGCTAAAGCATTGCAGAGCCTTGTTGCACTCAAGAGACAAGTTTATCAATTTCATTAACTTAGGTAAAATATCAGACAGTGGCAGACTGTTGGACTTCTGTGCTAGAGGTCCCGAGTTTGATCCCTGTCAGGGATGACCCCGTTGTGTCCTTGGGCAAGGCACTTTATCCTGGTTGCCTACATGGGGGCACGATGACGCTGTGTACTAAGGCGTACTGCACGTAGATGGTGCACATGTCTTCAACTGCTGTAAACCTGCTTGAGCTGAGCTTGAACAGAGTTTGAATGTTTAGGAGCTGACAGTTGCTCGTCGATGCTCGGTAGTTCTCTCCGGGTACTCTGGCTTCCCCCACTGTCACCGTCACGATTAGCCATTGTGCATAAGTATGTGACCTTAAAAACACCAATAAATCCAACAAAAAACATTTAATTTTTATTTTTTTAAGTTGATATTGTAAGCAGACTCTGGCTGGGGTGATCAGTTGTTTGCAATAAGTGACCTTTGAATGTACCTATCAACATGTTTCCAAATACTTTTAAACAGGATGTATTTTTAGCTCACTAAATGTTTATTTGGGTCAGACTTGTTTACTTGAAATTATTCAGAATCATCTAGAAACTTAATAAGCAATTAGTGGAACAAAAAAACATCGGAGTGATTTCTCTTTCTGGAACTTTCCATTTGAGGACTATGTAAAACCTCTGTCAAAAGATTTCTACACTCAATCACCTCACATGCATCGCAATGAGAAGTGAAAATTGTTTATACATTCAGCAATCATTAAACACTGGAGATTATTATTACAGGGCAGTGCATTATTATAGATTCAAGGTCCCACAAAGTATATCTTCTGTTTCTCAGGCCATTTTTTTTGTAAAACTGCATGTGGGCGGGTGTTTTTTTTATTTTATTTTTTTATTTTTGTAATTATTTCTTTGAAGTCAAAAGTTTATGTTTTTGGTTTGTGTTCTCTGTTTTTGGCCTCACAATTTAGAGAATAGCATGGATGGTGGGGTATTTCATCCCTTGAGTGCAAGAAGGCTTTGCAATGTAATGCATTGGAAAGCCTTCTTGCACTCAAGGGAAAAATTTATCAATTTCATTAACTTGGGTAAAATTATACCAGACATAAACCATTTAATTTGTATTTTCTGTAAGTTTGCATTGGTTATAAAAAGAGAGCATGTGGCAAAAGTGCCATGTGGGAGGGCCTGAGAAATAGATTTTTAACTTTTTTAGGCCCAATGGAATATTACTTTAGTGGCTGTTATTGAGTCATTTGGTAGTGGAAAAGTGTTTACAGAATTTTAAGAGAATTTATTCTTCTTCTGAACCAGGTTTTACTTGTGTGAAAAACCAGGATTCAACTGAATTATTTTCAAACTGCCTGTGGAGCCAAAACTTATTGGATATTGTTTCCGTTTGAATTTTGCTGAGATTTTTATTGGAATATTTTGGTTACTACCGGATTTTTGCATGAACATTTTATTGCAATTTATTGGATACTGTTTCTGCAGACACATTCTTGGACATTAAAATACCAGCTGGAAATTCTCTTCATCACATCTGTTACTGGATTCAACTGAACTTTATTTTGGACCAATTGATAAATATTTCTTTTTAATTTTTTTGTAAACCATAATTGTAAAAGATATTGTACAATTTTCTTTACATATTATTTTTTTAAATTTCAGAATAGCTAAATTAGAGTTATTTTTGCTGAATCTCAGATTTAATTCTGTTACAGAATCGTCATTGTTACACACCGTAACACAATTAACATCGTTTATTCAAATAAAAAGTATCAAATTAACTGAGTTCACTGTGTTGTTACACCTTGCATTACTAAATTATTTTTCTTTCATATCATAATAAGTTCATGGTTCTTAAATTTACCAGTCATTTATCAAGAAAGGAAATTTACCTGCAATTTTTCCCAGATTTTCTTTTTAGGTTTCAATTCTGGATCAGGTTTCCCACTTTCATACCCTTCAATAAATACTCTATCACCAGGTGCACTTTCAGCTGGTACATTTAATGGTTCTACAACTCGAGGCTCTTTTCTGGAATAAAACCAAATATATTCACAGTATATTATGTAATAATTCTTCTACAATTGAATCAATAAACAGTGCCAAATAAGATACAATTGGTTAAATTAACAGTTGAACCATCAAAACATTTTGCTGCCAGAAACTGAAAACCTCTTATAAGAGTACCAGAAAACTATGATCACAGTTCCAAACACTTTCAAAGACATTTTTCATAAGCAATTTCAAGTACATTTAAAGCTTTGGGCCTTTTTCTAAATTCAGTTTTTCTTAGTCTAAAAAGGGACATAACTGTGATAACTGTGGTATGCATGCATGGGTGTAACATGCAACACACAGATATCCTTTCCCCCAGAATGGTCTAAGTGTTCCAGGGCAGGGCTTATATTTCGTCTAAATTTGTGAGAATCCATTTGGATTCTCGTGAAAATGGTTGCGAGAATCCATACCTACTATGAATGTCCCAGGATCCCATGACGCCACCATGATTGAACCACTGTTGTATACTGATAACACAAGTTTACAATTTTACCCAAAATACCTTTTTAATTTTTAAAACTAAATTTGATGATTTTTAAACAATAAATAATAAATAAATGATAAAATAATTAAATGAACAATATTTACCAAGAAAATCTTACAAATATGGCTGTTGTTGGAACCGGCTCAATGAGCCGGTTCCAATGACATCCACATTTGTAAGATTTTATTGACAAAGTGTCAGGATATTTCAGGTCATGTTAGCCTTCTGCTGGTTAATTTGTTGCCGCTGTGTTAAATAAAGGGTTAAGTCAACTCAATTCTTTTCACGCGAATCCTAGCAGAGGTGCAGCGAGAATCTACATGGATTCTCGCCGGTTTTATTGCGCGAATCTTTGTGCGAATCGATTCTTGGTTTCTCGTCGAAATTTTAGCCCTGCAGGGGCCATAACTCTGGTCTGAATGTAAGGACGAAACCTGCGATATATGGATATCATGTCCCTCATCTATCAGCATACCAAAGGACATCAAAATCTGACAACTGGAGCCAGAGTTATAATGCAAAATGTTCATTTTACTATTTTTCTAAGTCCTACATGGGCAATAACTCTGAATGTATGGACAAAACCTGCGTTCCGTGGATATCCTTGCCCCCATGCTGGTATATCATCATTTCAAAGGACATCAAAATCCAACAATCGATGCCAGAGTTATAAAACAAAATGTTTGTAAGGACGTATGAATGTACAGATGTAGATGCACAGATGGATGGATGAAGACTTCAACTATATACCCACCGAACCCCCGAAGGAGATTGGGGGGATAACAAATTGGCCACATCCACTGGCATGATTTACAAATTGAGAAGTTTAAAAAATGAAAAAAATTAAAGTAATTTATATATTTTTTATACTTACCAATGGCCCAGACTAGCTGGGGCTAACTCAAAAATATCTAGGGCCAAACACAAATTTTGCCCCCAATCCCCCAAATGCAAAACCGAAAATTAGAAGTCCTATCTGGCCCTCCATACCTTTACCCTCCGTGCATGCGCAGACACCAGGAAGTCACCGAAACTGGCGCCAACATCATTCTTTGTAAAAAAAAATTATAATATAATAATTCAACGGGGAAGGTATGAGTGCCCAGTACTGCCCACTCATGGGAGGGTCATTCCCGTCTGGGCCATTGGTAAGTATAAAAAATATATAAACTACTTTAAATTTTTTCATATTTTTATACTGTATACCAATGGCCCAGACTAGCTGAATCGTAAAAAGGTGGAGGGCCTAGAACTTCCGAAATAGTAGATCAACATAGATCAAATTGTCCGCTACAAAATATGCACTGTAGACGGCGTATACAGGTACGATGAAATCAGTGAAATAATAATATAACATACACATATTAAAACAAGATACGATGAACAATCTTTGCAGAGAAAACACACTTCAAAGCTCATCCACAGGTAGCCTCTGTACAATAAAATCCGGTAAGAACACTCTCCAACGTGTTCTATTTGATATCTACAACTATAAACATGTGAGAATATGCGATTTGAGAACTGACAAAATAGAGACCAGGATCCAGAAATGAAGGTAGGTAATGATTAACCAGCTCCAACACAGACCGCCCCTGAAATATATAAAATTTAAAGGTCCACCAAAGCGATAGTGTAACAAAATATTGTGCAAGTGCAATAAAACCCAGTATGTAATCATCTAAAAAATCACTAACGGGTTATAGTCACCTATGAACTCAAATAGCAGCAATTATGATGATTTAATAAGCGCTTGTATATTAGAAATCAGAAAATAGACACCAGAAACTAATGCAACAAAACTGCGTATATGCCTATGAGGGTGTCATCCAACATGCCCCAAATGCATAGTATGTATGTATTAAGATATATATATGAGACAGTGTGCGAGTGGGGGGGGAGGGGGGGGGGGGAATTCGAATTCATGTCGAAACCTCCTCACCCACATTGCTTAAATCATTGGTGGTCGAGACAGCAAAAATATAGTAACCGCAAGGCTCCCTCACATCTGACATAATCCGTTATGCCACTAAGAGCGGAGAATGACATGAAGAACAAAACTTCCCCTGAAGAAGAAGGCCCTCTTGTGGAGGAAGCTTCTGGCGAATATGTTCAATAACAGACACTTGAGAAAACTGATATGCTATTAGCAGGAATCACCCTGAGACTGTTTAACCTCAGTGTAATCAACAGAAACAAATGAATTGAAGGATACATTCTCATGAATACGGCTGAGCGTCAATTGTGTGCTCAAATGCTTAACACTGGCGACACAAATGATGGAAACTATTATTCCTGTGCGTCGCAAACTTAACTATCCTGAAGCGATCCTACATAAGATGAGCAATACTGTTAGAATAAGCCCAAAATGCTGCCAGCGCTCTTACTTCATGTGCTGAAATCTTAAGCACTGACTGCTGATTGGAAGATAAAGTTTCCTAAGCAGTATGAATAGGTAATTGAATCCATCTAGCAATAGAATAAACCGAAATGTCCCTTCTATTGGAAATTGATGACAAGAAGAAGCGATTTCTTCTCTTTTGATAAACTCTGATCTGCGTCTATAAATGCATGATCGCTAATAATATAAATTCAATGATGTAGCATAAACAATAAGACACCATTTCTGAATATGTGGTCTCCAAAAACTGCGGGTCCCAAGAACCCTGCATAGAGAGACCATCGGACTCAGGATTGTAACCCAATATATGAACTCACGTCCGTCATAATTGAGAAAACTGTTGAATATATGCCCAAACTTGACCTTATGTTAAAAGATCTGCTAAAACAAAACAGGTCTAGAGCAAAAAACGTCTTCCACTCCAGTTAAGAATAATTGGAGGGGACGTATGCGTAAGCGACCCATCGAAATAACATTCGTAGCCACTCCGCACAACCCCATCCGACGCATAAAATCTTCTGCTGTTAATGCATCTGGTAAAAGACAAAAGCGAGCCTAACAACTGGCTAATTCGCTCTGTGAAACAACAGATGAACCAGCTTGTTGAAAAATTTGTAGGATACATGTATCCTATCATTCATTCCAAGAGACATTATCTAATTCATTCTTCAAGTGATCTAAAGAACTATACTCACTGCATCGTCAATCATACGAACGCTCGCTTTTTCGACTGAATGATTATCATAAATAACCTAATTATCCAGTTCCAGACAAAATCGGTCAGACCGAGCTCTAGAAGAGCCTCGAGCCATAGGCTCAGGGGTGTCTGATCAGTAATCTTGAACAGACCTAAACCTCTTACCCAAGGGGCTGTATAGTCAACCCTAAAGTAATTAAAGGAGGGTTACCTATACCTTCGCTAAGAGTCCTTATAGACGATCTGAGTCTAGGACATCCTCTCCTACTCTTTCTGCTGTTGTTAGTCGATTAGACCCCAACTTAAAGAGCAGAGTATCGATGCTTTCTTGTAGCTTAATCCTACATAAATGAAAGCTTATCATCAATTAGTGTCTGGAAAACCAGAACCACCTGTAGAGAGTTTTCCACCCAGACATATATTAAGGCTTTGTCACATCAGAATAACCCCCACTTAGCAACTGTTGAGACAGATAAAATTGATAAATAGGTCTGGAAAGAACTTTAAAAGAGGAACAAACGTCCACAAAACTCCTTTCCATATAGACATTGCGCCACAGTACTTAGAAGTGAAGTACATAAGACAGTGAGTCTAAATTTGCTCTGAGTAAGAAAATATCTACTCGATTGTGTCCGAGCGAACAGCAAAATGATGAAGGTAAGGTCACAACTAACCCCTTAACCTGGTCATTCAAACGCCGAGAAACTCTCAACACATCTTCCCCTGCCGTTTTTAAAATGAATGTGTTAAAAAAACCAGTTAAAAATACAGAAGATGATGATAGGAAACTGTATTACTTATTCCCACGGGAAGTTGAATAAGGTGTCGACTGAACAATCAAAGACCTGTGACGCCTGTGTAGACTTAACCGGAATAGACCTCTCGTTCTCTTTGTCCGGATAAAGTCAGCGTTTACAACGCTAGCGGTTTCTTACAAACAATCGCAGTATTGTGATACACTGGAACAAGTTCAAGGTAGCGATAATGGATCATCCATATCCCCCATGAGCTGTTCCGAAAGGGAAGGATAATCCTCCTCTGTATTCCTTTCATCATTCGTCTAAATTAGTTAAGAATCACGGTCAACAGAATCTGAACACACAGAAGACTAGACCGACCAAGCACCATCCGACAGCTCAAGCATTGAGACTGACGCTGAGTACTACTGCATTAGCAAGAATACTGCGATGATCTGCGCTATCTGCGATAGCAAGTCCATTATGGAGGCCTGAGGAGCAGTGATCATGAATAGCTTGTCCGCCAGCTGCTCCTGGGACAGTGTGTCCGAGATGGCTCTTTACTGCGAACGTCCCGATGAATGAAGCCTCATCTCCATGGCTACTACATGGTGCAACTTTCTTAACAAAAAGTGAACCTCTTGATGATGCAGACTAGATATCTTAAGTCACTTAGCCAAGGTGTGGTCGTGAGTACTTAGCAGATGCTGAAGAAGCCAAAATGAAGCCACCCCAGACTGAGAAATAAACTAAGCGTACCAGACAATAGGTATGTACATAAGCTCCGACAGACGCAAGTTCCTACGAACAACACCCGGCCCCAGATGTTGTTAAAAAGTGAGAGAGGGGTCTCCCTCTTGTTCACGGTCCTGGTAGACCTAGCCGAGCACACCTCAGAACTTGCCGGCTTCTTCCTTTCCATCATCGCAGGGTAAGTGTGATTGGATTTATAGTGCTCGCTACACCCTTGTTCTCTCTCGACCGCTACGGACATACCCGGCGTCACACTACCCATATTCTGAGTAACGATCCGCCAGTTGAGCTAGCTGGAGACAAGGTCGTAAACCCTATATTCTAAGGTCTAGGAACTTGTCTTATATCATTGAGCACTTTGCTGCTAGCTCTGAATTACAATGTCCTCATATTCAACAGGGAACTGAAACCACTCACCACGGTATATAGCCCTGTGCAATATTAAGAGCACTTTATCGTAATGTAGAGGAAGCCGTAAGACTAGCCGACCACAGCTGCCTATTAGACTGGACGTCCCGGACAGGAGGCATGGACGTAAACTCTGACTGACGCAAGTTCCTACCAACAACATCTGTCCCCAGGTGATGCTGTAAGAGAGAGATACCTCTCTCTTGCTCGTGGTCCTGGCAGACCTGGACAAGTGTACCTCAGAACTTGCCGGCTTCCTCCTTCCGTCGTCACTGGGTGAGCATGGTTGAATATTATAGTGCTCGCTCCACCCTATATCGTCTTCTAGCCCGGAGCAGACACACCCGGTGTCACAGTTCTCAGACGCCTGAGTAACCGCTTCACCGGTCGAGCTAGCTGGCGACAACAGACTTTTTGCGGGCATGTGTGCTTTTCGAACATAGAGGAAGCTATAAGACTAGCCGACCCCAGCAGCCTATTAGAAGGAGCATCCCGGACAGGAAGGCATGGACATAAGCTCCAACTGACGCAAGTTCCTACCAACAACCTCTGACCCCTGGTGTTGTTATAAGTGAGAGGGGCCTCTCTCTTGCTCGCGATCATGGTAGACCTGGATGAGCATACCTCAGAACTTGTCAGCTTCCTCCTTTCCGTCCTTGCAGGATGAGCATGTTCGGATTTTTATAGTGCTCGCTACACCCTTGTTCCTTTTCTCGACCACTAGGGAATACCTGGCATCACATCACCCATATTGAGTGATAGATCCGTCGTTTTGAGCTAGCTGGAGACAAGGACATAAACCCTATATTCTAAGGTCTAGGCCCTTGTCTTATATCATTGAGCACTTTTCCGCTAACTCTAATAGTATAATGCGACGACGGAAGCACACTCTCTGACGGCGTCACGAAACCACACAATGTTCTTGTTCCTCTGTAAATAGAAACTAAACAAGAGGCCCCAAGGGGCCTTAATCTCTCACCGGCCAAAGTGGTTCAAAGAAGTGTTTGGGGTCACATTCAGTTAGACATGGTTCATCAACACTACAAAGGAATGAAGCCATGCAAAGGCAAATTTTATGGAAATGGATCTGAACAAACCTGAACCTAACATGCTCTCCCTGCCCCCGATTTGAACAAACTTGAATCTGGCCCACCTAGACATGTTGGATACCAAATATGAAAGGATTCTGATTGGTGAATCTGAAGAAGAAGACTTTTAAAAGAAATTTCCTCATATTGCACTAAGTTAAAATTCGGGCTCCCATAGGAAGCCAAATATCAACCCATAGACCAGATTTGAATAAACTTGAATCGGACCCTCCAAGAAATGTTGTATACCAAATATGAAACCATTCTGACAACAGGGTCTAAAGATAATGTATAATCAATGAAATAAATACATCCAAAAGAAAAATTCCTTCAAAAAATAAAAAAAAAATTTCTTATAAAAAAGCCCAAATTCCAAAAGGGAACGATGAGCCCAAAAGAGCCTAAGTGTGGACAAAATTATATTTTATGCCATAAAAATAACTGCCACACTACCGGAATATTTTATGTTACTTACAACCGTTATTTCTCTAAATAATAGGAAACTACCTTGAGCATTGTCAATGTAAATAACTTCAACAAAAACTGGAAACAAGACCCCAGGCAACACGGCCCGAAGTCAGTAACAGAAACAAGACTATCCAATGTAAAGCAAGATCTTCATCAGAAGAAAGAACGATACATTGGATGTATGATGCATGACCAAAACGCCTAAACACCCCAAGGGTGAGGATGTAACCATGGCGATCTACAGAATAATCTTCTGTATAATATGTTAAACTCCCAAGAAATTTTATACAAAAATTTCAATAAAACAATCCAAAAAGCTTGGGAGCTTAACTGGGGGGATCAAGGGAAGGTATACTAAACAAACAGTGAACAAATCATTATCAATCAATGATGACGTCAGGCCCATGTCCCGAAATTGGGGAACATGAACTAATTTTTATAAATATTATAAAATTACAGCCCTGAATGTTTCAAACCACCATTTCTTCCTTCCTTCATCCAGTTGTATCCTTGGATCCACCAAAATAACCATTGATTTGTGTCTGGCATAATTAAAACTGAGATTTAAAAGCACAGATGTCAGTTTGATGTTATCTGACTGAAGGCCCAAACAAAGAATGATATTGGTGCTAGTTTCGGTGACTTCCTGGCGTCTGCGCATGCGTGGAGGGTAAATGTATGGAGGGCCAGATAGTACTTCTAATTTTCGGTTTTGCATGCAAATTTTTGGGATTGGGGGGCAAAATTTGTGTTTGGCCCTAGCTATTTTTGAGTTAGCACCAGCTAGTCTGGGCCATTGGTATACAGTATAAAAATATATATTTTTAAATACATTTGAACAAAACCATCTATTGACCCTTCATGGGAACAAGCTTTTTGACCTCATTCCAATTATTGCAGAGTGGTGGGTTACTTCTGTCGAGCCATCTCCTGATAATATAAAATGAATCTAGGAAACTATTTACATGTTTATTCCTCTGCACACATCATTTTTAAAAATTATCACAGTTGAAGAAGATTTACAATCATATCATCATCATCATCATCATCATCATCATCATCACAGATCCATATCAGATTGACTTTTATTATTAAAAATCAAGCACTTCCATAACATCAAACAGGTACAACAGGTAAATAACTGCCAAAACAAACAAGACCTCAGACAACAGAACAATAGGATTTCCTGTGACAACTACAATTGAGCTAAGAAGCTACAGAAGTGAGAACTCACACCAGACCTTTCACAAAATTAATCCCAGCCAAAGAGCAGATGCAAGAAAAGGGTAGTGTAATAAATACGTCGGCCGATCAACTTGTAGAATAAATGAGCTGAAACTAATGTTATTACAAGCTGGAATAAAGCAAACAAAGTGAGCAGGGGCTCACAAGAAATCCTCCCACCCCCCTTTGCTGTTCAGCCATCTGAAGGTGATTTATTTAACCTTTAGCCAATGAACCAGACAAAGCCAGCCAGCATTATTATACAAAAATCTCCATTCAGTTTCAAATTTAAGCTATGTTTTCTGACAAACTTTTTTTTTGTTAGTTACTCAAGAATTGATATTCTAAGTGTCATCTGCTATCCGCATGGCTAGCGGATGGCGTGACCTGGTCGACGTGGATTCCCTGGTCGGCGAAGCAGGCTGGATATCTGTGGTCACATAGCCAGGGTGCGGTCGTGTGTGCTGACGTGAGGATGAGGAAGCCAATAGACCAGCCGCGTCGGACTGTCTATGCAACGGAGCGTCCCGAGCAGGAGGAGAGGACGTATGCTCTGACTAACGAATGAACATACAACAACATCGCGGTCCAGATGTTGTTGTAAGAGAGAGGGGGGCCTCTCTCGCTCGCGGTCCGGATAGACCTGGACGAGCTAGCTACCGGACTGACAGGCTTCCTCCGTACTATCCTCGGATCCGTCGTTGCTGGGTGTGCACATTCAATGTTTATAGAGCTCGCATCACCCAAACTGCTTCCCTGGACCACAATGGACGAACCCGGCTGCCAAGCCATTCGATGAATGGTGCTACACCGGGCGAGCTAGCGGACGATCAATGCCGTCGATCCTACTAGGGACCTCTTAGGCAATTGTCGTATTTCCATGAGCACTTTAGCCGCTAGCTCTTATTATACTGCAACGACGGAGACACACTTGTTGAAGACATCAGGGAAACATCACCCTGTTCTTGTTCTTCTGAAAAAGAGACTGATAAACTAGAGTGACCTTGCAGAGAGAGGACAGGCATGGACCCCTCACCGCTAACAATATACCGTGACACACGTCTCCAACGTTGTCATTCCAATTAGCACACACTGAGCAAGAATTAGTGCGAGTACATTGACTACAAGAAACACAATGAACATGAGAATCAGAGGAAGATTTCCTCGCATTACAATTTGAACAATATTCTTTCATCATGAAAAAAAATATAAACAGTCATAGTATTCGCACTAACCCTTGAAACAAAGATACATAATATAATATAATCCATTACAACATTTCGAAAAAATAATTTCCAAAAAAAAAAATTTTTTGAAAAATTTTCAGAAGAGCTCAAGTTCCCAATGGGAACAATGAGCACAAATGGATCCCAAAAAAGCCTAAGTGTGGACAAAATATTTTAAAACATTTTTAAAAATTAATGCAATACTTCTGGACAATATTAATGTATCTGGCTATGAGCAGAACTAATAGAAGACAAGTAATCACTATCAGAAGTAACCATTGTCAACATAAACAAAAGTGTACAAAAACCGGAAACATGACTCCAGGCACTGTAACCATGGCCCAAAATCAGTCACCAATTTAAACACTATCCGATGTAAAACAGAGGCTTCCAGAGAAGAAACTGCAGTACATCGGATGGTAGATGCTGATAACAACGCCTTATCACCCAAGGGTGAGGACTAAAACATGGGGAAAAAACAGAATAATAATTCTGTTACTAAGCCAAAACTCCCAAGAAATTTTAGTAAAAAAAAAATTCCAAAATTATACCAAAGGCATGGGAGAATAGCAAGAGGGGTATTAAGGAAAGGGAGAGAGGAAACACTGAACAAACTAGAACTATCACTGAAGGTGATTAATACCCCCGCTTTGGGTTTTAGAGGAATGCACTTCTGATCATGTAGGCAAAGGCCATAAGGAAATGTATACATAAAGATCATTTTTTGTTGTTGAAATTTGTATTTGCATGTGACCTTCCACAGAACAGCACTGAATACTTAAAGAGCCCACACATATATGGTTTACATTTGGAAAAACACATTTACAATGTGCAACATGTATTCAAAATCGGTTCATTAATGTAGGAGGAGTTGCACACACAAGAATCCCATTTGAAAACCCATAATAAATCCAAGTTAAAGGGAGATAACCTGGTTAAAATTGTCGCAGATCAAAAATTTGGGAATATGCGTATTTTCACTTAGTTGTGATAATGTTTGAAAGGTTTCGTCAAAATTGATCGATAAATGTAGGAGGAGTTGCACGCACAAGAATTTCATGTAGAAACCCATAATAAATCTAAGTTAAAGGGAGATAACCTAGTTAAAATAGCCACAGCTCAAAAATTTTGGAATATGCGCATGTTCACTTAGTAGTGATGATGTCTGTAAACTTTCGTCCAAATTGATTGATAAATGTAGGAGGAGTTGTGCACACAAGAATTTCATGCAGAAACCCATATTAAATCAAAGTTCAAGAGAGATAACCTGGTTAAAATTGTCGCAGATCAAAAAGTTTGGAATATGCACATGTTCACTTAGTAGAGATGATGTTTGAAAGGTTTCATCAAAATCGGTTCATTAATGTAGGAGGAGTTGCGCACACAAGAATTTGTTTGAACGGAAAGACATAATAAATCTAAGTCAAAGGGAGATAACCTGGTTAAAATTGTCGCAGATCAAAAATCTTGGAATATGCGCATGTTCACTTAGTAGTGATGATGTCTGAAAAGTTTTGTCCAAATTGATTGATAAATGTAGGAGGAGTTGCACGCACAAGAATTTCATGTACAAACCCATAATAAATCTAAGTTAAAGGGAGATAACCTAGTTAAAATTGCCACAGCTCAAAAATTTTGGAATATGCGCATGTTCACTTAGTAGTGATGATGTCTGTAAACTTTCGTCCAAATTGATTGATAAATGTAGGAGGAGTTGCGCACACAAGAATTTCATGCAGAAACCCATATTAAATCAAAGTTCAAGAGAGATAACCTGGTTAAAATTGTCGCAGATCATTTGGAATATGCACATGTTCACTTAGTAGAGATGATGTTTGAAAGGTTTCATCAAAATCGGTTCATTAATGTAGGAGGAGTTGCGCACACAAGAATTTGTTCGAACGGAAAGACATAATAAATCTAAGTCAAAGGAAGATAACCTGGTTAAAATTGTCGCAGATCAAAAATCTTGGAATATGCGCATGTTCACTTAGTAGTGATGATGTCTGAAAAGTTTTGTCCAAATTGATTGATAAATGTAGGAGGAGTTGCGCACACAAGAATTTCATGTAGAAACCCATATTAAATCAAAGTTCAAGAGAGATAACCTGGTTAAAATTGTCGCAGATTAAAAAGTTTGGAATGTTAAAAAATTTATAGTAATTTATATATTTTTTATACTTACCAATGACCCAAACTTACCTGGTGCTAACTCTAACAAAACCAGGGCCAAACACAAATTTTGCCCCCCAATCCCCAAAATTTGCATCCAAAACAAAAAGAAATCATGTCCTAAAGGACCTCCATACTACGCCTCTACTGCGCATGCGCAGTGACGCAGACGTCCCGAAATTGGCGCCAATTATCATTTTTACTGGCAGTGCCTGGTCAGCGCTATGTACTCAGCGGGGAGGCAAGAGTTCCCAACTCCAGGGAGGGCCATCCCCGTCTGGGTCATTGGAAAGTATAAAAAATATATAAATTACTATAAATTTTTTAACATTTTTATACTGTACCAATGACCCAGACTTAGCTGAATAGTAAACAGGCTGGAGGGCCTAGGACATAGAGGAAAATCCAATAAGCTCAACTATATAGTAAAGAGGTAACCCCTTAAGGAGAAAAGGAGTATTAGGCTTTACATGTATCTTTCTTATTTAATATTAAATTAGAAAGATACACTACCCTTAATAATTGAGCACAATAACATTCATGTTCTCTATTAACATCCAGTATATCCCTTATACTAATTATTTTTAAAGCAAGCCAATAAATAAAGTAGTCCAGAGAATTGAGACTCTTTATAGTCATTTAAAAGTGTCCGAGTATTGTATATTAAAGCCCGTTTGACACTTGACATATACAAATGCTTCACACCGAGCTACACTTTAAAAATAAGACATGAATGAATTTTAACATTAATATAACACTTTAAAACCATCCCGGAAGCGACTCAGAAATACTGACTTGGAGGAGGCATTCCCTTGCTTTTCACTATAAAGCAGGTGACCTAAGGGAACACCTGCCCCCCCCCCCCCCTTCCCCTTGCCCTGGGTCAAATAGCCCAGAGTGAAGAGGGCAGCCGGACGGAGTCATTGCCGGAACAGAAAGCCTGCATAACTATAGTTGCAACTGTTTAGTGGACGACATTCTGAGCAACAGATAACGGACCTAAACAATGCAGGTCTCCAGAAATGGACTCAATATATCTGAGATAAAAATTCGTAAATGTGGATTGCTGAGACCAATAAGCATCCTTCATTAAATCTGTAATAGCAACACTATTAGCATAAGCCCAGGAAGTAGAAAGAGCTCTTATTTCATGAGCAGAAATCTTAAGCACAGACTGCTGAGAAGAAGATAAATCTTCATAAGCAGTACGGATAGTTAATTGAATCCATCTAGCAATAGAATGGACCGAAATGTCCTTTCTATTAGGCATCAAAGACAGAAAGAAACGTTTCCGTCCCTTTCTGATAAACTGAGATCTCTGTTTATAGATACGTAACGCTCTAACAGGACAGAGTAAAGGCCTACGCCCGTCTGAAGATGGAAGAGCCTTAATAACAATAGGTTCCGGATATTTATTAGGAGCCTGATTCTTAGCTAAAAAACCCACATTAGTAGTGAAGGTGATAGTGTTCCCAACACTACAATAGTGAGAATCATCCACCGACAGTGCATGAAGCTCACTGACTCTTCTAGCAGAAGAGAAAGCTAAGAGAAAAGCTGTCTTATAAGATAAGAATTTGAAATCTACTGTCCCAAGAGGTTCAAATGGCTTTTCCTTCAATTTAAGAAGAACCCAAGCTAAATTCCACTTAGGAATTAATCTAAGAGTTCTGGGTCTATTTATCAAAAAGTTTCTAACCAACTTAGATAAAGAGACATTAGATCCAATTTGTAAACTATCATGATGTGCATAGGTATCAGATAACATAGATCTATAACCCTTTATAGTAACAGGCTGCAGTTTGATTTCGTCAAACAAGTATACTAGAAAGTTTGCAATGTCTGGTATAGAGGGATCGAATATATCTACAGAATGATCACTACACCAACGACGAAAAACCTTCCACTTAGCCGCATAGTTTAGCGAAGAGGAGGTCCTCCTACAGTTAGAAATCGCGTCCACTGCTCGTCCTGTAAAGTGTTTGCCATGCAAGAAGGACCGCACAACGGAAAAACGTGAAGGTTGAGACCTTGCGGGTTGTGATGGAGTTGGCGCGATTTCCCCTGCGAAAGAAGATCCTCCCGTGGAGGAAGCTTTCATGGTAGGTCCCACAACAGACACCTGAGTAGATTTATCCACGGTCTCTGTGGCGACAGAGATGCTACCAACAGAATCTTGCATTGAGATTGTTTTATCTTTAGCAATACTTGTTGAATTAACGGCGCTGGAGGATACGCATATCCTATCATTCCGTCCCAAGGGATCGACAGAGCGTCTACTGCAAATGCTCTTGGATCCGGACACGGAGACACATACGTCTGCAACTGATTGTTGGGATGTGTCGCAAATAAGTCTATCATTGGCCGTTCCCATTGGTAGCAAATCTGATTGAATACTTGTTTGTTGAGAGTCCACTCCGACGGCAACAAGCGACCCTTTCGTGAAAGGGAGTCTGCTAGCACATTCAGATGACCCGGTATGTGACGGACCGAAAGAAGAACGTGATGTTCTAGCGCAAACAGAAGGATTCTTTCCGTTAGATTGAACAACGGAACTGAATGAGTGCCTCCCTGATTCCGTATATACGCCACTACTGTCGTATTGTCGGATAGGATTTGGACATGAGCATTGTGAATAATGTCCATCCAGTGACGTAACGCAAGCCAAATTGACATCATTTCCTTGATGTTTATGTGCTTGCACAGGAATTGCGGATCCCAAAGACCCTGGCATCTCGAATCCGTTGGGATTAATGATGCACCCCAACCTGTTTGACTGGCATCCGTCATAATGGTAAAACTCGGATCCGGCAACTGCAGCGGAACTCCCTGAGTTAACCACTGAATGTTTGCCCAAGTCTGAATCTCTTGTTTCACTTGATCTGACAAGAGAACGTCTACATCGAGCGAATGAATTTTCACACTCCAATTCTGAGTCAGGAAAATTTGAAGAGGACGTGTGCGTAACCGCCCCATCGGAATGAGATCCGCGGCTGCTCTGCACAGACCTATCAGTCTCATAAATTCTCTCGCCGTGACTTTGTCTGCGTGCAGACAATAGCGAGCGTAACAACTGACTAATTTCGCTCTGGTTAACGGCAAACGAACGAGATTGTTGTGCGTCTCGAAACTCATTCCCAGATGAGTGAATGACTTGGACGGCACCAGATCCGACTTCTCCTCGTTTACTATAAAACCGAGACGTCGGAGCAATAGAAGAAGATTCTGAACATCGTTCTGAAGCGTTAACTTGTTGCCGTACCTCTGAAGAATGTCGTCCAGGTAGGCAGACGTTACCGCAGATGAATGAGCTCGGAAATAGATCATTACTGAGTTCATTACCCGAGTGAAAGCCCAGGGTGCTAGATTCAACCCGAAGCACATCGCCCGGAATTGATAAACCACTCCTAGGACTGCGAAGCGTAGGTACTTTCGGAATGTCGGATGTACCATGACGTGAAAGTACGCATCTTTGAGATCTATGCTCGTTGCATAATCGTTCACCCGAATACTCGCTCTGACCGATCGAATCGTCTCCATATAAAACTTCGGAGCGACGATCAGCTTGTTTATCCAGCTCAAATCTATGACTGGACAGAACGAGCCGTCTGGTTTCGGAACCAGAAACAGACGGCTGTAGAATCCCGGAGATTCCTGGTTTTCTACGACCTCTACCGCGTTCTTCATTAAAAGAGACTGCACCTCTGATAACAGAGCGTCTCTTTTCTGCGGATTTGACGGAAGATGAGTCCACTTTGGACTTCGAGTTAATGGAGGCTTTCGTTTGAAGGATATCTTTAGACCTTCCGAAGTCACTCCTCTCACCCAAGGGTCGTCCGTAATCGACGCCCATTCTTGTGAAAAGCTCGACAACCTTCCGCCAACCGGTACGCGATAGAGGTTTAAGCCATCACCTCCTGGACCTGCGAGGCCTGCGGTAGGAGAAACCACGTCCTCCACGGCCCGCACCTCGCCCCGTCGACCTCGGGGCGTCCGACCGATTGTCAAGGCCTGAAGGACGTCCCGAACGAGAGTCGCTACCCTGACGGTCTCTCGAATAAGACCAAGAGGACGCACCGGAACCTCTATAGGAACTTCTCTTGGGCGCATTAGACCCAGAAGTGCCTGTCTTATTCGTGTCTGCTGTATCCGACTTCTTAGGAGCAGATTTGAACAACAGAGAATCCTTAGCTTTCTTTGTAATTTTATCATAAATAGCAGAAAGCTTGCCATCAAAGAGAAGTTCTCCTGAGACCGAAGCGACTCTAAGAGAGTTCTTCACCTTAGTATCCACTAGTGTGGATGTAGCTAGGGCTGCGTCACGTCTAACCAACTTGCCACTGAAAGGGCGGAGTTACACGTGGAATAAGCTACTGCCCTTGAAAGAAGTCTTAAAGAGGATTGTATATCCTGAAACTCTTTCCCCTGAAGGCACAGTGATAACGCCTTAGTAAGGTGATCTGCGTAAGATAAGGCATCTAAATTGGCTCTGTTAGACGCAATAGCTGTTTCCAACACCGCGGTTGGAATAGAAGCCGACGACGGTAATGATAGCTCTAAGTCTTCCGCCTCGTCGTCCATACGCAGAGGAACTCTCGGTATACCCTGTCCTGCCATATCGAATTTATTCCTTGCATTAATGAAAGGCAGGTTGAGAGTATTAGCGGACAAGAAACCTGCTTTCCCCGTCCTGGAAGCAAGTTTAAATATTGCGTCGTTCAATAATTCAAATGTTCTTGCAACATTATTGGACTGCGACGGAAACTCGGGAGCGATGTCCCTGAACCGCTCAAAAAATTCAGAGTCCAATGACGCTATAATTCTCTTGTCCGGAACCGCAGCAGTCTGGCCCGACGGAACAACTTGAGGGAGAAAGTGCCGGATGAAGTCCACGGCAGCTTTATGTTGTTCCGAAAGGGATAGCTCCAAGTCATCCGTATCCCTTTCACCATCCGGTCGGACCTCATGATGTTCTCGGTCGTCCGCCCCCGATGCTTCGGCGGAGCGTACCGACCCAGCGCCGTCGGATAATTCTCGATCCGACACCGTTTCTGTCGGCTGCTGGGATGCTGCGATAAGCTGTGCTATCTGCACAAGAATGTCCGGCGTCGAGACCTGCGGAGGCGCAGTCTTTCGCTGCTTCGCCAAGGGCAGCTCCGCATCAGATGGCTCCCGCATACTTTTCCTATGCGAACGTCCATCGGTCTCGAATCCCTGGCTGCCGGATGGTGTGACCTGGTCGCCGAAGAATCCTTGATCAGCGAAGCTGGTAATATATCGGCGGTCACGCAGCCAAGGTGTGGTCGTGTGCGCTGACGAGAAGAGGAAGCCTTAACAGTCTCCGCGGACTGCTTATACAATGGAGCGTCCCGAGCGACGGACGTATGCTCCGCTAAAGACACATTTTGTACCACAACATCTGGTCCCAGATGTTGTTGTACGAGAGAGGGGCCTCTCTCGCTCGCGGCCCGGCTGGACCTGGACGAGCTAGGAACCGGACTCAAAGGCTTCCTCCGTTCTCGCTTACTATCCGCCGTCACTGGGTGTGCATCTATTATGTTTATAGTGCTCGCATCACCCAAAATTTCCTCCTCGACCGCATCGGACGAACCCGGCTGCCGAACCATTCGGTGAATGGACGCTACACCGGGCGAGCTAGCGGACGACATTTGTCTAATCTCCATGAGCACTTTTGCCGCTAGCTCTGAATTCATTTGTGATGACGGACGCACACTTGTAGAAGATAACATGGAAACATCACCCTGTTCTGGTTCCTCTGAAATAGAAACTGAGAGAGTAGAGTGACCTTGCGGAGAAAGAGCCGGCATAGCCCTTTCTCCAGAAACAACATATCGTGACACACGTTTCCAATGTTTCTCATCCCAATATTCACATATAGGACAGGGATTAATGCGAGAACACTGACTACAATTAATACAATGATCATGAAAGTCAGAGGAAGATTTCTTCCTATTACAATTTGAACAATGTCCCTTCATTGTGAAAGAACAATAAGTCCTAGTTACTCGCAAAAACCCCTGACACAAAGATACATAATAACATGATCCATTAATAAATGAAAAAACAATTGCAAATCAAAATAATTTTGAAAAAATATTTTTTCAGCGAAGCCCAAGTTGCTGAAAAGTAACGTTGAGCCCCGATGGATCCGATGGCAAAGTGTGGTCAAAAATTTTAAACTTATATTAAATAATTAATGAGACATGGATAATATAAATGTATCTTATAGTGAGATAAACTACAGCAAAGGCAAACAGCCCCCCTCAAAAAAGGCTGTTGCCAATGTAAACAAACAAGGTAAAAACACCAGAAAACATGACTCCAGGCACTGAAAAAACTGGCCCGGAATCAGTCATCAAATTACACTCTATCTGATGCAAAACAGAGGCTCCCAGGGGAGAATCTGCAGAACATCAGATGGAAGATGCAGAACACAAACATTATACACCAATGGGTGAAAACGTAACTATGGGGAAAATAACAGAAAACATTCTGTAACCAAGCAACTCTCCCAGGAATTTTTAGAAATGAAATTTCTCAAAAATATGCCAAAAGCATGGGAGAATTGCAAGGGGGGACTTTAGAAGGCTAGGGGAGAGGAAACACTGAATAAGCAGTGCAACATTTAGCAAGAATGACAACAAGAGGCCCATGTCTCGAAAATAGGCAACTTAACATAATTTCATCAAAAAATTTTAAGTACAGCCCTGATTATTTTTTGTCACTTCTTTTTCCTCTCCTCCTTCTATCCTCCTTAGAATCACATTTTCTCCAAAAATTACGTGTCTGGCATCCTTTAAACTGAGATTTACAAGCACAAAGATCAGTGAGATGTTGACTGATGAAGGGCCAAACAGAGAATGATAATTGGCGCCAATTTCGGGACATCTGCGTCACTGCGCATGCGCAGTAGAGGCATAGTATGGAGGTCCTTTAGGACATGATTTCTTTTTGTTTTGGATGCAAATTTTGGGGATTGGGGGGCAAAATTTGTGTTTGGCCCTGGTTTTGTTAGAGTTAGCACCAGCTAAGTCTGGGTCATTGGTACAGTATAAAAATATGCACATGTTCACTTAGTAGAGATGATGTTTGAAAGGTTTCATCAAAATCGGTTCATTAATGTAGGAGGAGTTGCGCACACAAGAATTTGTTCGGATGGAAAGACACAATAAATCTAAGTCAAAGGGAGATAACCTGGTTAAAATTGTCGCAGATCAAAAATCTTGGAATATGCGCATGTTCACTTAGTAGTGATGATGTCTGAAAAGTTTTGTCCAAATTGATTGATAAATGTAGGAGGAGTTGCGCACACAAGAATTTCATGTCTGGAAAGACGTACGGATGGACGGACGGACGGATGGACGTACGGACGGACGGACGTACAGGGCGATTCCTATATAGCCCCCACTTCTTTGAATGGAATATGCGCATGTTCACTTAGTAGTGATGATGTCTGTAAACTTTCGTCCAAATTGATTGAAAAATGTAGGAGTTGCACACACAAGAATTTCATGCAGAAACCCATATTAAATCAAAGTTCAAGAGAGATAACCTGGTTAAAATTGTCGCAGATCAAAAAGTTTGGAATATGCACATGTTCACTTAGTAGAGATGATGTTTGAAAGGTTTCATCAAAATCGGTTCATTAATGTAGGAGGAGTTGCGCACACAAGAATTTGTTCGAACGGAAAGACATAATAAATCTAAGTCAAAGGGAGATAACCTGGTTAAAATTGTCGCAGATCAAAAATCTTGGAATATGCGCATGTTCACTTAGTAGTGATGATGTCTGAAAAGTTTTGTCCAAATTGATTGATAAATGTAGGAGGAGTTGCGCACACAAGAATTTCATGTAGAAACCCATATTAAATCAATGTTCATGAGAGATAACCTGGTTAAAATTGTCGCAGATTAAAAAGTTTGGAATATGCACATGTTCACTTAGTAGAGATGATGTCTGAAAGGTTTCATCAAAATCGGTTCATTAATGTAGGAGGAGTTGCGCACACAAGAATTTGTTCGGATGGAAAGACACAATAAATCTAAGTCAAAGGGAGATAACCTGGTTAAAATTGTCGCAGATCAAAAATCTTGGAATATGCGCATGTTCACTTAGTAATGATGATGTCTGAAAAGTTTTGTCCAAATTGATTGATAAATGTAGGAGGAGTTGCGCACACAAGAATTTCATGTCCGGAAAGACGTACGGATGGACGGACGGACGGACGGACGGATGGGACGATTCCTATATAGCTCCCACTTCTTTGAAGCGGGGGTATAACAATGGTAAGTTCATAGCCAGAATGACAACATAAGGCTCATGCCCCGAAATTAGGGAACATGAAATAATTTCGTAAAAAATTATAAGTTACAGCCCTGAACACATTCTGCCACTGTTTCTTCCTCTCATCCTTTATTTCATCCTTAGATCCACCATTTCTTTCATAATTATGTGTCTGGCATCATTTAAACTGAGATTTACAAGCATAAATATCAGTGACATGTTACTGATTTTAGGGCCAAACAAAGAATGACTTTTTGAGCCAATTTTGAGACCTCCTTGACATTGCGCATGTGCAGTGGATATAAGGTATGGAGGACCACATAGGACATTGAAATTTCGGTTTTTGATGCAAATTGTGGGGATTGGGGGGTAAAATTTGTGTCTGGCCCTATAATTTAAGGAGTTAGCACCAGCTAAGTCTGGGTCATTGGTACAGTATAAAAATATGTCATACATTTTGTTCTAAATAAATATATTGTGATCTCCACAACCACATAAAAGGACACTTTTTAAGGCCTTTTTCCAACTAATTGGTGTTATCTAGTTAGAATGGATATGCAAGCACCTTTATCACTCTGCCAAACACTATGGTACTGAATTAGCTTGGACAAAATATCGTAACAAAAGAAATTAAGTAACCTCATCCACTAGGAAGTTGAAAGCGCCATACTTTACCAAAATCAAAAACACTCCAAATTCCTTATGCCCCCCCCCCCCCCCCCCCCCCCCCCCCCCCCCCCCCCACACACAACTGGTGGAAGACACTCAATCTGCTTTTGGGAAATAAACAAACTGACATACCAAATCTCATCCACAGGGGTGTCAGTCTTTTTGTTTTTTTTTGTAATGTAGAGAAGGCCGAGGCCTTCAATGGGTACTTTTGTTCAATTTCCAACCTTAATGATGGTTATACTCCCCTACCACCCCATTCTTTTGACTCTGACCGACGCACTTTGGACAATATTTTCCTTGAGCCCGAAGACCTCCAAAGCTAGTGGGCCTGACAATATAAGTCCATTTACACTAATGGGATGTTCTTCAACATTAGCCAAACCACTAGCGGACATTTTTAACCTCAGTCTCACAAATTCTACATTCCCACACCAGTTGAAAAGGGCAAATGTCTAACCATTATTCAAAAAAGACTCTCGTAACTGAGTGACAAATTACTGCCCAATTACACTCTTAAGATGTGTTGGCAAGGTGTCTGAAAGTTGTATAGCAAAGAAAGTTAGAGAGTTCATTGATGCAAATGGAATTTTGACAAGATTCCAGTCAGGTTTTGTTTCCAAAGTCTTCACTGTTCTCCAGTTGAGTGAAATTTACCACACTATTAGCTCAGCTCTTGATGAAGGCAAGGAAATCAGACATGTTTTCTGTGACATCAGTAAGGCTCAGACCAAGTATGGCATCCTGGCCCTTTGTACAAACTCGAAAAGATCAGTATAACTGGTCAGCTTTTGTCCTGGTTCAAATCCTACCTTAGTAATAGGCACCAGCAGGTCAATGTTAACTCTCAATATTCTAACCGGGGAAACATCAGAGCGGGTGTTCCACAGGGCTCGATCCTAGGACCATTACTTTTTCTTCTCTACATAAATGACATAACTGACGGACTGGTATCTAACATTCGACTCTTTGCTGATGATAATATCTCTACCTCACCGTTGAAGGCCATGTCCAAGCTGAAAGACTTATGTCCGATGACCTCCAAAAGATCGAGCGGTGGGCATCCCAATGGCTGGTTGACTTCAATCCTGCAAAAACTGAGTCACTGATAATATCACCCAAGTCCTCTAAACCACATCATCCCACTCTAATGATGTCTGACATTAGCAAAGTTACCCAGCATAAACATCTGGGCTTAATCCTGGATGGCCGTGGATCGTGAGGCAATCATATCTTAGAAATCACAAATAAGGCCTGGAAATGGATATCCCTCCTCAGGAAGTATAAATTTTCCCTTGATCGTAGAACACTGAAAAAGATATTTTTTCTCTTTTATACGACCACTACTGGAATATGCTGATACAGTTTAGGATAACTGTAGTGACTACAAATCGTCAGAATTAGAAAAAATAAAGCATGAGGTGAAACAGATAGTCACTGGTTCTTCACGAAGTGCAAGCAGAAACAGACTGAGAAACCCTCCGTAATCGCAGAGGAAAGCACAAACTTATACAGTCTACAAAACGGTTCATCATCTTGTCCCAGGTTATATATCATCTCTTCTCCCCTCGCTAACATCTGCTACCCATGAATATTCCCTCCGCAACAATGCCAAATTAAATATTCCACACTGCCGCATTGACTCACACTTACATTCCTTCTTACTGTTGACAACCAGACTGTGGAATAGTCTACCCCCTGTAATTAGATAAACTGGTTCCCACGGAAACTTCCATTCATACCGGAACAAAGATAGATTTCCAACCCCAAAATGGTTGTATGCTCACAAATCACGTCAGACTCAAATATATCACTGCAGACTACGTCTGGGTTGTAGCAATCTAAATGACCACCTGTTCAATAATTTTCTCACTAGCTCACCTTTATGTGGCTGTGGGGAACACAAAACAACTCATCATTATCTCTTTAACTGTCCTCTTCATTTAGATATAAGAAGGGACACGCTACAGCAACTGCCTTACGCTACTGATGTGGAAACTCTTTTCTATGGCAATGCCAACAATGTACAAACCAACTGAGCAATCTTTCGCTTCCTTCATAGATATATAGAGGCAACTCATGGATTTGGTTGACAATCAGTAGTTCATGTACCGAAATCAACACTGTAATCTCCACCATTGCATATTCAATATATTGATTGCTCAACATCACTGATCCAAATGGATGCCTCGCCTGGATTTCTAGCTGATTGCACTTTTTGCCAGATTGTCTCTACTGGTCAGGTACCAACTGTTCTTAGTCCATTCCATAGGAGCCCAATGGCCACAGTACCCACTCAGCTAGTCGAACTACTCCAACCTCTACCTCCTATTACAACATTCACCATCCAAAAAACATAAACCTCTGTTATTACAAAATGCAACCTCACTTCTCCGATTACCACTTTACAGGTATGACAAAAAGTGATCTTCAGATGTTCATACTCCAATATTTAATTCAAAGGTGGAAACAGCTTACATAAGCATTAGCTTATTGCTGTATCCATTTTCCAATTCACAACTTATGTCATTATTGTGTAATCTCTGTTTTTTGTACATTTCATCTTGTTTGTTTGGAAATAAAATATTGTCAATCAGAATGAATATACTTAAACTAATTCCGCAGAAAAATTCACAATGAGTCATCATCTACAGAAAGTCAACAATAAAGAAATATAGGAGATCCTAGCCTAAAATTCACAGTGGTAGTGATCCATTCGAAGCAATAGCCTAGAGAGTACTAGGAGTAATTTTCCAAACATTCAGGAATTGGAGATTTTGGGTTGATACTTCCTGGGGTTCTGAGATTGTATAGGGGCATTCTCACAATGTCTCGGCCTCATTCACACTCTTCCCTACAACTCAAAAATTGACACCTTGTGATGTTACCTTAACCGTTAAAGGAATATAATATCCTAGCCAACCAATTCACAGAAGTGGTTGTACCTGAAGTTTTAAAACTCCCTGTGGTTTGAATATTTCCGAATAATCAAGATGGTTTTGAAACGAGTGAAAAAATCTGAAACTGAATCAAATCATGAATGTTTGCTGTGCCCTAGGGATGAATATGGTATTTGAAATAAAATTAGGTCAAAATTAAACAGGAGGTAGTAGATTTGTATACACACTGCTTACTTACGTTGATGCACACATTAACATGGCTTTTGATTCCACACCTCTCATCTTGACAGGTTTAAGATTACAAAGAAAAACTCCAAGTCTGTCCTGTAATTTTTCCATTGGATATAGACCAGCTAAACCACTGACAACTGTTCGGGGTTCTTCTTCCCCAATATCAACTTTTTCAATAAAAAGACTATCAGCTTCTGGATGCTGTAAAAATGAGGCACATATGTTTAACCTATCTCTTCTATAATGTTAATGCAATTGGATGCATCTTTCATATATCTTCTATAATGTTAATTCAATTGAATGCATCTTTCAGCCCATTCATTCAACATTTTTTTATTAGGTGTGTCATGGACCTAAAAATGTCAGTTCATCCAGTTCTGGATAAACAATTTTAAAAAATGGTGATACTTTCCTAAATCTCCCACCTTAATAATGTACAGAAAGTAATTTCAGGACATTGCAACATAATTCCAATCAAAAAATGTTTTTCCAAGTTCGACTTGTATAGCAGTAGCAAAGTGTGCCACTGACTCATTTTTGTTTAACCCTTTACCCAACATAATGGCCAAAAGCAGCCAGCACTATGTGCAAAAAAATTATCATTCAATTTTCATTATTTTTGTATTCCAAGCTCAATGAGCTTGTTCCAGTGAGGGGACATAAATCATGTTCTTGATGCAAAAAATAAAATTTTTACTTATTAAAGACCTCTGTTTACAGACGTCTTTTGCCTTTTGTGTCAGGTAAAGGGTAAAAGAAATATGGTGAATATCTTCATAATACATACATATTATGACAGAATCATTTAACCCTCAAGGGCCTAATTCCAACTTTGATCGCATTTTTTTTACAACAGAACAGGTTCCCCTACATGCAGCCTTAGGGTTAACTCACAAATTACATTCTCAGCACCTTGGTAGCTGTTTTCAGGCAAGTCTTGACTGCCTATATAGGTAGTCAAGACTTGCCTAAAAACAGCAGCAAAGTCACAGGATGTAGATTGTCAAAGTGTAGTAAAAATATTTCAAAATCTCTAGGCCCTCAAGGGTTAAATAGAAAAAAAAAGCAACACCAAGCATTGAATATGCCCCCTCATGCAATACCATGCGTAGAATATTCTGACAGAAAGAATTACATGTGTGAGTAACTATACCTATATTTTTTTTAATATAATTCAAGGGCCATAACTCTGGTGCATAGGAATTGACAAAACCCACAATCACTGAATATCATTTCCCCCATACTGTTCTCTCAACATACAAACAACATCAAAATATAATAGCAATGTTTGAGTTACAATGCAAAATCTTTGTACAGAAGTACAAATGGAGCCCTCGACAATATGTACCTGCACCAAAACCTCTCCAGGGGTGTAGTAAAAATGACAGTTGAGAAACACTATTGTTATTTCTAAAACAGTTCATATTTTTCAGGAATCTTGTTTATAATGGTCATGAGTAATTAAAACTGAACTACCTATCCTAAACACAATTTATAGTAGTAAGTTTAGATAACCAATACAACTGGTGCAAGGAGTCATTTCAACAATAAAACTTTCTCAAATACAGAATGGACCATCCATGATGTTTGTTTTTGATCAGGCTCTTGAGAAGGGGGTAAATTGGGTATGATTAATCGATTTTAACAATTATCTCTGATGATTAACTGGCACAGTGCTGGAAGCCCATATTTGCGCTTCATTCTGAAGTGTAGATGCAACAACTTAATGGCTTCACATTCTTTGTATGTGCTTCATATTATTTTGAATTAAAATTATTTAATCTGTGAGGATTTGCCTTCTTACAATTTATGGGTGAGAGCCTCTAGGCGCTCTTCCATAAATTATAACAAGGCAAAGAGGCATGGATAAATTTGTATGACCAAAAATAATTTAGCACTCCACCAGTTAATAGATTAGGAAAATAAAAATGTTACACTTCTATTATAATCATCATTTAGTGAATATTAATTTTTCCAGGGGCGAATATTTTAAAGCTTTCATAATTGTAAATATATTCGTGGATATTTATCTACTTCTAAAATAAAACTGATTCACTCACTGCAGTCATCAATTTCATTGATAGAACAGACAATTCTGGAAAATGCAATAGTAAATATTTATAGTACATGTACAGTTGAGTCTATTTAATCTCAATTGAATAGCCTTCTCAAGTGAATAGAACACCAAGCCATTATCTATTTTGAGTCACACAACTTTTCAATGGTAGAGTGCTATATTATTTTTCAAAAGTGATTTGTAACATGAAAATTTTTTTCAATGATCGTAATTGCTTCCAGAAAGGGAAGACTTGGTTTAACATGATTTTGTTCATAAATAATCGATTTGTTACAACTTATTGGAGTGACTCTTCGCACTCTCCAATAAATTGTAATAAAACAACTTTCTGTTAATTTTTTCTTCAAAAATTGACTAATCAAGGGCCATAACTCAGTTCAGTATGATCAAACTGCACCGGTTTTTGAACTTGATCAAGACATTAAGAAAGTCTCATGTCATAAATATGTTAGAATTTGTTCAAGTTATCACTCTCGGAGATAGAGGTGGTGATGTAAAATTATAAAACAAGAAGAATGTTACAAAGGTAACACATGCACCCCCCCCCTTGTGACCTTCACCTTGCAGATGCGGCGGAAACTATTATACACGACACACCTTCTGACTGTCCTTAACATTTGTAAAAAGTTTAACAATTGTACTATGATTCGTTTCTGAGTTATGGTTGAGACACGAATATTGACTGATTTTTAGTGTGACCTTGAAATGGGACCTTGACCTTGAAGGTACCAACCCGGCTATGGTATGTGACACATCCTCCCATGGCCCTTTATAATTGTGTGAAGTTTGATGACTGTAGCCCTAATAGTTTTGAAGTTATGCTTGAGACACGATTTGTGACCCCGAACATATGAAGGTCAATTGTGACCTTCACATTGCAGATGCAGTGGAAACTATTATATGTGACACACCTTCTGACTGTCCTTAACATTTGTAAAAAGTTTAACAATTGTATTATGATTTGTTTCCGAGTTATGGCTGAGAAACGAATATTGAACGATTTTTAGTTTGACCTTGAAATGTGATCTTGACCTTGAAGGTACGAACCCGGCTATGGTGTGTGACACATCCTCCCATAATCCTTTATAATTGTGTGAAGCTTGATGACTGTGGCCTTAACAGTTTTCGAGTTATTGGCTCAATCACACACACACACGGATGGGCAAACAGACAAACGCACACTTCAATCCCTATATGCCACCCGACTTAAGTCGGGGGGCATAAAAATACAAAAAAATTACAACAAAAATGGCAGCCATTCAGACATCTGTAATTTTTTTTCTAGAAAATCTGATGTGCATCATATTTTCATAATGTCTGATTAATGTAAAAAATTTGAAATCCCAACATCTAAGCACCTTTGTGATACAGGTAGTAACGCATACATATTTGAAAAAATACAACAAAAATTACAACAAAAATTATAAAAGTATAAAAAAATTACAACAAAAATGACCGTCATTCAGCCATCTTTAATTTTTTTGGACAATATTTGAAGTGCATCATATTTTCATGTCGGACTAATGTTAAAAAATTTGAAACACAACATTCAACCATCTCAGAGTTACAGGTAGTTAACAGGTAACTGGGCCAACAGACTGACAAATAGGCAGACCTAGAGCAATCCAGAAGTCCCCTCAATGTAACCCATGGGGGAGTAAACACTCTGTCAATGGAATACTGAATTAAAGTGTCAATGACACTGTAGCTACTTGACTGTGTTGTGTTTGATGAAAAGGATAATGTTCAATGTTTATGAAAGGATTATGAAATACGACAAGAATTGTGATAATTGAGAATATGTTAATTTTCTGTTCCCTGTATGCTATGTTTTCAATAAAAATAAAAGGCCGCTCGGCCAGATGTCCACCGAAAAAACAAGTCGAAAAAGGGGCACAACTCTAGTAAATATGATCGGTCCGAACCCATATTCGAACTTGACCTGTATTATTACCCCAGAAAGTCACATACCAAAATTCTTTCCGATCAAATAATCCTAACGGGAGTTATCATCCTGACACCGCAAATCTTGAAATTTCTAAGTCGAAAAAAGGGTATAACTCTAACAAAAATAATCTGGCAGATACTAATATTCAAACTTGACCTGTGGTTTGGGCTAAGAAGGTCACATACCAAAATTAGTTCCAATCAAATGATCAAAACTGGAGTTATCACGGGGACACGAAGTGGGATGGACGCACAGACGGACAGATGGACGGACACCACTGATTTCTATAGTCCCCTGAAATTGACCAAAAATTTTATTTCGGGGGACAATAATTCGAGGTGTAGACTGTACTAAAGAATTGAGAGGTGGATTAATGTGTCTCTCGGAGTTATTGTATGTCAACCAAAGTTACAGTGAAATTATTCCAAAACGAGTCATCCTATCAAGTTACAATGAAATCCCTTCATAAATATGGCCAACAGACTGTGCTAAAAGTTTTCGGGCTTCGGGCCGGTGTAGCCATCACAGTTGACAGATCGCAGTCAAAAGGGGATGTCCTTATCTAGATATTATACTGAGCCATCCTACCAAGTTACAATGAAATCCATTCATAGATGCGACCTATTGTCTGTGCTAAAGGTTTTCGGGTTTTGGGCTCAGGCAGCCATCACAGTTGAGCAATCGTGACCAAAAGGGGATGTTCTCATCTAGACATTATCTGAAGTCATCCTACCAAGTTCCAATGAAATCCCTTCATAAATACAACCTGTATACTGTGCTAAACGTTTTTAGGCTTCGGGCCCCTTTAGCCATCACAGATGACCGATCACAACCAAAGGGGACATTCTCATCTAGACATTATATGGAGTCCTACCAAGTTACAATGAAATCCTTCAATAAATACGTCCTGTAGATTGTGCTAAAGGTTTTTGGGTTTTGGTCTCGGGCAGCCATGGTTCATTCCCACTAGACCAATTCCCTTTAGACCAACTCCCACTAGGCCAATTCCCAAAAGACCAATTCCCCTTAGACCAACTGATATGTTCTACTTTTAAAATAATTTTATTTCAATAATTTGATATATTTATAAATGTATTTAATGTTACTGATATTTTATAGATGTTGGGCTGATTTTTCATAACAATTGTTACAGTAATCGCACACTTTCAAAGGATGTGAATCTTTTTATTGTTTTGTGGTTGACAGATGTTGGGCTGATTTTCATAACAAAACAGACACAGTCTTTTGTGTTATATGTGATTGTCGTGAATGTGTGGCCAACAGTGGTTTATAGATAACAGTTATCACTAACTTTCAAATGATGTGAGCCAATAAATGGGGAGGTCAATGCAGAATCATTTCTCGACCAAGCCAAGTATTTGTGCTCAGTATAAATGTCACAGTACTCCTGTTGAGGTTTATGGTACAGGTGCATCTTCCTACATCATGTGTATCAAAGAAATGTCATGTTATAAATCTATATTTTTTTGTATTTGGGAAATTGTGAAATTTCCCAAATACAAAAAAAAAATATATTTGTATTAAATATATGTTTTCCTTAGTATCCTTAATCAATAACAATAATGTTATGCATATAAATATTTTTTTATCAAATAAAGTGCTTTTCAGTAAATAAATGTTTTCCTAATTATCCTTAATCAACCCTTAATCAATAACAGTAAATAGTTGGTCTAAGGAAAATTGGTATTTTGGGAATTGGCCTAGTGGGAATTGGTCTAAAGGGAATTGGCCTAGTGGGAAGACACCACAGCCATAACGGTTGACAGATCTTGACCAAATGGGGAAGTTCTCATCTAGACATCATATAGAGTCATCTTACCAAGTTACAATGAAATTCCTCCATATTAAATACAACCTGTAGACTGTGCTAAAAGTTTTTGGGTTTCAGGCTTGGGCAGCCTTAACGGTTGACAGATCATGACCAAAAGGGGATGTTCTGATCTAGACATTATACAGAGTCATCCTACCAAGTTACAATGAAATCCCATCATAAATATGACCTGAAGACTGTGCTAAAGGTTTTCGGGTTTTGGGCTCAGGCAGCCATCATGGTTAACCGATTGTGACTAAAAGGGGACGTTCTCATCTAAACATGAGCTCAAACCTGCATATGAAATTTCATGATGATCGGACAAGAACTACGGGGTGTAGCCTGTGCTAAAGGAAATTGTTAACAGACTGACAAACTTCCGCACATATTATGGTAATAGCTTATCTTGACTTTGTCAAGTTAAGCTAAAAATGACCAATTTCCTGTTAATTTAATACTCCTTTTAACTGAATATTTTAAATTGGTAAAGTGGATATTCAATTACCAGGATTCTGCCATACAAGTTTCATCATTTCATCACAAAAACACTTGCCTTTTCAACAGAGAGTATTTTTCCAACTCTCAAGTCAAGTTTGCTGGGAACAACATCATCTGTTGACACACTGGCAGCTCCATTCACAGCTCCTCCACCACCTTTAGATGCTTCTGAAATATTAATCATGACATAGTAGAATAAATGGGCAAGTTATGAGGTCAGACATTTGGTCATCAGTGTTCAATCATGCTTAAACTCTGTATGCATTTAACAAATTCAATTTGTAGTAAAAGTATGGTTAATGGTTGGATTGATGAAAATTAGTCATTCTTGTAACCTAATCTATCGGCCAGATTGCATTCCAGACAAACTTGTCGTTCAAATTTTGTTACATTTTAAATTTTTAACTTTAAAAAAATAGGTCATGATATCTCATTTCAATGAGCTCAGCAAATTTTGAAAAACAAACTAATCACTAAAGTAAACTTGAGTTATTATCGAGAAATCATTAAATATACTATTTGTTCACCAAGTCAAGGAGAATAACTCTGGAACAGAAAAATGTAAATACAACTGAATGCAAACTTGAGCTGTATTTTGTTTCTGCAAACAAAATTTTATAGATTAAAAAAAATGGGTCTATGTAAACTCAGCTTATTGTCCAGAAACCATAAAATATATTATTTTTCACTGACTCAAGGGAAATAATATTAGAACAGAGAATGCAAATACAGCTAAATGGGAACTTGATCTGTATTTTGTCATTCTATACAATGTCGGAAAGTTTAAAAAAAAAAATTTCTGAATACATACTCATGCTGTCGTCCGGAAACAAAAAAGTTTTACTTTTGGGTGAACAGACATGTGGTTGTACGGATAGGGGTAACATGTTCCTTCAGCTATTGGTGGGGCATTAGAAAACACTTTTTGGCATTTTTGAAACAATAATGTTAGCATCAACCACTAGTAATATTAGGTAAAGGGCTAACTAGTATACAGTTGAGTGTGATTAACTGTAACAAGTGCTAAGCAATAGTGAGAAAAAAAGTACAATGAAATGGGATGGCTAAGTGCAACAAAGGCTGAGAAATTCTTGGACTCAGCTTGTTCGCAATTCTATTCATGATATATATTAGCACAAAAAAGGTATAGATTCAACTTGTAACAAGTGTTTGACCACCGAGGTGGTATTAGTCCCCTACGGCGCTTTTGTGACATAAGGTGTTTTTGTCACAGAAGACACTAGAGTATATAAGCATCTTGTATTTTTAAAAAAAAATATTGAGCGTGCATAATCCCCTCACATCCCTTTATCCATGTACCATATATGAAAGGCGTAGCTTGAACCATGTTGGAGGGAGGGGTGGTAACATAAAATAGAGAAAAAAGCTTAAAAAAAAACACAACAAAAATGGCCGCCATTCTGCCATCTTGGATTCTGAAAAATAAATATTGACTGTGCATCATCCCCTCAGAACCATTTATCCATGTACCAAATATGAAAGGGGTAGCTTGAAGCATATTAGAGGGAGAGGTGGTAAAAACAGACACAGACAGACAGACAGACAGACAGACAGATGTTAGATTTTGAAAAAAAATATTGAGCATGCAAAATCCCCTCACAACATCCTTATTCCATGTACCATATATGAAAAGTGCAGCTTGAACCATGTTGGAGGGAGTAGTGGTAACATAAAATAGAGAAAAAAGCTTAAAAAACACAACAGAAATGGTTGCCATGGCACCATCTTGAATTTTGGAAAAAAAATATTGAGCGTGCAACATCCCATTAGAACCCTCTATCCATGTGCCAGATATAAAAAGTGTGGCTTGAACCATGTTGGAGTGAGGGGTGGTAACATAAAATAGAGAAAAAAAGCTTAAAAAACACAACAAAAATGGCTGCCATGCCGCCATCTTGGATTTTGAAGAAAAGATATTGAACGTGCATCATCCCCTCCCAAACCTCTATCCATGTGCCAAATATGCAAAGTGTAGCTTGAACCATGTTGGTGGGAGGGGTGGTAACATGAAAATAGAGAAAAAAAGCTTAAAAAACACAACAAAAATGGCCGCCATTCCGTCATCTTGGATTTTAAAAAAAAATTTTGAGCGTGCATCATCCCCTCAGAACCATTTATCCATGTACCAAATATGAAAGGTGTAGCTTGAACCATGTTGCTGGGAGGGGTGGTAACATCAAAATAGAGAAAAAAAGCTTAAAAAACACAACAAAAATGGCCGCTATTCCGCCATCTTGGATTTTGAAAAAAAAATTTTGAGCGTGCATCATCCGCTCAGAACCATTTATCCATGTACCAAATATGAAAGGTGTAGCTTGAACCATGTTGGTGGGAGGGGTGGTAACATCAAAATAGAGAAAAAAGCTTAAAAAACACAACAAAAATGGCCGCCATTCCACCATCTTGGATCATGCCCTCAGAACCATTTATCCATGTACCAAATATGAAAGGTGTAGCTTGAACCATGTTGGTGGGAGGGGCGGTAATGGTAACATGAAAATAGAGAAAAAAAGCTTAAAAAACACAACAAAAATGGACGCCATTCTGACATCTTGGATTTTGAAAAAAAAATTTTGAGCGTGCATCATCCGCTCAGAACCATTTATCCATGTACCAAATATGAAGGGTGTAGCTTAAAGCATGTTGGAGGGAGAGGTGGTAACATAAAAAACAGACAGACAGACGGACAGACGGATGGACAGACAGACAGACAGACGGATGGAGTGCAATCCTATAGTCCCCTTACGGTTCCTGTAGGGGACTAATAATAAAAAAAAATAATAGTCTTCTTGGAAATGTTGATGTGATGACAAGAAATGCGAAGTCAAACAAGAGCAATAACTCTTCAAGAAATACTTGGACAGAGCTGATTCACAACCCCACTCATGAGATCATCTCAAAAGCTATCTTTCTATAATTTGAGTTATTCTGTTTGTCATGATGTACCCTATCTCCTCTGCCTCTATGGAAATAATCAACTTCAAACTCAGAAGGGCTATATAGTTCTACCCGATATTACTAAATCGACATGTTTGGTGGCAATATTTTGCTTTAATCCCCAAAACTGTCTATTATGTCACACCATGTGCTATTCTATATACAGACATGAGTCACTATTAAAAGTCTCAGCAGATGATACACGAGGAATAATTCTAAAAACCCAGAGTAAAATGAAGTTACAAAAATTGTGTATGGCAAGGGTTCATTTACTCGTATATCAAAGTTAAGAAATAAATTTTGAGCGGTTTTATTTTAAATGTGATGGCATGATGTGAGGAAGGATGGACAGACTGAAGGACAAATAGAAGAACAGATGGAAGCAAGAACGGACAGATAGATGAACCCATTCCTATATCTATCTGCCTCTCACTGCATAGTGGGGATAAAAATCTGATTTTTTAAAAAGACTAATGGTGACCGCCCTGTCATGGATACCCATGAACTATGGCCTAAAAGCCTATAATACTGGAATGAAAAGCATTGTGTTGAATTTAGGGCTCGCTATAGTCATAAGGTTTTGAATTAACATAGTAAGAAAAAGCTGTATTGACCTTATTTCCATAAGGTCAATACAGCCACTAATATGTTGGAACTCTCTCAACAGAACCATACACATATGGATGCCACTTGAATTGGCATACAGTATAAGTCAAAATAAGTTGTTATCAGGATAACCATCATAAACTTGTATCTTTCTCTTCCGACACTGATAAGACCAGAAACTAACATCATTTTCAGGAAAGCTCTCAGAGAGAGCTTTCCAGAAACTGATGTCAGATTCTGGTCTTATCAGTGCACAAGCAGCAGTATACTTAGTTTGTTGCAGTTATGTTACAACTTATTTCAACTTGTACTGTAATTTGCAAGTTCTTATGACAATGATATCTGAATGGTTTTATTGGAAAATAGAGATAAAAATTTTCCCCCAATAGAGCAATTTAGTTTATTTAAAAAAAACAAGAAGCCCCACGGAGCCTGAAGCGCTCATCTTGAACAGAACACAATACAAGAGGCCCTGAGGGCGCTCACCTGACATGGTAGTCTAAATATCAAACCAGGGACTTGATTTGAATAAGCTGCATACGCCCCTCCTAAGAAAAGCATATACCAACTAGATGAAGCGATTGTGCCCACACAATACACAGGATTTTTCTTCTATTTTCAGTTCCTGCACTTTTGCGTCTCGAAATTGAGAAATAAACACATGAAAACAAACTTCTTTTTTATTTTTGTTCGAAAATTTTTGAAGTCTCAAACAAAATATTTTCAAACCCAATTTTTTTTTCTTCTTAAAATTGACCAAAACGCATAAAAAACCAAAAAACTAATTTCCAGATTTTGGTCCAAAATTTCTAAGTCCACATCCGGACCCCAAATTTTCAGTGCAAAAAAAAAATTTGTCTTAAAATTGACTAAAATGCATAAAAAACCATTTCTGGATTTTGCTCCAAATTTTCAGTGCAAAAAAAAAAAAAAAAATTTCTTAAAATTTACCAAAACGCATAAAAAACAAAAAAAAAATTTCTGGATTTTGGTCCAAAATTTCCAAGTCCCACCCGAACCCTAAATTTTCGGTGTAAAAAAAAAAAAAAATTTGTCTCAAAATTGACAGAAACGCATAAAAAAACAAAAAAACTCATTTCCGAATTTAGGTCCAAAATTTCTAAGTCTGGAGTCTTTTCAGCCTAAATATGAACCCAGGGACTTGGCTTGAACAAACTTGAATCTCTCCCCCCTAAGCATGTTGCATACCAAACATCAAAAGATTCTTATTGGTAGATCTGAAGAAGAAGATTTTTAAAGAATTTTCCTCATACTGAACTAATTTGAACATTTGGGCTCCCATAGGGAACCCAAATATGGATCGAGGGATTTGATTTCAACAAATATGTGAATCAATGTTCCAAAGATGTTATATGTAAAATATGAAAGCTTTTGGAGCAGTGGTTTGGAAGCAAACGATTCTTTAATTTTTTCCCATTGCCCACAGTGTTAAAAAAATGCTGACTCAGCATTTTTTCAAAGACTCAGCATTTTTTCAAAGTCTCGAAAAAGTACCTTATGACAAAACCGATGGCAATATTTTTTTACCATTCCTTTCTGTTGGTCGCAAGGAAGCCTCACACCAAATAAAAATTCTCAGTGCCATGCAATTTTGGAGATATGGATGTTTTCGTTTTTTTTTCTTCTATTTTTGGCTCCCGAGGTTCCCACAGGGCTGCAGGAAATTTTTTTTTTGGCATAAATCAAGTACTTATAACCCAATAATACCTCATATTAAATTTGGTTCAAATTGGCCTCTCGGTTCAGAAAGTTAAAAAATTTATAGTGATTTATATATTTTTTATACTTACCAATGACCCAGACTTAGCTGGTGCAAACTCATTAAATTCAGGGCCAAACCAAATTTTTTCCCCCTAATCCCCCAAATTTGCATCAAAAACCAAAAATAAGATGTCCTGGTAAGTCCTCCATACTTTTACTGTACTGCGCATGCGCAGTGTCAAGGAGGTCAAGGAGGTTCCCGCCAAAATGTCATTCTTACGACCAGTGCCTGGTAAGTGTTATGTAAACAGTGGGGAGGCAAGAGTTCCCAACTCCTGGGAGGGCCATCCCCGTCTGGGTCATTGGTAAGTATAAAAAAATATATAAATTACTATAAATTTTTTAACATTTTTATACTGTAGCAATGACCCAGACTTAGCTGAATAGTAAAATAGTAAACAGGCTGGAGGGACCAGGACATAAAGGAAAATCCAATAGGCTCAATTACATATAACAGAATTATCCCCTCAAGGAGAAAAGGAGAGATAGGATTTATATGTATCTTTCTTATTTTATCAAAAAAGAAAGACACAAAACCATTCCGTAATTGAGCACAAATACATCAATGATCTCTATTAATATCCAGTGTAACCCTTTATACTAATTATTTTTAAAGGTAAGCCAATAAATAAAGACAGTCCAGAGAAATGAGACTCTTTATACTCATTAAAAATGTCCGAGGATTGTATATTAACGCCTGTTTGACACGTGACATATACATATGCTTCACACCGAGCTACACTTTAAAAATATTACATGACATGAGTAAACATTATCTTTACACTTTAAAACCATCCCGGTACCGACTCGGAATTACTGACTCTGGGGGAGGTATTCCCTTGCTTTTCACTATAAAGCAGGTGACCTAAGGAAACACCTGCCCCCCCCCCCCCCCCCCCCCCCCCCCCCTTCCCCTTGCCCTGGGTCAAATACCCCAGAGCGAAGAGAGCAGCAGGACAGAGTCACTGCCGGAACAGAAAGCCTACATAACTATAGTTGCAACTGTTTAGTGGATGATATTCTGAGCAACAGATAACGGACCTAAACAATGTAGATCTCCAGAAATGGACTCAATGTTTTCAAGATAAAATTTAGTGAAAGTGGAAGGCTGAGACCAATATGCAGCCTTCATTAAATCTGTAATAGCAACACTATTAGCATAAGCCCAAGATGTTGATAGAGCTCTTACTTCATGAGCCGAAATCTTGAGAGCAGACTGCTGAGAAGATAACTTTTCATAAGCAGTACGTACAGTTAATTGAATCCATCTAGCAATAGAATGAACCATAATGTCCTTTCCATTAGGCATCAAAGACAAAAAGAAACGCTTACGTCCCTTTCTAATAAACTCGGACCTACGTTTATAAATACGTATAGCTCTAACAGGACAGAGTAAATTCTGATGCCGATTCTGATGCCGAATTCCAATTGTAATACGGTGCACCACTGGACAAGTCGAGGCTAACAAAGAACTACATTACATTGAACATATTTTACAATGTTTACAGTCCATTCACTACTAGATAAGCCAAGACTCGAAAGAACTACATTAAACTGAACATATTTCACAGTGTTAAATTCTGTAGAATCAGGTCCAGTAAAATTACCAGTCATGCACACTTGGGCGGTAAACGTGGCTCTCAGAGCCACGTTTACCACCCAAGTGTGTGCAAATGGCAATTTTTACTGTGACCTGAGTCAAAGGAATGCAACCTTTTCTGTTATGAACTGGCGATTGTAAGCTTATCATGTTGTTTAACTTGTATATCCTGTAAAGGGGTGTCTAGAGAGATTAAGAATACACATTGTAGTGGTTTCTCAACATTATTGAATGGTATCATTGACATCATTTTACATTAACAATTGAACAATTACAGAAGATAACTAGACTTTATGATTTTGACATCATTTTACATTAACAATTGAATAATTACAGAAGATAACTAGACTTTATGATTCTGGAGAATCATGGCTATTCCCGACAAGATTCCATGATTTTTCATGACCCTGGAGTGTCTGAAGAATTGTTTTTAATTGTATGATTAAAGTATTTTTATTGATGTCTTGAGAAAAGTGGGTATAATAGTCTCAAATGACCCAGTGTGATGAAAGAACGTTTTGGCTAAATCATCATTGTTTGTGGAGAGGGTTAATATTAATATCAGCGTCTGAGAATCAGCGTCCTATGCAAATAGCTCATTGTATCTAAAATTTATCTAAAATTTCGATATTTGATGGTTTGTGGAGGGTTAATGAAGACTTGCGAGAATAATTCTTCTCCAGGGTTTATTTGTTCTTGAAAATCTGTAAGAACCACTTGAAGATATCCACAGAAAATGTGAACTTTAAATTCTTAAGCATGTCATGTATAGTCCCTGTATCAATTATCTCCTATTAGACCACAGTTGTTATGCATGATTATGTCATTTTTTCACACCTTGTAGAGCTCACCTATCACCTGTCTGTTAATAGCAGAAGTAAATTTCTCTCCAATTGATTTTTCCCTGTAGGATTAGTTTTATTTATTACAATGAAGATATCCATACATACAACGACAAACATGAAGCTATAGACTACAATAATTACATACGTAAATAGGAAGTGTTGTTTGTACATATATGTAGATAAAATATACCCTGGGACGGAAAAGGGGAGTATAGCCGTCTTACAAACTAGTATATATCTAGCCCCATTGCCGGGGAAATGATGGCACCATGCACCACTGCATTTGATAACCACCTTACAGAGTAGTAAATACACCTGCCCCCCCTTCCCATGTTGGGGATCCCCACCTTTTATTGTAAGGTTCCTTAGGCACAACATAGAGTTAGTAAGATGGATATATACTGCCACGTCGCCACCCTGGGGCGGAGGAGGGGCGGTGTATAGCTGTGTTACAGACTAGTATATACCTGGACCCACTGTCAGGGAAATGCTATAGTGTCAACACTATTTGATATTATAAGTAACTGATCCCATTGTAGCTAACATTATTTACTGCTTATCATGCAGTGGCGGGGTGCAGTGGCATTGTGGTAGCCGGTTCTCGTCAGATTACCGAAGTTAAGCAACGTTGAGCCTGGTTAATCATTGGATGGGTGGCCATCTGAGCGATCAATTCAGGCTCCCATGCTGTGTCCTTGGGCAAGGTATTTAACTCAGATTGTCCATATGGGGGCACGATGCCGCCATGTACTAAGGCGTACTGCACGTCGACGGTACGCATGTCTTCAACCAATCTAACCCTGCCTGTGCTGCAGTTCGGAGTTACGATGTTGGGAAGCTGGCAGCTGGTCGTCGTTGCTCGGTAGTTCTCTCCAGGTACTGTGGCTTCCTCCACCCGTAGAACTACCACGGTCATGATTAGCCATTGTGCATAAGAATATGCCCTTAAACACCAATAAATAAATAATAAATGATATCATGCAGGGCAGTGTGGAATACGAGGTGAGGCGTACCTTTCAATGTGTGTTTGGTTGGAGAAAGAGGCAGGGAGGAGGTGGTAACCTTGGTAATTTTGTTTGGATAAATCAACCGCAGGCATGGGACACCGGGGAATTGACCGATGAAGCGGGACACAGTGAGAGTGGAACTTATGGGCGGTTATTCTTGATAATAAATAAATATACACTTACTTTGGAGTTCATACAAGGTGAGTATAGTAGTCTCAAATGAGAATGGCCAATATTTGTCTTGAAAATCTACGAGAGGTTTTTAGAGAAATCCTCAGAAAGTTAAAAAATTTATAGTAATTTATATATTTTTTATACATACCAATGACCCAGACATAGCGGGTGCTAACTCTTAAAAATATAGGGCCAAACACAAATTTTGCCCCCCAATCCCCAAAATTTGCATCTAAAACCAAAGAAAACATGTCCTGAATGGCCCTCCATACTTCACCTCTACTGCGCATGCGCAGTGTCAAGGACGTCCCGAAATTGGCGCCATTAATCATTCTTATAACCAGTGCCTGGTAAGCGCTATGTACTCAGTGGGGAGGTATGAGTTCCCAACTCCTGGGAGGGCCATCCCCGTCTGGGTCATTGGTAAGTATAAAAAATATATAAATTACTATAAATTTTTTAACATTTTTATACTGTACCAATGACCCAGACATAGCTGAATAGTAAAAAGGCTGGAGGGCCTAGGACATAGAGGAAATTCCAATAAGCTCAATTATATAAAATAGAGTCCTCCCCTCGAGGGGAAAAGGAGTATTAGGCCTTACATGTATCTTTCTTATTTATGATAAATTAGAAAGACACAACACCTTCCATAATTGAGCATCATAACATCCATGTACTCTGTTAATATCCAGTATAATCCTTATACTAATAATTTTTAAAGTAAGCCAATAAATAAAGTTAGTCTAGAGAATAGAGACTCTTTATACTCCTTAAAAGTGTCTGAGGATTGTATAATAACGCCCGTTTGACACATGATATATTCAAAAGCTATACTTTAAAAACTATGACTTGAATGAATTTTTAAAACATAAACTTATCACTTAAAAACCATCCCAGTAACAGCTCAGAATTACTAACTCCGGAGGAGGTATCCCCTTGTTTTCATAATAAAACAGGTGACCCAAGGGAACACCCCCCCCCCCCCCCCTTCTCCTTGCCCTGGGTCAAATAGCCCAGAGCAAAGAGGGCAGCAGGACGGAGTCACTGCCGGAACAGAAAGCCTACCTAGCTATAGTAGCAACTGTTAAGTGAATGACATTCTGAGCAGTAGATAATAGACCTAACAATGGAGGCCTCCAAAAATGGACTCAATATTTCTGAGATAAAAATTCATGAATGTGGATGGCTGAGCCCAATGTGCAGCCTTCATAAAATCTATAATAGCGACACTATTAATGTAAGCCCAAGATGTAGAAAGAGCTCTTACTTCATGAGCCGAAATCTGCCGAAATCTCAAGCACAAACTGCTGAGTTAATGATATACCATACGCAGTACCGATAGTTAATTGAATCCATTAGCAATAGAATGGAGCGTAATGTCCTTCTATTAGGCATCAAAGACAGAAGAAGCTTACGTCCTTACTAATAAACTGATATCTGTTTATAAATACGTAAACTCTAACCGGACAGAGTAAAGGCCTAAGCCCGTACGAAGACGGAAGGACCTTAATAACAATAGGTTCCGGATATTATTAGGAGCCTGATTCTTAACCAAAAATCCAACATTAGTAGTAAAAGAAATAGTGTTTCCGATACTACGAAAGTGAGAATCGTCCACCGATAGTGCATGAAGCTCACTGACTCTTCAGTAGAAGAGAAGACTAAGAGAATAACTGTCTTAAAAAGTCAGAATTTGAAAACTACTGTTTCCAGAGGCTCAAATGATTACTTAGCTAAATAAGAACCGAAGCTAAATTCCGTATAGGAATTTAATCTAAGGATTCTAGGTCTATTTATCGAAAAGTTTCTAACTGACTTAGATAAAGAGACATAAGACTGAATTGTAAACTATCGTAGAGTGCATAGGTATGAGATAACATAGACCTATAACCTTAATAGTAACAGGCTGCAGTTGATCTTGTCAAACAAGAATACTAGAAAGTTGCAATGTCTAGTATGGAGGGATCAAAAATATCAACATAATGATCCCTACACCAACGACGGAAGAGCTCCACGTTAGCCGCATAGTATAGCGAAGAAGAGGTTCTCCTACAGTAAGAAATCGCGTCCATAACTCGTCCTGTACAATGCTTGCCGTGCAAGAAGGACCACACAACGGAATACGTGAAGGTTGAGACCTTGCGGGTTGTGATGGAGTTGACACGATTTCCCCAGCGAAAGAAGATCCTCTGATGGAGGAAGTTTTCGCGGTAAGTCCCACAGTAGACACCTGAGTAAATTTACCCACGGTCTCTGTGAAGACAGAGATGCTATCAACAGAATTGTATTGTGGATGTTTATCTTAGCAATACTTGCTGAATCAACAGCGCTGGAGGATACGCATATCTTATCATTCCGTCCTATTAGATCAATAGAGCGTTAACAACATAAGCTCAGGGATCCGAACATGGAAACACATACGTCTGCAATTGAATAGTGAGTTGTGTCGCAAATAAATTATCATTGGGCGCTCCCACTGATAGCAAATCTGATTGAATACTTGTTTGATGAGAGTCCATTCTGACGGCAACAAGCGACTCTTACGTGAAAAGGAGTCTGCTAATACAATCAGACGACCCGGAATATGATGGACCGAAGCAGAACTTGGTGTACTATAACAAACAGAAGGATTCTTTCCGTTAAATTGAATAACGGAATCGAATGAGTGCCTCCCTGGTTCCGGAGATACGCAACTACTGTCGTATTAACGAACAGGATTTGGACATGCGTTTCTGAATAATGTTCATTCAATGACATAGTGCAAGCCTAAATAACATCATTTCCTGGAAGTTAAGTGCTTGCCTAGAAACTGCGGAACTCAAAGACCCTGGCACTTCGAATCCGTTGGGATCAATATTGTACCCCAACCTGTTTGACTGGCATCCGTCATAATCATAAAACTCGGATCCGGCAACTGCAGTGGCACTCACTGAGTCAACCACTGAATGTTTGCCCCAGTCTGAATCTCTTGCTACACTTGATAGACAAGAGAACATGTATATCAAGCAATTCATAGATTGCTGAAAAGTTGCCATCGAAGAGAAGCTTTTCCGAGACCAAAGCGACTCTGAGAGAGTTCTTCACCTTACTATCCACGCGCGAGGATGTAACTAGGGCTGTGTCACGTCTAACCAACTCCAGGTTGCCACTGAAGGGCGGAGTTATACGTGGAAAAACTACTTCCCTTGAAAGAAATCACATTGAGGATCATATCCTGGAATTCTTTCTCTTGAAGACGTAATGATAATGCCTCAGTAAGGTGGTCTACATATGATAAAGCGTCCAAGTTAAGCCTATTAGACAACATTGTCGTTTCCAACATCGTGGTTGGAATTGACATAGACGGTGAAAAAGATAATTCCCAGTCTTCAGCACCGCCGTCTAGACGCATATGAACTCCCGGTATGCCCTGTTCTGCCGATATAAATTATTTCCTAGAATTGAAAAAAGGCAGAATAGAGCATTGCGGACAAGAAACTAGACTATCATGCTTGGTAGCAAGCTTATATATAGCGTCGTTAAATAATTCGAATGTTCTAAAGACATTATTGGACTGTGTCGGTAAGTCAGGGACAATGTCCCTGAACCGATCAAAAACTCCGTGTCCAATGACGCTATTAGTCTCTTATCCAGCATCGCAGCAATGTAGTCCGACGGAACAACCTCTGGAAGTAATGCCGGAAGAAATGTAAGGCAGCTTCTGTTGTTCCGAAAGGAAAAGCTCGAAATTGTCCGAATCCCTTTCACCATCCTGTCGGACCCTATAATGTGTTCGGTCGTCCGAACCTGTTGCAACAGCGGAGCGCACCGACCCAGCGCCATCGGATTATTCCGGATCCGATCGAGAATTGTCGTTTGCTGGGATGCTGCGATAAACTGTGCTATTTTGGATAGCACGTCCGTCACTGAGGTCTGTGGAGAAGCGGCCTTACTATGCATTGCCGCTGGAAGCTACGTGTTCGTTACCACGTGCATACTTCTATTATGCGAGTGAACGGAGTGTATAGGCCTTGTGTCCCTTGGCTACCGGATGGCGTGACCTGTTTGCCGTGGAATCACTGAATGACGAAGCTGGCCGGATACTCGAGGTCACGTAGCCAATATGCGGTCATGTGCGCTGCTGTGAGGATGAGGAAGCATTATCGACAGTCTCTCGGACTGTCAATATAACGGAGCGTCCCAAGCGATGGACATATGCTCCGAATGCGAAATGTCTGTACCACAACATCCGGTCCCATATGTTGTTGTACGAGAGAGGGACCTCTCTCGCTCGCAGCCCGGACGGACCTGGACGAGCTAGGAAACCGGACTAACAGGCTTCCTCCGATTTGTCCTCTAATCCGTCGTCACTGGGTGTGTACTAAAGTCTATTATAGTGCTCGCATCACCCAAATCTCCTTCCTAGACCGCAACGGACGAACCTGACTGCCGAACCATTCGATGAATGGACGCTACACCGGGTGAACTAGCGAATGTCAACTCCGTCGATCCTACTAGGGACCTCTTAGGCGATTGACGTATTCCATGAGCACTTATTGCCGCTAGCTCTTCATTAACTATGACGACAGAGGCACACTTTGAAAGACATCTCAGTCACTTTGCGAACAAGAAACCAGACATGCTTGTTAATAGCAAGCATATAATAATATATATAGCGTCGTTCAAAAATTCGAAAGTTGTGTGACATTATTGGACTGTGTCGGAACTGAGGGACGATGTCCCTGAACCGAACCAAAAAATTTCTGTGTCCACCGACGCTATCAGTTTCTTATCCGGCATCGCAGCATTCTGGTCCGACGAAAGAACCTCTAGAAGATAAAGTCAGATGACATAAACAGCAGCTTATGTTGTTCCGAAAGGGAAAGCACGAAATCCTCCGAATCCTTTCGGTATTCCCGTCGGAACCGGATGAAATTCTCGACGTCCGTACCTGCTTCCGTGGAGCGTCCCGACCCAGCGTCGTCGGATAATACATAATGCGACAGAGATTCTGTCGTTGCTGGGATGCTGTGATAAGCTGTGCTATTTGGGATAGCACGTCCGTCACCAAGGCCTGTGCAGTAGCGGTCTTACGATGCTTTGCCGCTGGAAGCTCCATGTACGTTGACTCCCGCACACTTTCTTATGCGAACGTCCGGAGTCTGCAGGCCTCGTGTCCCTGGCTACCGGATGGTGTGACCTGGTCCGCCGATGATTCTCTGATTGGCGAAGCTGACTGGATATCCGAGGTCACGTAGCCAAGAGCGGTCGTGTGCGCTACCATGAGGATGAGGAAGCCTTATTGACAGTCTCTCCGGACTGACTATATATCGGAGCGTCCCGAGCGGGCGGACGTATGCTCCGAATGCGAAACACTTTGTACCACAACATCTGGGGCCAGATGTTGTTGTACGAGAGAGGGGCCTCTCTCGCTCGCAGTCCGGATGGACCTGGACGAGCTAGGAACTGGACTAAAAGGCTTCCTCCGTTCCTCTCCTCCAATCCGCTGTCACTGGGTGTGCATTTGCTTGATTTATAGTGCTCGCATCACCCAAAACTCCTTCTAGACCGCAACGGATGAACCCGGCCTGCCGAACCATTCGATGAATGGACGCTACAACCGGGCGAGCTAGCGGACGTCAAAGGCCGTCGAACCTACTAGGGTCCTCTTAGCAATTGACGTATTTACATGAGCACTTTTCCGCTAGCTCTTCATTAATTGTGACGACGAAGGCACACTTTTGGAAGACATCACGGATACATCACCCTGATCATGATCGTCTGAAATAGAGATTGATAAAGTAGAGTGACCCTGCGGGGAAAGGACCGGAATGGCCAATTCCCCTCTAACATACCGTGATACACGCTTCCTATGTTGTCATCGAAATTAACACATACAGAACAGGAGTTAGTGTGAGTACACTGACTACATATACAATAATTATGAAAGTCAGAGGAAGATTTCCTCTTATTACAATTGAACAATATCCTTTCATTGTGAAAGAAAACAAAGTCCTAGTACTCGCACCAACCCCTGACAATCAAAATACATAATAACATGATCCATTAACATAGAAAAAATAATTGAAATCAAAAAATTTTGAAAAAATATTTTTTCAGAACAGCCCAAGTTTCTGAAAAGTAACGTTGAGCACCAATGGATCCCAAGCCTAAGTGTGGACAAAAATTCTAAAAATATTTTAAACAATTTATGCAACACTTACAAACAATAATGATGTATCTAGTTATGATTAAATTAACATCAAGATATTATTTTCAAGAAATCCCCCCCCCACACAGAGGGCTGTTGGAAATGTAAACAATAAGTGTAAAAACACCAGATCAAGACTCCAGGCACCCTGGCCCGAAATCAGTTACCAATAATACACTATCTGATGAAAACAGAGACTTCCAGGGAAGAAACTGCAGAACATCAGATGGTAGATGCAGAACACTACCGCCTAACCACCCATAGGTGAAGACGTAAACATGGGAAAAGAACAGAATTCATTCTGTTATCCAGCTAAAACTCCCAAGAAATTTTAGTAATAATATTACAGAAAATATGCCAAAAGCATGGGAGAATAGCAAGAGGGGACTTAAAGGAAAGGGAGAGAGGAAAACACTGAACAAGCAGTGTAATCTTGATAACAAGAATGACCACAACAGGCTGTTGCCTCGAAAATAGGTAACTTAACATAATTTCATTAAATGAAAGAGTCAATGACTCTGTAGCTCAACTTGGATATGACAGGAATTAGTACTTGCTGTGACCAAGACAACTGAATAATGAATATGACAGGAATTAGTATTTGTTTTGGCCCAGTCAACAATAATAAAAGAATTACAAGGTGACTGTAATGGACTACAGATTAAGACCAATCATTGTAGATTATTATTTTTGTGTGGAAATTTTCAGTCCCAAACAAAACATTTTCAGACTAAAATTTTTTCTTCTTCTTCTTAAAATTGACCAAAATGCATCAAAACACAAAAAACTAATTTCCGGATTTTGGTCCAAAATTTTCTAAGTCCCACCCGGACCCCAAATTTTCAGTGTAAAAAAAATTTTTTTTTTTTGTCTTAAAATTGACCAAAACGCATAAAAAAACCAAAAAACTAATTTCCGGATTTTGGTCCAAAATTTTCTAAGTCCCACCCAGACCCCTAATTTGCATAATTTATTCACGAGAAAAACTCTGTATTATATGTAATGTATCCCATGGTACTAAACATTCATACAAAAATTTATTCAAATCAGATCTTTCATTTGGAAGTTCCTGCGCAAAAATCTGATTGCACTTAATTTTGAACAAAATGGCTGCTAGAGGCCATCTTGAATTTCAGACTGGACCCAAAAACACTCCTTCTCATCCCACAGTGATAACAAAGGTACCCAAGAAGTTTCGTGAAGATCGGTTCATAAATACGGCCTCTAGCCCGAGCCGTATTGGATTTGCACTCACAGTGCTGAAAGTAACACTAAATAAATCAAAGTTAGCCTAATTTGCATAATTTACGCACAAGAAAAAAAACCTGTAATATATGTAATGTATCCCATGGTACTAAACATTCATTCAAAAAATTATTCAAATCAGAGCTTTCATATGGAACGAGTGTTTTTTAGGTGTGGTCCGAAATTCAAGATGGCTGCCAGCGGCCATTTTGTACCGATGATGCAAAAATCAGTTTTTTGTACAGAACTTCTGTATGAAAGTTCTGATTTGAATAAAGTTTTGTATAAATGTTTAGTACCATGGGATACTTCACATATAATACGGGTTTTTTTCTCGTGCGTAATTAGACTGACTTTGATTTATTTAGTGTTACTTTCAGAGCTGTAAGTGCCAAGCTGCTATGGCTCGGGCTAGAGGCCGTATTTATGAACCAATCTTTACGAAACTTCTTGGTTTTGTATAAATGTATAGTACAATGGGATACATCACATATAATACGGTTTTTTTCTCGTGCGTAAATTATGCAAATTAGACTAACTTTGATTTATTTAGTGTTACTTTCAGAGCTGTAAGTGCCAAGCTGCTATGGCTCGGGCTAGAGGCCGTATTTATGAACCAATCTTACGAAACTTCTTGGGTACCTTTGTTATGACCGTGGGACGAGAACGAGTGTTTTGGGGTGCAGTCCCAAGAAGTTTCGTAAAGATTGGTTCATAAATACGACCTCTAGCCCGAGCCATAGCCAATTGTTGACGTATGGACAAGACGGACGGATGGACAGACGGACGACGGGCCATGACAATAGCTCAAATTTGACTTCATCAAAGTTGAGCTAAAAATTTTAAGTTACAGCCCTGATAATTTTCTGTCACTCATTTTTCCTCTCCTCCTTCTATATCCTCCTTAGAATCACCATTTCACTAATATTTATGTGTCTGGCATCATTTAAACTGAGATTTACAAGCACAAAGATCAGTCAGATGTTAACTGATGAAGGGCCAAACAAAGAATGATTAATGGCGCCAATTTTGGGACGTCCTTGACACTGCGCATGCGCAGTAGAGGTGAAGTATGGAGGGCCATTCAGGACATGTTTTCTTGGTTTTAGATGCAAATTTTGGGGATTGGGGGGCAAAATTTGTGTTTGGCCCTATATTTTTAAGAGTTAGCACCAGCTATGTCTGGGTCATTGGTACAGTATAAAAATATATGAAT